>NTPY01000672.1:3789620-3841901 GCA_002922825.1 Brachionus calyciflorus
TAAGCATTCCTGTAATAAAACATTAATTAAAATAAAGCCAACTTAAAAATTAAGAAAATTAATTAATTAATTAATTAGATCAACTAATAAAAGAAAATTACCGCAATTATTTTTTAACTCATTTTTTAAAACTTTGTTCCCAAGAAAACGTTTGTTAATTGATCGGCGTTTTTTAATTGTTATTTCAAAAAAATGAATTATCAAAAACAAGAAAATAAATGAATTAAAAAAAAATGAGTTAAAAAATTAAATGAATTAAAAAAAATGAGTTATTTTTTAACTAATTCATTTTTAATTTTAACTCATGTAAAAAGTTCACTCCAGTTAAAACTCTTCTGAAAATTTATATAAATTTCAAAATGAAACCTATGCAGCTAGATAAGTAAATAAAGATCGCGTTTGCTCGAACAAAACTAGAAAAAAGAAAATAGATGAAATAATCAAAACACTTATTAGGAGAATAAAATCACGAGGAGCATCAAAAAAGACTTAAGAGTTCTCCGAAGAGAACTGAATCGATTTTAAAATAGAAAGTAAGAGATCAATTATTGACTCGGACGAAAAGCTGAGCAAACCCATCAAAATTTATTTTTGAAAATTTAATTCAAAATCTTTTCCGAGATAGTGATGGATTGCTGCATAGTGGCCTCTAAGCAATTAAAAGAACATACAGACGAGGAACTATGACTGATATGAATCTCCAAAATAATTATAAGTAGATTAAAGCTGGTTTTCTAACAAAAACAGTTAACAAATTTCAATCAACTAATTTGAATCAAAAATATTTAATATAGATGAAACATCCATTTATTTAGACTGCCTTTCTCGACTTACGTTTGCTGAGATGCCGAAAGGGTGAAGATCGACACAAATAGAGCATAAACTGTTAAGATATCCGCGGAGTTCGACGTACCATCTTTTGAAAATTAGCTCCTGATTCTAATTACTAAACCTCGTAAAAGAACCTTAGCTTAAATCGTTATCGAAACCTCTAAATGTCGGTATTCTATAAATATCTGCTTCCAATTTTTAAAAAGAAACGATCTGTGATTTAAGGAATGGGTGACCGTCAAAAAATAATTCTTTATCTAGATTCAGTGGGATGTCATCTTTGTCCAGGTTCCAAGGTAAAGTGCAATCAAAAAATCATAACTATTTTAAATAACGGCTCAGATGACTAATATTTTACAGCCAGCCGAAGTCTGTTATTTTGATAAAATTAAAAAGGCTTATTGCTCCATATGGATTGAATGGTTTGTGAAACACCTAAAGATTATACTGTTCACAGTAATTCAATGACATTAGGTTGCACTCTTTCCAATAATTGGTTGTCTGAAATATGGCACAATTTTGATAATAGTTTAATTTTTGTTCATTCGATGCTTGCGGTACCACAGTTCAATCGGACTTGGATAAAACCGTCAAAACATGGTAAATAATAATTTAAACTACAATACATATGTTTACAATCTCGATTAAGTTGAAGATATTTTGGGTTTTGATACTCTTGATTAATCTGATCTAAATTTATAAGAGAAATGATCTTGCATTAGTTTCAAATGAGTCCGTTATTGATATTGGGGCAATAAGATACAGTTCAGATCTTGGTGAAATACAAACTACCCGGAAAATATTATAGAAGAACGAGCTTAAATAGTAATATCTGATATACTTAGTTTACAAAAATCTCAATACGTCAACGAAGAAAATCAAGTTCTTACTAAAATCATAGCTACGAGAATTAAAGACCGAAACAAATAAATGTTCATTATGTACTGAAAGACATTATGAATTTTAATCTTAATATCAACCAAGTAAATTTTTTAAAATCCTCAAACACATTCATTAACACGTAACATAGCGTAATATTATGTCGCGCTGTATGGTAAGAATCACAAATATATCAAAATTTTTCAAAATCGATTTTTTTAAACAAGATTTTTATCGATTAAATCTTATACCGTTTTGAAGCAGTATTAGAAGTTTTGTTTTTGAATTTGATCTCTTTAAAAAATTTTAATTCAATATTTTTGTTTGCTCGAAAATTGATTCGGATCGCTTAAGAAAAAGTTTTTAAACATATCAAATTAACTCAGGAATTATAGCACGTAGCAAATTCACAAAAGAAATGAACAGAACTTAAAAAATATTTTTTTGAATTTTTTAAAAAAATTTATTTCATTTTTGAAAGAAAAAAAATGAGTAAAATGATAATTTTTTAAACAGAAAAATAATTTAAAGAAACGGAAAGTTATCTAATATAATATATTTATAATATAAATGATCAATACTGTTTGAGATAAGATTAATTTAAAATAAAATAAACAAAAACAAGCGAAAAAGGAACAAAAAAAAAACAAAATTATAAAATCAAGTTAAATTTTGATTTAATCAATTAACCAGAAAGTAATACAACTCCAAACTAAAAAAATTTGAATGACTTTAAGGATACATATTTTGGTATCGCATTACTTTATGTCTCAAGATTTTATAAATTATTAGTTTTTTTTTAATAATTATTTACAATAAATATTTAATCTACAAAAAAAAAAATTATTTTTTTTTTCTAAAATATTTTTTTTATTTTAAGTTTGTTTTAAATTCATTCTTAAAGTTTATTTTGAAAAAAAATAATTTAAAAAAATTTCTCCGAAAAAATATTATATAGCTTGGTCAATAATAAAATGCTCAAAAAAGGTAACATGACCGAAAACGATAGAATAAACGTTGAAATTATGAATAAATTTCTTTGATTTAAAGTAGATTGTGTTCGGTTTCTTGTCAATCGATTTCTTTGATTTAAAGTAGATTGTGTTCGGTTTCTTGTCAATCGATTTCTTTGATTTTTTTTTAGTTTATCATCGGGTCTAATCCATTTAAATTTTTCATTTAATAATAAACGGTTGTTAAATATATTTAATAAATTAGTTCTTGTTTGTCATAAACTTCCTTGAGTAGTCCTGTCATTATTTGTTTGAGAATAATCTGACGTTACGTTACTATCTTGATTATTTGTTTCGGAATTATCGGTTTCACTATTAGACATATTGTCTGATCCAGCTGTTTGATCATTACTTATACTTGTACTGGTTGCTGAATTTTCTTGATTTTGTACTGAATTCACATGAGTTGATAAAAGATTTTTTGCAGGTGCCAAAAACATCCATAGGATTTTTTTAAGTGGTAAAAGTCGCTCCTTCAGACTAGTTTTGGTGATAAATTTGTATTGAAAATTGCTATCGATTGGTAATATATTTAATAAAATCCAATGCCATGTTGGACCATTATCTGTTTGTATATCCTTCTCGGGTCTTGGAAGTTCACTTATGTTAAATATGTCAAGTATTCTGTTTTTTTGTGTCTCAGGAATTAAGCTAAACCATGTTTGAGCTAAACGATATACATCATCATGAAGTTGTTGTAACTCTAAAATTAAAAAATTTTTTAGAAAGAAAATAATTACAAATCGAATTGAATTGAGTTTAGTAAGAGTTGGGAAATCACTTATTTTTTCTTGAAAAATTTATGTATAAAGTAATAGAAAATTTTTCGAAAATTTTTCGGTTTCTGCTGCAAGATCTAAAAGATATATATTTCAATTTTGCTGGAGTACGGACACGGGTTCGACGTTAATTTGGGAGCAGTGCAGTATTCGCATCTTTTTTTCTAAAAATTTTCCTATAGTTTAATCGTAGTTGGATAGAAAATACTGGGTAAAGCCTTTTAATGGCTCTATAGAGTATTGGCAAATGAAATACAAGTAGCATATTGAAAATAAATAATATATAACACTCAACTCTTAAATTTTTTTAAAATTAATCTATTATAATGGTACCGTTTTTCTCAGTTAATCCTTCAATAGCAACGTCTTTGACCCATTCGACTTTGGCGACAATATACCCGTCTTTAGTACTAGAGCTCAATACTTTAAATCTTCGTCCACCGATTGTCGATACTACAGCACGACCATCTCGAGTAAATTGACAATTTTTAATCTCCAACATACAACCATATTCAGTGTAGTGATATGGAGTTTTTTCACTATACATGCACATGCCAAATTGTTTGGACTCGGTTTCGATAGCTCTCCTTAGCATTAATTTATATCTTGGTTCAAATATGTGTAATGGACATGGTATATTTGGCATACTAAGAGTACATACAAAAATTGGAATTTCATTTTCATCACTTAAAACAATTTAAACAATATAAAAAAAATTGATTACTTTTAAAATTAATTTTTTTTAAAATACCCTATTAATTCTCTTATATCATCATAGTATTGCTTTTTACGATCTTCATATTCATTCGAGTAAAAATTGATTATCAATTTCTCCAAAAATAACGTCACATATTGACGTCTTTCAGCAAGATACTAAAAAAAAAATTTTTTTCTATTTTTTATTTTTTTTTATGTTTTTATCACCTTCAAAACGAATTTCAACTATTTTGGATTTGAATGTGATAAATATTTTTTTCATGATGTAAATGAAATTTACGTCAGCCAAAGTGTGTTTACATAAAGGACATTTGTCTTGGTGATCTAATGATCTGTCTAAACATGAACAACAAAATGAATGACCACAAGGTGTCGTCACCGGTTTATAAAGTAATCTATTTAACACAAAATAAAATTAATTATATTATGAGTAAAAGCATAAAATATTTCTTTATCACGTGACTTAATTTTAATCAATTTATATTATAAAAAATAAATAAAGCAAATTTTATGGTAAATTAAATTTGAGATTTTAATTTTTTTTTTAAATATCCAATAAATAAACTTTGACAGTAAACTAAATTTCATTTTATAAAAAGCACGAGGAAGAAATATTTTTCAATTTAAAAAAAAAAATAAGTGAAAGTTTCAAAAATAACCTGTAGCATAAACTGCATTCAAGTTCAGTTGGCTTAACTAAATGACTATTTACAACTACATATTTTGACGTATCAAAATTTAGAACAGATTGTTTGTTATTAGAATCGCCTTCGGGTCTAAATTTTTTTTGAATATCTTTTGATTGGCTCGAATCAGTACTAAACGAGTGTAAATCTTTGCAAATGCAAAGAAAAAAAAAAGAAAAAATTATTAAAATTGACTAAGCAATTTTTCTTTTGTTTTTAAAACTTACCATACGTTGAAGAACTTGTTTGACTATTATCTAAATATGAATCGTTTGATTCATTTCTACTATTTTTTTTCGACAAGTCATCTCTAGTTGCAAATAATTCTTGTATTTTTGTTTTTATTTGCTCCAAATTAGGCTCGAGTGTTAGGCATATTTTTAGATTGGTTTTCAGAGCATTCAAATCGCCCTGAGTTAAATAATAAATGGATTTCATAAAAAATGCCTTTTATTATTATTAAGTAAAAACTTTAAATTTAAAAAAATTTATTTTTTTTTTTTAAACTTACAAATGGCCAATTTGGTCTGAGTTCACAAGCACTTTGAGCGTATTTTAAACAATTTGAATTACAATTATCAAAGTAATTCAACAAAAATAAATCAGCAAATATTAAATGGTTCGATGGATCTTAAAGTATAAACGGTTAGAGTTAATTTTTAAATTTTTTTTGATAAAACGTAATTCCTCAAAAAATTCGAGTAAACTAAGCAAATAGAAGATAAAAAGCATTTGTTTTGGTTCTCCAAGATGTATTTTAAAGAAACGATTTTATTCATATTTTTTTAAAATCGTAATGTTTTAAAAATTAATTCTTTTTTATTCTTTAAAAAACTTAAACCTTTAAAAATATAGGAAAACTAAAATTAAGGATTAAAATGTGTGATTTTAAGCTATCTGGAACATAAGGACTAATTTCCTAATTTGCGCTAATTTTTTTTGGAAATTGAAAAAATCATCATAAAAGAGCTATTTAGATAAATAGTACTTGATAAAATAACCTGCAATTAGAGCTTTAAAAAGAGCATAAAATATTTTACTTTACTCAATTTTTAAAAAAATTTTAAATTTTTAAAAATGAGTCATTTTCACATTAGTTTCAAAAATTTCTTTTTAGAAAATTGTTCAAACCAAAATGAATAAAAGTTTACTTTACAATTTGCCTATGGTCTAAAAATATCAATTTTTTCCGAAAAAAAAAATTACCTAGATCATAAGCCTTCAAAAACATAGACTCAAATTTTTTGATACAAAAACTATCCAAATCGGTATCAATAACAAAACAAACATATCTTCTCAAATCATTTCTAAGCTTTCTTATTTCGACATTATTCAGCCAAAATTTATTAACCAATTGAGACAAAATAACATTTTGTTTTGTAGCTTGACTTGTATTAAGCTCATGCACAAATGAGCAATTAAAACATTTGTACAATTCAATTTTATTGCTAGTACTTAAAAAATTGTTATGTTTTCTCTTGTGACTTGAGCCTGAATAGTCATCAACTGCATTTTTGTTCATGGATAAATTTTCCAATGTTGAATTATACTCATTTAAACAATTTTTACAAAATGAGCAACCGCATACTAAAGTAATTGGTTCGTATAAACAATGTGAACACAAAGTGCACAAATGAAATTCATCTTGATTTTGATATCTGTTATTTGACCTAC
This sequence comes from Brachionus calyciflorus, assembly GCA_002922825.1. Lineage (NCBI taxonomy): Eukaryota > Metazoa > Rotifera > Eurotatoria > Ploima > Brachionidae > Brachionus > Brachionus calyciflorus. The sequence continues at coordinate 3,796,200 of NTPY01000672.1, forward strand.
TTTCCTGACTTGAATTCGAGTCAATACTAAAAATAACATTAGAAAAAATATCATAGTCATCATCTTGACTCATCATATATTCATCATTGTCATCATCATAGCGATTATCTTCACTTATCGAATGTTTCATACGTTTATTATAAACTTTTGCACCGAAATTTTTTTTTCTTATTAGAAAATTATCAGAAATTGGTATCAGCATAGTGGCATAATAATTTTCATGCTTTGAAAATAAATCTCTAAGCTTATAAATTAACTTGAAATCATAAATATATTTTTGAATATTTTCTTCGGGAAATGTTTCACATGTTTCTTTAAGTATTTTGTCGAAAAGAGAACTTTTAGGCTCAAATTTAGGCTTGTTGATTAAATCAGATTTTTTATCATCTGATGTTAATGTTATACAAGGATCAAAATTAGACAAAGGTATTTCATGAGAGGAATTTTGAATTTGATAAGAAATAGATGCGTTTAGATATGAGCGAACAGTACGAGTTAACCTTGAAAATGGACTTTGACTAATAGGTTCAGTTTCGGTTACTAGATTTGGTGGTGGTGGCTGAGGATGAGAATTTTCCGATGTCAATGAGTCAGATGAACTTTCATCTTGATTATCATCAGGCTCTGAGTTTACCGTTTCTTCATAGTCATCAAAATCACTATCAACTCTAGTCTCATCCAGTTTACAAGGTTCACCATTTTCTCCATCGGAATAATCCTGATTATCAGCAGTAGTTGCTGTTTGCTTACTAATAACTGATTCAGCATCTACTTCTCTATATGGACCATATTCCCGAATTGATGAGCTCGAACATGGTCTTGTGCATATTTCAATATTTGATGCCAAATTTTGTTCCGTCAAGTTCGATTCGTTTTCCATGGATTACAAACTCAATGATACTAATGTTTTAATATTTTATAATCATCTAAATCCTAATGTCGAAATTGTTATATAAATTTTTTTATTCTAATTTACCTTAAATTTTCCTTTTTGAAAAAATAAACTAATTTGACATGAAATAATAGTCTGAAATACGCAAAAAATCAAGTAAGATATAAAGAGAAATTAAAGATTTTTCTTTTTATTTTTAACAAAAGTTAAATAATTTGTTTCATAACTATTTAAATTTTTTGAACATTATATAATTTTTGTTCGGGAGTGTGGGTCCGGGGAGAGAGAACTAGCAGAGAAAATTATGGAAAAATTATTTTTTTTTTTATGAGAAATTTATTGTTACGGAGGGTGACATAATTCTATTGAATTATTTAACAGGATGAAATAAACAATAATTGAAATTAGGCAAAGTTTTTCTCTTTTTTTTCCATTTGTTATATAAGATAAATTTTAAACTATATATTTATTTTTTCTTTTATCGACTTAGGAGCTCTCTTGCAAATATGAAAAAAAAAAGCGATTTCAAAAGCATAAAATATAATATTATTATAATTTTGGGTTGCATAAAATTCAAATAGTTACATGATCGTATTATTAATTAAATTTTTTTTTTTATATTTAAAAAAAAACGTGATAAGTTATATAATTAAAAAATTTATTTAAGTTATTATTATGCAAGTAAAAGTATGTCTAAATTTTACTTAAAATGAACCCCTAAATTAGGTAATTTCAAGGATCTTACGAAGCAACATACCTTAATTTTACTCTATTTTTGCCCTGTCTTCAAATTAAAAGAATCTTATGTTTGTATTTGAATTAATAAAATATTGAAAAAGTTTTAAAAAAAATTAAAATTTTTAAAATAAATAAATTCACATGTATTATCTTACTTTATGAGTATAAAGTATGTCTTTTAGTAATTGTATCATTTAAAGACTGAATAATTATAAAATTAATTTTTTTCTTTTTAATTTTATTTACTTAATATCTGTCCCTTAGAGGGTGGAATTTTTTAATTTGCTTAACCCTAATCATTTTCAAGGACAAGAGTTTAAGAAATATTAGTTTCTGGTGCTCTTGACCTTGCCACTTTTAAAGATTTAATAAAAATTTTTGCTTGAAATTTACAAATTGTCTAGACCTTTTGCTTTTAAAAATGATTCACAGAATTTTTGAAATTTTATAATCTGAAAAATGAAAATTTTGATTTTCTTAAACAAAAATAATATTTTATGAAAAATTTATTAGATAATTTTTGATTTTTGCTTAGATAATTCCGGTTATTTGACATTTTAAAAAAATTTAAGATTTCAGTCTGTAGTGATATAACCAGTAATAACGCTAATTAAGAAAAATAGAAAATTATTAAATAATAACTATAATAACAGTCTGCTGATAAAATTAGAACTTTTTATTATCTTATATAATTTTTAAGTTTTATGTAAGAGAATTTCTGAGGGAAGTAATTTTTGAACGAATTTCTTTTTTTATTCTGTTTAATATTTTGATCTTGGTTCTAATTAGACAAAATAATCAATAAACTTATTATTTATTAAGTATTTTTGCCCAGGGCAAAATTTTATTTAAAAATTTTGTCTACTTATTGAAAATTTTTGAACCTTAAGTTTACTTCGAATCTTAAAAATAAAATTCCTTGAAAAAGCTGAGTTGAAAATTTAGTTTTTTCGCATGACATTATCTAAAAACATATAAACCACGTTAATCTGTGTTTCTGACAAACACATAATAATCGTTTTTTTTCATATTATCATAAGCCTACTTAAATATTTTCTGAAACCAAAATAAAAATTATGAAATAGGCAATCTTTTGAAAAAAAAATACGACTGCTCTTCTTTTCGATTGGTAATTTTACATAATTTTTTTTTGTTTTAAGTGGAAAAAGAAAGTAAAATTTGTAAATGATTTAAATGATTTAGAATTGGTTTTGGTTCAAATTGTGCTTAAAACTTAAGAAGACATAGTAAGACAATTCATAAAGAGAATGTAAAAAAATGTCTCTCGAGATACAACTTTTTTGTAAATAGAATCGTTAAAAATTGGAATAAGTTGCTGACAGAGGTGATTGAAGCAAGAAGTCTGAATAGTTTTAAGTGTAATCTTGGACTGGATGGCAAAGAAAAGTGTAATGACTAGAATTTTTGTTCAAATTGCAGTTTAATAATACTAATACTAAATTTTATAATATTTAAGTAATTTTATATAAGAATTACAACTAAAATTTACTCAAAATTGCTTAACAATTTTAATACATATTTTATGTTTTATACAGACACTTATAAAAGAGGATTTTAATTTTACTTATTAAAATAATTAGAAATTATATTGTCATACCAAAAAAAATTTTTAAAAATTTGAGAATTAATAAAAAAAATGTTTTACTTTTATTACTTATAATATCCTTGATGCTTATGAAACCATCTTAATGAAATGATATTTTTTTTGTTTATTAAAAGCAAATTCTTATTTAGTTATACAATCAAAAATGCTTTTGAATTAGCATTATGTAAGTATATAAAACTCATAATTATTTGTCAATTTTTAGAAAAAAAAATAAAATATTTCTGAAGGAAGCAATTTTTGATATGATGATTATAATAAATAAATTTAATCTTTTTTGACTCGGAGCCCATTTCCAAAAAAACTAGGAAAAAAAAACAGATTTAATTTTTCTTGAGCAAAACTAAAGAAACGAAATAAGCTAAAGAGCAAGTTTAGCTAAAAATTTTAAAATTCAAAATAATTTATATAATAGTTTTAAAGGGAAAAATTAGTTATGTAAGATGTATAAAATTATATAACTCACTCCTTTAAATCAAATTTTAAATGTTAAATAATAAAAATTTGAATATTTATTCTATTGGAAATTAGTTAAGTGTAAATCTCCCATGTATAAGCGAATTATAAAAACTGCTCAGTATGAGACACATTTGTCTCGAGTTGAATGATAATTATTAACGAAAAAAACTTAAGCTCCAAAGCTTTGTCCAAAGTTATCTGAATAGATCAAAATAAAAAATATGGAAAAATAATCTGCAAAAATTATGAAGTTATATTTTTAATTTTAATCATGAATAGATGCTGTGAAAATATTACGGAATTTTTTTTTTTAAATTTCAGAATAAACTTTAGTTCAATGTATTTTTGCCGCCAATAACGGTTCAAGTATGCTTGAATATTTGATGAAAATAAAATTGAATAAATCAAGACTCATTATGATTTGTAAAATGGGCACCGATTAAGTGACATTAAGTTCACATAATATTTTGTTCACAAATTGTTGAACAACAAGTTATAAGTTTGAAAATAAAAAAAATATCTGAATATATAAAGGTTTTCGAGAACATATGAATTCTAGTATGATCCTTTGTCCTTCAAAATATTTTGGGCAAATGTTACAATCAACTAGGTCACATTTACCACATAAAACTTAATTTTAATTTAATATTACCAAATTTTCAACTACTGTTAAAAATTATGACTAAAAAATTAGAATAGAATGTTTTTAAAAAAGTTGAAAATTTAATTTTTTGGCGGTATTCAAAAATAAAACCGATTCAAATTTTAATTTTAGACATTTGGTACATTTAAATGACATTTGGAGTAAAAACTCAATATTTTTTAAAAAGTCGTCCAAAGTGATAAATTAGAGATAAAAAATTGATATTCATTTTTAACTAAAAAATTAAAATTTAAAATTTTAAACAGTTTATTCTTTTTTTAAACGGAAAAAATCCATTTTATTCTCTTTATTAGTCAAATTTATATTAAATTTTTGCATCATTTTTTTGCTAAAGGACATGAAAAAAGAAGTCAATATTCAGATAGAGCATGAAAAACTGAGTAAGATTACTTGAAAAAAAAGGGGGTGCGTAGGGGGTGTGATGTTCTAATAAATATAAAATTATCAAAAAAATTACTTTTAAAATTAGCTAAGTATAATTATAGGGTATCATTTTGAAGCTTTTTTTACGCTCTTTCATATGCTATCTTAAAACCTTGAAAATATTGAAAAATACGGATGCACTGTTTATCGTAAATTGGGGGGGGGGGTGCGCTTTTTTCAAGGATCCCATAATGTTCACTTAACCCGTGAACATAATATTAATTGATTATGTTCATAAACCCTAAAAAATTTTATTTGGGTAACAATTTTCAGGTAAAATTCGTAAACTATAATGTGTAATTTTTAGTTATGGCAAACTGAAAAACCATAATTTTTCAAAAACCCTAATAGGAATTTCAAATTAATTTTCCTAAACTTAAAAAATAAAGTACTCTAAAAAGACCGTTGAGATTTACCGTCTTTTTCAATGAAATTCAAATTTTGCAAAGATACAGAGTCTTTGCAGACTATTACTTATGAGTTTAGTATAATGATCACACTTTTTTTAGCAGAAGAATATATTTATTACTTTCTGCTCAAAAGTTATTAGATCTTATTAGATTTTGCATGAATCGAAATGATCAAAGTACAAAGCTCTGTTAATCTAACTCAAAAGATGTATTAAAATTTTTAAACTAAAATAAATTGTGAGCTTACAATTTCTAACGAGAAAATGAGCCTTTGCACTTAAAATTTAATTTCTTTGTGTTATGGTATAAATTACAAAAAAAAATCAAATTTAATTGCTAAAATTTGATTTGAAATTTCAATTGAATGAAAAGCGTCAAAAAAAAAAACCAGAGCATGAAAGTATTAGCAGAAAAGCTACAAAAATCCTTTGTAAATTTCTTCTTCAAAAGATGAATTTTTTAAAAATTACTCTTTATTTTCTTCTTGTCCGTTACTTTTAAGGTTTTTTAAAAAAGAAGCTATAAGTTAGTAAAAACTATGGTATGATCTTTGAGAAATCTTAATTTTTCAGACACCCAGAACGTATAAAAAGACATTTTATAAGGTGAAAAAAAATAATATTTTTCTTTGTCAACCGAAATAAATAGGATTTTTAATTAAAAACTGAAATTTTTAAGCAGTTAAAGCGTCAATTTTGAAATTTTGTTTTATAATTAAAATGGAATAGAAATATATCTTAAGATTTAATGGTATTATTCAATTATTCGAAAAAATAAAAAAAAAACAGCAAAAAAAAAATCAATAATGTATTCAAGGAGTTCTTTTGCTTTTTCTAATATTCAAAAAAATATCAACATAAAGTAACCTTGAATCTAATAATAATTGCTTCCTAATGTTATGACAATCAGGGATATAAACATTAGCTTAAAAAAATTATTTCAGTCGTTGATTTTTAAACTAGAAACAGAAGATAAGCCAATTCTTAAAAAAAATTTATCATCACGAGAAAAATTTTAGAGAGGTTTAAACAGTGTATTTTGTCTGTGTTTTTTTTGTTTAAAATTTGTTTTTGAGAGTGGGTTCGAACTTGAGTGTTTTATCAACAAAAAAAAAACCTTAAAAAACACTTGAAACAATAAAAAGATACTTAATTGTTGCAATATCAGGACTAAGAAATTTATTTATGAACAAATAAACACTAAAAAAACAGTGGTTATTATATAATTATTTTAGGGTCGATCTGAGTCTTTTTGAGACTACTAGCAATACTTTCTTACATTTGCGACCTTGGAGGTTCTGTGACCTCGCCGTATTTGACTTGGCGGTCTTTAAGGCAGGCAGATGTTTTTTTAAATCTCAAGATCCAAGTGATACTGGATAAACGTTTTTTTTGATGTAACGCGCTTACCATTTTTCATATGGATTTTAGTGCGATGGATAATTTTCGATTTGTGTCTAATAGACTCAAAAAAATCTCTAATAGGCGTTAAAATGTATGTAAAAGAATCGGAAATATTTCAAGTAGGCAAAATTGATTAGCTGTATTCTTTAAATTCGAAAAAATCTTGGTCAAAAATCCCACTTAGAATATGATAACTCAAAAAGTGTTTGGAAAAATTTTGAAAAAGTTCGAAATAGTACCGGTAAAACTATCGAGTGCTAACTGTAATATAAAAACATAGTTAGAAAAATTGTTTATTGAAAAATCTCAAAAAAATTTAAAAACTCTTTAGAATAATTTAATTTAGCTCAAAATAATAAATTCCATCATTCGTCTTGGAATTTATTTTAAAAATCAATCAAAGTTCCAAATTTCTCACGAGACCATGAAAAAATTAGAAAAAATTTACACTAGTGTAATTTGGAAAATTTAAAGAAGATATTGCTTGAGTAGACTCGATAACTGTTTCAATCAAAACACATTTTAGTTGATTTCAAATATTTTATAAAAAAAATTCATTTTTTGAACGATTTTTAAAAATAATTTTATTTAAAATTAAATTAAAAAATAATTTATCTTGGCTGTTCTTATAATAAAGTTTCTTTTAACAGTTTTGAACAAGTCACATGATCTATAGAGAGCACTTTGATTGATTATATGCATACAATACTTGATGGATTTCTAAAAAAAATAATCAAATATTTGTTTAATTCTGCACATACTGACCAACAATATACTCTCAGAAAATATCAGATAAATGAAATTTAAAAATCAATCAAAGTTCCAAAATTTATTCCTAGGCCACCATGGGATTTAGATAACTTAAAATTTTGGAAAGCTAACGAGTTATAATTCGTTAGTCCTTAATAATTTTAAGCGGTTTTATGAAATTTGGTCAATATTTGCATTTTCATTAATTTAGCAATAAAAATTAATTGAAAAAATATTTTAATAAACTTTACCAAAAGAATTTGTAAGGGATATGTCGAAATTTTATGGGCCCGAATCTTTAGTTTATGAATTAATTCATATAGTAGAAGATGTAAAAAATATAGGAAACCTAAATGAGTTTTATTGTTTTCCATTTAAAAACTGCATTTGGTCATAATTAGGAGGTAATATGGCGATTTCAATATTTATTTTATACGGCGTATTACGTCCTCATAGTCTTAATCGGATTTTATTTTAAATTAACGAAATCAGTAGCTATTTATTGGCATCTTTTGCATATCTTAGCTAAATTCCAATTTTTTTCTAAATGAGTATAAAAATCGATTTAAATTCAATTTCTACTCTACTTTAAATGTTTAAAAACAAATTTTTAGATCAATTTTTAGGTTAAAAATAATTTTTAAGCTTTATAATTAGAATTAAAAACTTTTATGACATCCTAGTACCTTTATTATACAGAATCAAAAAGTGTGCTAGATTACTATATTATTAAACATTATATGTAAGAAAATGCAAAATTATCGCATATATGAGATTATAAAAGATCTAGTACCCGTACCGTACCAAAAAAAAGATTTTTGTTAAGTGTTAATTTGATTTAGAAAAAAATTTTTGGCCGTATTCGTACAAAAAAATATTTTTTTAAATCAAAATAACACTTAAAAAATTAAAAAAAAAAATTTTTTAGTACGAATACGGGTACGGTTCGGGTACGCGTACGACGTTAATTCGGGAGCAGTGCAGTATCTGGAAAAATATTTTGTTTTTAAAATTAAATTATTTCTTCTGCGTTAATCTTGGTAAGAGTTTGTTAGAATTTTTGTTTAGTGTTACCAATTTAGTGTACTTTTTGTATTACTGCACTTCTAGCGAACTTTCTACTTTGGCGAAGCGTAGCATATCCGTAGCGAACCGTATCCGTACCGTACCATAGCGAACCGAACCGTACCGAAGCGTAGCACTCGCGAACCGTACCGAAGCGTAGCACTCGCGAACCGTACCGTACCGTACCTTACCAACTGTACCGTACCTATCGTACTGGCTTACTGTACGATAATTAAAGTAATTTCTTATTGAAACGGCTCTTTAAGCAAATGATTAGAATTTTAGCTTAGTTAAAGACTTTAAAAATTATTAGAAAAATTTAGGGTAGCTACCGTATCCGCTTGCTTATTACTCCAGGTCTTAAGCCAAGAATTTTGATTAAAAAACAAATTATTTTTGTTTTAAATAAAACTTTATTTTATAAAATAATATTCATTTAATTAAATCTAAATATAAGAGCTGACCGGTTTCGGCTAAAAGCCTTTGTCAAAGCCTTCTTTTATAAGTTTAAAACTTGTAATTAGCGGACATTCTTTTTTTAAAAACTGGATTTAAAATTAATTTTATTTTAAAAATTAAATAATTTGACAATATTCCATATTTAAAATTAAAAATTAATGTCCGCTAATCACTCTAGGAATGAATGTCAATTTTTGTCTTTTTTCTAAGAATATATCAAAAAATTTTGATTTATTCCCAAAAAAATTCATAACATGGTAACGATGGTAATTATTACAATGCAATAAATCAAAATTCTTGGCTTAAGACCTGGAGTAATAAGCAAGCGGATACGGTACTTCAATTTTTGAATTAAAATTATCAAAAATTATTGTTAATCAAATAAATATAAAGAAAAAAAATTCAAGTAGCGACCCTAAAAATTTGTAACAATTTCAAATCCTAAAATTTTAAATGATTTTCTTAAACAGATATTTCAATCAGAAATTATTTTAATAATCGTACAGTAAGTCAGTACGAAAGGTACGGTACAGTTGGTAAGGTACGGTGGGTACGGTAGGTACGGCAAGGGTACGGTCCGCTTCGCTTGAGTTCGGTACGCTTCGCTATGGCTACGGTCCGCTTGGCCAAGGATACGGTACGGTTCGCTACGGCTACGCCAAAGTAGAAAGTTCGCTAGAAGTGCAGTATTTCAAAAAGCTTTATGAATCCTAAAGAATGACAAAAAATGAAATCTCATATTTAATTATCTATGCTTTATTTCGACATGCTTATAATGCCGAAATAATGAAGGAAATGTTTTAAGCATAAGCAGAAATTCAACTCTTAGTTCGACAATTTTAATCTAAACTTTGCTGATTTAAGCATCTTCGAGGCAACAGCAATTAAATAGCTGTTTTATAAGAAAAGCAAGTCCTGATCTTGAAATAACAGCAAAAAATATTCAGTTATAAATCTTGAGTTAAATGGCACAAAAATAAAGTTGATTAAAAATTGATTCTTATATTTTTTCAATACACCAAAGCTTTATTTATTTTTTTAATTTTGCAAAATATTTTCTTAATGCCAGTTTACTAAGAAAATTAAGAGTCCATAAACATTATGCCAAAAAAACTTGGTCACTAAATTCTTTACTGACATTGTATTCCTCCTAGGGATTAGTAGGAGATTTTGAATTGGTACTTTGCGAGAGTGACGTATTATGTTTATTATTAAAAATCATGCATAAGTTATAAAAGTGAATATGCAATTGTTTGAAAAAGCCAAAAACGTATTTACTAAGCCTTCGGCTCAGAACTAGAAGGAACAATCAATTAATGCCTCAGTATTCGCGTATCTAATAATTTTTTTTTTCTATTTTGCTTACAATCATTAAACATAAGTCAAGCTTTTTTCGAAGATTAACAGAGTAATTAAAGATTTAAAGTCAATATTTGACTTTAAATGGAATTTCAATCGTCATTACATTTAAATATTCTTTTGCTGTTAAAATTCAGACCTAAACTTAAAATTAAGTTAAATATTTGCTTGGACATTAATTATTAATTATTTAACTTCTCTATTTTTAGGAAAATTAAATTAGACTTAATCTTTCGATTCTTTACTAACTGTTGATATTTTTTTGATTTTTTAAATTTTGTTTATTAAAATTTTTTAAAAAATTTGCTGAAATGTTTATAAAGCCTTTTCAGTTTATAATAATAAGTTTGGCAATTTCGCTAGCTGCGTCAGAATATTTTACTAAAAATAAAAATTTTGATTTCATTGAATCTAAAAATTCTTTATTTTTGATCTCACAATCATTTGCTCCAAACTTTTTGGCATGCGTTAAAGCTTGTAAACTCGAATTCGAATGTGCTTATTTTAGATATAAGTTCACTGAATGCAGCCTTTATACAAAATATGCCATTTATATTAAAAAAGAATCTCAAAGCTCAGAAATTTACACTCGTCTTTCTACTTACGAGTAAAATATTTTAAAATTAATATTTTTTTTAGAAATAATAAATTTTATTATAATGTTTGATTAAGTTTGAATGGTTTATCTTATTATTGGCCTGTATTTGACTCTTTAGTGAATGACCTTGTAAGTAAAGCTGATCTATACGGACCAGTCAATGCAATCTTCATACCAAATAGACTAGGTATTCCTAATTCAGCCATTAGCTTATCAACAGGATATTATAATCTACCACCTAGAAATTATTTTGATGGAGAATTTACACTAATGGCATGGACTAGATTGACAAAAACTGCACATTTTCAAAGATTTATAGATTGTGGAATCGATAGATATAAAGCTGTGATAGTGAGTTTATCTGATGGTTATTCCAATAAGCCTCATTATACTATTTTTTATGGAGATTCTCAATCCAGTCTTCGAGTGATTTCCTCGAATCCTTTAGAAATAAGAGTTTGGTATCATTTGACATTTACTTTCAAAAACAAGATTGGATATTATTATAGAAATGGAGTTTTGGATAAGTTTGGAGAACTTGAATATCCAAAAAATATAACAAGAACTGTATGCTTTTTAGGTAGAAGCCAATATCCAGAAAATGATCCAGATGCGTCTGCCGATTTTGATGATATTAAAATATTTAATAAAGCACTTAATGAAGATGAAATTTTAAAAGAATATCAGAAAAAGTATTAATTACAATTCAAATGATTTTTTTTATAATTCATGTTAAATTTTGAATTTTAATTAAACAACTAAAAAAAAGATTGCATTTTACGTTAAAGTCTTTTTTTTAAACTATTTTAAAATTTTTTTATATCAATAACTTCATATTCTTGAATTTGATTCTATCAATAAAACATCGAGAAGTACTTAAAAAGTTATTTTATTTTTATAACGAGTTTGATTTTAAGTCTAAATCTTACAAAATTCTCATAATCGAAAATGATTATGTTAACATGGAGTTATCATTAGAATGTGATCAGATGACAATTTTCGGTTTGGTGATATGATTTTTCGGGTCACATAAGCTTGGGTCACGTATTAATATTAGTGTATAAATTAGTGAATAAAAAGAAGCTGGAAGGAAAGCTTTAAAATGAAGAAGAAGTATTTAAAATTAAGGGCATAGTACTTGCGAAGACAAAGTAAAAGTTTAACTTAATAAATATAATTTTGCATTTTTAACTGGATTATTCAATTTTTAACTCATCTTATAATAAAAAAAATTCTACTTTGATTTACATTAATTGTACAATTATTTAATATAGTAGAATATGAATCTGTTAAACTTTTTAGCGAACTAATTCACCACTAACAATTGATTGTAATCCTTTAAGACTACAAAATTTAAAAACGAGAAATTTTTAAGATCTACATTAAAAATAAAACCACGAGTTTCTAAATATTTTTTAAAATAATAATAATACAACTTTATTTCGTAAGGTACCGTAGTGTATCTGACCCTAGCGTACCGTACTAGGTCGTTTTTTTTATTTTCGCTCTCCTTATTTTTAATTAAAACTTGTCTTCCTCTCGTTTTAAAAGAGGATATTATAAGGGAACCATTTAAGCATCAGACATAAAAAATTTAAAAACGAAAACTTGACATATCGGGATGGGTTGAAGAAAAAATCTATTTGGTTGGTTGTAAGAAACAAATTTAAAAAATTTATTTTTTATTTTAAATTTATTTGGTTACAAACAAATTTATTTTTTTTTGGTTTGGTCTTAATCTTGATCAGCTGTTAATTTTTCAGATACGTAGATACCGTCCAAAAATTTACGGATATCCTTTTCTTTGACGAGTGTTGATTGATTAATTAAAGCAGCTGAACGGGAAACCATTTCCAAATCATTTCCTTCCAAGATAAGTTCGTCCTTTTGCTTAGTTGATGAACTACAAGTGACACCTGGGTACATAGTTACACGACGAATGATACGTTCACCCAAAAAGTTACGAATTTCGACAAGGGAACCTTTCTCGCTGACGACAGCGTTGATTGGAAAGTGAGCATATACGAAACGCATTTTGTATTTGTAGCCCTTGACGACACCCTTGATCAAATTTTTAATGTGTGTGCCAATAGTACGGACAGCGGCAACTTCTTTTTTAGTACCGAACCATTTTTCGATTTTAATTTTAGATTTGGTCAATTTGGTGATGTCAACACGAGCGTGTTTGAAACTTCTTTTAAGAACACCTCTTGGTCCTTTAACTGTGATTACTCTTGAATTGACAAAGATTTCAACTAAAATAGTTTTTAAAAATTTTTTAATTTCATGTAAAAAAAAAATTTTTTTATCTAAAATATACCGTTGTCTGGGACATCAACGTACTCGGTTGATTGAATGACTTTCATTCTTCAAACTGAACTAGTCCTTTTTTTTTTAATTTAAAAAAAAAATTTACAAATGCTCATTTTTAATTTGAATATTTCAGGTTTTTTGCCAAGTTACTAGCAACTAATTTCGAATATTCAGTTAAAAATAAGCAAAACCCCAAAACTCCCAATCCAAAAAAAATACCGATAGAAAATAATTTTTTTTTTAGGATTTATTTCAATTTTTTAATAATTTAAAAAATTAAAATAAGATTTTTTGTTTTCTTAAACGCTTTTCAAGATTGGTGGTTCATAACCATCTGGTCTGTCAACAACTTGACCAGCGTCACCAGTTGAAGCAGCAACGGTAGCAGATGATCCAGATTCACCGTGCATATCCATCAAACGACCCACTTTTAAATTTAATTTTTTTTTCAAAAACTAACCAAAAATAAAAATACAAAAAATAAAATAATTACAATCGTATTTTGGCTTCTTGACGACTTTGACTTTACGAATGTAAACATCAGTCAATGGGTAGATATAACTGCAGTATTTTTCAATATCCTTAGCAATTGAGTCTGGGATCCTTAACAAAAAAAAAATCAAATACTTGTTTTTTTTTTTCAATAAAAAATAAATAAAATATAAGTCTCATCTACGTAGGCAAATCTATTAAAATATAAATTTGCTTAATTTGTATTTAAAACTAAATTAATATGCGCTTCTTTTCGGAAACATGCTAAATTTACTGAAAAATTCGCATGGAACGCCTATAAGAAGCAATTTTTTATTATTTTCGTAAATTATCGAGTAGAGAAAAATTCGAAAAAAAATTAAAAAAATTTTTTCCAAAAAACAAATTCCTATTACTCTGATTATTTCTGCTATCTTTCGGAAACATTAGACAGTTATTAATAAGCTGCAATGCAACGCCTATAGATAGCAAATCTTCTTCAATTCTATTTTTTTAAATAAAAATTATATTTACAATTTAACAACGACTTGTTTCAAATCACTTCCAGTAACTTCTTTGGTGATGATTTCGGTCATTTTTCTACGGATGGCTTTAACCTATTGGAAAAAAAACATTTTAAACTTTTTTATTTTTTTTGGTGAGTGTAGATGGAAAAAATAGTTGAAGAATATTTTTTTTCTAGTATCAGAAGCCCAATAAAATTGGACGTTAGACATGCATCATAAGATTTACACTCAGACCGCCCGTCGGGTTTTTCATCATTTAAAAAAAAATATTCCTTTTTTTTTTTTGTTAATTATTTGACTTAATTACTTTTGAGTGTTGGGCATATGAAGTGACACGGGTGGAGTCTTTTGGGTTTTTGGTGAAGGCAATAGCGAAAACTCTTAGAACGAATCCATCAGTGGTTTTAACATCAACAAATGATTCGATGGTTGTTTGTCTTTTTTTGATCATTGAACGTAATTTATCAGTGGTCAAGTCCATACCGTGGAAGTTGGTCAAGCAGACTTTGCCTTGGGTTTCTTCAATGATCAATTTGAATTTTCTGAATGAATCGTCGGTTTCATTCAAGTCTCCCAATGAAACTTCGAAGACACGTCCTTTAAGACCGTCAGAAGCGATTTCTTTTAGATTAATAATTATTTAGCAAACAAATAAAAAGACAAAATAAAAAGAATAATTATAAATAATTACTTGTTCCAGCAGTACGGTTTACTGGGGTTTTACCGACTTGTCTCATTTTAAATTGAGCTGGAGCTTTAACATCGTACCATTCTTTTCTGGCGAATGGATTGATGCTTTAAATATTGAAAAAAAAAACTTGATTAATTTTGTTTCAAAATGAGAAATAGCCAATTTATAAAATTTGATTTTTGAGTAAGAAAAAAAAACTTTTTTTCGCGATTAAATCCGTTTTAATCAATGAAAAAAAATCAAATTTCGATTGGTCAATATAATCGAATAAAATTAGGCAATAGAGGTCTCATACATTTTCTTTTTACCACCCTTTTTACCAGGCTTGCTGAGTCCCTTATTTTTACCGACTACCATTTTTAGCAGATATAATTTATTTTTATTTCTAACTTACAGTATACACTCTCTCTCTAGTTAGCAATGTGATTTTTTTTTTTGAAACAATATTTCTACTTGAACTCGCTAAAATTTGCTTATGTCTGCAGCCAACGAGTATAGCATGCAAATTTGGGGTTCTATTTTTTTATGTGTATATTTGGATTTTTTCAAAAACTTAAGTTTTGAATGCAAAATATATAAATTTCAAATAAAATAATTGCATACGCTTAAAATATAAAGTATTTAAGATATATATTTTTGAAATTAAAAATTTTAATATTTTATGATATTTTACTTACCTTAGAGTTGGTAAATTTTTTGCCTTTGAAAAAAATCTGTGAAAAACAAATTCATAAGTTGTAGTAGATTATGTTAAGTGAACTTCAAAGCGGTACTACGTTAATTTGAGGATAAGCAGCACAGTATCTTAAAGATTAAAGATTTAGATTTGTTTTTTTTATAATAGACTATTTAAATTTCTTGCAAATACTTTGGAACAATCTTTTAATTCTTGAATTTTCTACCAGATAATGGAAGCAAAAATTTTTAAAAAAATAGCGCATAAAAGAACTAACGCAACTAATTTTCATTAAAATTAAAAGTTATTTAAAATTTTCAGCCCAAGAATTTTTTGGTTAGACTGAACCAATTCAATGCAACATTAAGATTTCCAAAGCTTTCCTTAGATACAAGCATTATAATGTAATAAAACTATGTAGCTGCAAATTGTAAACACGATACTTGTCAAGTTTTAATATGAAAATGAAAGCTGATTGAAAATAAATAAGTGGGATATTTTTTTATTAATAGTTACAGTATTCCGGTTCTCAAACCGACATGCACTAAAATCCAAACTAAGATATAAAGGGTAGGTCCTTTCTTGTTTAAAGTTCAGACTATACTTAACAGCATCTCCGATTTCAATTTGATCGTACTAGTATTGCATCTTCTCACAACAAGTCGACAACAAAATACGAAATTAAAAAATAAAATGGTGTACCTAATATGTTGACGACATTATATTAAGTCTGACTTTGAATTATGCAGATTCGCTAATTGTTTTAAATCCACATTGTCAAGTGACTCGATACATCTCGAACCATTCGTTTATCATGTCGGCTTTAAATTATTTAAGAACTTAATTATTTCCCAGTCTCTTTAAAGTGTATTGAACATGCGTGCCAAATGTTCTTTTTCTTGCAAATCGCACTAACTGAATATTTCTTGATATGAGGAAATTGTGGGTCCTTAATGAATTTTCATTAGAAGTTAAGTTTATTTTTTGATTTTTTAAAAGATTTAGGCATTTCATAAGAATAATTCCCGATTTTTTTTAGGAAAATATTTAGACCCTTCAACTTTTGACCTTCTTGTTTATTTTAAACAAAATTCAAGGAATTTCATTTTGGTAAAATTTGATTTTAATCAAGTAAACTTTATTTTTTTAATTTTCAGCATGTGACATGCATGTGGGAATATAATTTCACGCATGTCTCATGTTTTTTTAAAGACTGGGTTACTAACGGAAATAATTAAATTTTTGACTTCAAGTGGTATTTTCAATAAAATAAATATTTGCAAGAATACTTAGAATATATTTTACCTTGTATATGACAAGTTTTCTAAAAATGGGAACATTTATGGGGAATGAAAAAATTGAAACCAAAATTTGGATTATCATGTTTCAAATATGTTTAAAAACACAAAAATAGCACCCTTTTTTAGAAAACTTAAATTTGTTTGCACAAGTATGTTTGATTAAAATTAACATCCATCTAATTTTTAAAGAAATGAAATTGAAGACTTTGGTGTCTCTAAAGACTCAATATAAAAATACCAAATAATATTCAAACTTTTTTGGCTGTGAATTTTATTTTCAAAATCTTTGTCTCTGGCTATATATTTTTGTGAAAAGTCGAGATCATTTTTGATCTAAAAAGTATTATTACAAAAATCTTAAAATAAATTTTCTAACTGCTGATTTGCTAAAGTTTTGTTTTTTTTCTCGAAGATTTAAAAGTTTTTAAAAATTTTAAATTTTAATAAATTTTTCTCAACAGCGAAGCAGCAGGCTCACACTAGTATTTTTTTTTTAAATTCTTTGTATAAATTATAAAAAAGTATTTTTATTTATATTATTCATAAAAGTGTTGTGCGATTCATATTTCAACTTTGTGCTATCCTTTTGAAAATAGCGTAATATAACGTCATCTGATGTATTATGATGTTTAATTATAAATCGTAACAAAACATTTAATTCTAATAAATGGCATTCTATGAATGGAAAAAATCTATAAACATTTTGGGCTAATTAGTAGAATAGTATACATTTACCAAAAAAAAGATAAAAACGTTAAATATTACCGTAAAATCTTGCCTATAACTATAATCGAAAGTGATTGGAAAATCCAATAGGTCTCCATTAGAGTTATAGGCAAGAGTTTATGGTAATTAAATAAATTTGAATTTAATTAATTTTTTTATTCAAGGCTTTACAAAAATAAGGATTTGTGATAGTCATGTACGGATCAAAATACAATTTTTTATCTTTTGAGTCATTTTAAATTTTCTTTTAAAAAAAATTTCATTTCAATCATAGAAAAGCAAATAAATTTAAATTTTAGTTATCACTTAGGCTCAGTGAAAGACACTACAGTACTCAAAATAGAATTGGCAATTAAAATTTTCGTAACAGTTTTGATTCGAAAACTAGACTTAAACTTTTGTATTAAATTGTTGAAAAGCGGTCAGACAATTGATAAAAATGAATTTCGAAATTTTATAGAATATAAATACTTAATAGAAACTAGGGGGTTTTCAATAGTCTTATATGAAGCGCATTTAATATTTATCATCATCAATTTTCATGAAAAAAAAAAACAAAAAATAATTTTATGAGAATGAAAGATGATTGAAATTTCTATTCGATTTGGCCAAAATTATTTAAAAGAACCAATATTTCATATCAATTTTTCATGTAATCTCTTTGAATTAAATCTAAGTATTTCAATGAAATCGTTTCATATAAGCCCCTTTTATTATTATTATTGAGCTTCGAAAAATATTCCTTAATTATTTCATTTTTAAAAATTGAATCAATTTTCATTAATTACAATCAGGCCTCGAGTGCTTATAACTAAAAATTCAAATACAACATGAATTTGCCTTTTTTTTTTAATAAGTTGCATTATTAGGTAATTTTTTTGCCCGAGTTATAATATAAAAAGGTTCTAATTTATTTGTTAAGTCAATCTAAGACTCTTCCATTTAATTTTTGCAATTAAATTGAAACGATTTAATAACTTAGTAAAATAAGAAAAAACAAAAATAGCTAAAAAATATCACGAAGCGCTTTTTTGTATATTTTATTATTCCATATTAAATAATATAGAAATATATGGTTGCTGCAATCACACTAAAATAAATATACAAGCTCAGTTATTCTTTATTACATAATTTTCTTAAGTTTTTTTTTTGTTATTACCTCGGAATATTGGTGAATCAAAAAAAAAACAATTAAATAAAATCGATGTTATTCTTAAAAGCTGAATTATTAAGCCAATTTTGATTACTATAATAAAGAGAACTTATTAGGACAAAGTTTATCTAGTTTATTAAATTTTTATTTTAAATTGCTGAAAAATTCTCTTAGTTTGGTTTATAAAGTTTGGGTTTAATTTAATAGCTTATATTTCAATAAATCAAGATAATATTTTTATTTAAAAAAAAAAGCTAAATGGATCTTCTTAATACTAAATTAAAACAATTTCTGAATCTTAGGAATCCTTGAAAATTCTATAGAAAAAATTTTATTTAACAGATGGTCGATATTAAATACAAAATTTCATAAAGAATTCATTAATTTAAAACAAAACTAAGTCAAAGTTTTTATAAATAATTATATCTTAATAGATTTTTTGAACTTTGATAATGAAGATTTTTAAATTACTTAAGTTGAATTATCGTAATAATCAACGCCGTTTTTAGCCGCTTAATTACGCAAGTTAATTTCGAAGTTAAATTTAATACTGTTTATCAAATTTTTTAAGTTTTCAAACGATTTTAGTTGTTTTATTCATTTTATTTAACAAAATTGAATTAAAACATTTAGAAAAACGATTTATTTTAATTAAAGTAGTTTTGCGGAAAAACACTATTTTAAAATCACCATAGATATTTAACACGCAAATTACCAAAATTTTGATAAAGCGTTAATTACTTTCGGGTTTTTCGAACTCGTCCTTAATTTTTCAAATAAAAAGTCGTCTAAAAAGTTAAACATGTTTTTTATTTGATTTTTTTATAATATTCTTTTTTAAATTATATTATTTCTTCATTTTATCAAAAAAAGACCAGAAGATTTTCTAAAAATGAACGAAAATCTGAAGGTAAATTTTTATTCAATAATTTTATGATTTTATAATGATGTTTCGATACTGTTTGAAATAAAAAACTTTTAGTAATTTGGTGAATAATATTCCTCAGACAAATTATATCAATTTAGATATATTTTGTTCGGATAAGATCCAATATCTCTTTGTCATATTTTAGCAAATTTCTTTTATTAGCTTGATTGAAAAAAAATATTTCTTTTTAAATTTCGTATCTTTCATTAGAATATCAATTAAAATTTAATTTTTTATTTTTAATCTATAATTTTCAAATCTTTAAATTCATTAATAGACTCATATCTCTCTTTTCTCTATGAAAATCAGCTTATTCTGAAACATCTGATCCTAAAAAAAACACTTAAGAGCTTTTAAACAAACAGCTGCTTGAAAGTAATCGGAAGTTCGTTCCAGAGATAAAATTTAAGAGTTGAATTGAATTTTAGACCTTTTCTTATTAAATTTATATACCGTAAAAACTTGCTCCCCAAGGGCTATATCCGAAAAATGGCTGGGGCTATATGCGAAGTTAGTGGGGAGAAGGTAGCAAATAATTTTATCAAAAATTTGCTTTATACCCCTGGGTTTAAGTTAAAAATGAATTTATAATGGGATGGGTTGTCCTAAATTCAATCGATTTTGTTTTGTAAAAATGTAATACAGCCTAATGTGGAAGTATTCAAGTTATTTAATTGCTCATGGGGCTATATGAAAACTTGAAAATAAATACCCTGGTATAATGCAAAAATTTAAAGAAAAAATTTAAAGCACAATTTAGATTTTTTTTTCATTTTTATATTTTAACCCGGGACTAATTTGAATTTTAAATGAAAAAAGTATGGGGTTATACCCGAGTTTAATAGGGTTGGGGGATCATCAGAAAAAAGTAGAGCCCCGGAGCTATAAAAAAGGTTTTACGGTACTTTTGTCCATTTTTTAATTAAATTAAATACGGTTTTTAATAGACGGTTTCGAAAAACACGACGGTAATAAACGATATTTTTTCTTCTTTAGAGAAAAAAATAAAAGTCTAGCTTGATAAACATGAATTTTTTTACTTTTTTAGTTTTAAATAAGTTATGAAAAAACAAAACTGATAAAAATAACTTAGAAGAAGTTATTAAGGTTAAATATATGAAAGCGGATTCGAAAAACCGGAGGGTAACGTGTTAAATTCATTAAAAGACTTTTGGACTGAAAGAAATAGAATAATTTAGTTTCATCGGCAAAAAAATAACAGATTAAATCTTTGATATTTTTCACCATTATTTCTGGTCGTAGATAATTTTTTATTAATTTAATGAATGTTAGTAAACTTTACCACAAAGTTATTAAAAAATTTCTCTCTTAAACATCCCATGGTCAATGTTTTTAAGCTGCTGTAACCTCCTGAGAACAAGTCTTAAGCAAAAAAATAATTTTCTTGAACATCAGTTCATATTAATCTAATACATTCATAAGCGAATATCGCCTTTAACATCTTTAAAATATTGCTTTTGAACAGTCTTAAATTTTTTTAGAAATGTACCATAATTCTTCAGCATTTCTCTAATTTAAATTTCAAGAAAAAATAATTATATATATATAAGCCATTTAAAATTCGGATACAAAATTTTGAAAAGATAGCAAATGTCTAAGCAATTTTTTTTAAACCTTATTAATTTTTTTATTTAATCACAAACTTTGGTAATAGCAAAATTTTTTCCATATTTAGAATAAAGTATAAGTTAGGTGGACTAACAAAATATGAACCATGTGATTGAGTTAAAAAAAATATCAAAAATTAATTCCTTTTTTTAAAAAAAGACGTGCATTTAATAATAATTATGTAATTTTCCTTTTCATTTTGTATTGTACAATAATTCCTAAAATAATATTTGCTAAAATCTATTTAAAAGAAAATCATTTTATTTCAAAAATTAAATAGCAAAATTAATTGTTAGGTAATTTAAATTTTATTTTATTTATTTTGTAAAATTTTATTAAGGCATCTAAAATTTATACAAATTAAAGAAAATTCAAAATAGAATATTTACTTTGCGCTATTCATATTTGGTGATTTGTCATAATTTTGACAAAAATTACAACCATAATTTTTTTTAAACTATTTTTATGAAAAAAAGAAATAAATAAAAAATTAAAAGGTAATTAAAGGAAGCAAATTGTAATATATGTGTTATTCAAATTTGATTTTCCTTTTTGTGTAATTCTTTTCTGTTTTTTTTTATAGGAATTCCTTTATAAAAAAAATGACATAAACACTATTGTATTTGGTAAATTATTTTAAATTTTATAAGTAAATCGGAAATCAATGAAAAATCCTAGTTTATTTTTTCAATTAAAAAATAAAATAATCAGATCGGGACCAAATTTTAGGTATTTTGTAAAAAAGTACGGTCTTAAATTAGTACGCATAAAAAAGTTAGTTTTATAAAAGTACGGTCTTATTTTTGTACGGTTTGAAAAAAAATATGTCTTATTATTGTACGGTTTGAAAAAAGTACGGTTGATTCTAGTAAGGAATTAAAAAAATATGGTCTTAAAAAAGTTCGGTATAAATTAAATAAAAAAATAGCCATTAAGATAAGAAATATATTATTATTAAAATTTATTTAGAAAATTAACATAAATAAGAGAGACTGTTGGAATAGAGATGGGCTAAATTAAAAAGTTACAGTATTGATTATTCTATTTTGTTAACTTAGGAACTCCGATTTAAATACCAATAAAAAAGATATTTTTAAAAAAGTATTGTACTTCGATCGCATAAATTTTTTATCATAAAAAAATTCGGCGGGTCTCGTCCTAGTGACAAATCATCAAAAAGTCCACAGTCATTTGTACCAAAATTAGCTTTCACTTGTACCATATTGACAGTATGAACTTCCTGTTCTGGATACAAAAATTTAAAAATAGATTTAGTTGATTTGACATTGTTTTATCGTTTAAACTGTCATAAATGAACCACTTACTAATAAATAACATATTTGGTCATCAAATCCATCTAAATATTTGTCTGATTCATCTGTAGGATCAATGTTTTTAATTTAAGAAGAAAAGTGTCAAATAAATAGCAGAAGTTTTTTTGTTTAATTCTTGAAAAAAAAGACCTTGTTGGAGGCAAGAATCAATTGATATCAAAAAGTATTACAGGGCAACATTAATTTTTTATAATTTATTTTATATTAAAATTTAATTAAAATAATGAACAGTACTTTTTTCAACAATATTTTTATAAGACCGTACTTTTTTGCAGATAATACTTTTTTCAAACCGTACTTAAATCAAACCGTCCAAAAATAAGGACGTCCTAATTTCAGACCATACTTTTTTCAACCGTACAAATTTCAACCGTACTAATTTCAAACCGTACTTTTTAATAGCAAATCCAAATTTTAAACGGAAATTTAATCAGGAATAAAATTTTTCATTGCAATTTTTAGGACTTAATATGCTCATAAACGTAAGATTTTAAACTAATTTAAATTTTTTTTGCAAATAACTGAAAAGACACATAAGCTTAGTTTTTCTTGCGTATCTAGTAACTTGTTTCAAAAACCGTTACTTAATTACAGTGTTTTTAATGATTTCTTTACGTTATGTGTTTGAATACGTTCGGTTAGAAGGAATCGATCATGTATTAGGATTGAGATACTATGTGTAATCGACTGGGAGACAAGTGTTAGAGCATGTAAATCTGTTTCAGTTCAAATATATTCCTTAACCCATTTTACCTAAAAAATTGTCAAACACATAGTGTAACACATGTTTAATAACTTAATAGACATTCTTAATATCACCTAACACATACTCTAATACAGTAAAACATCCCTAACGAATGATCTAACGTCCCCTAACGCTTCACTTTCATCATCTAACACTTAGTCATACACCCCTAACTTTTGTTTTAATTAATAATTTTCTAACGCTTTTTATTTCGATCTAAGTGACTTAATAACGATTAGCTTTTTTTTTTCTAGCAATTAGTAACGCCTTTTAAATAACGTAAAGAAATCATTAAAAGTATTTATAAAATTTTTATTTGAAATTTTTTAAATAAGCTAAAATTTTATTAAAAAATTTCGAAAGCGCCAAAAATACCTAATTTGATGCGACTACTCATTTTCTCGATACAAATCGTATGCTTCAAAAATCAAAAAAAGCAAAACCATTAAGTTCTTCGAATTTCGTCTATTTAAAAAATTTTATAGATTTTTACGTCCGATCAATCCTATCTAAGTAATATTAAAAAAAAATTAAAAAATTTACGCTTTTTTCCTAAATTAACAGCCGTTAATCTAACAAGTAGAAATTTACGCCTTGTCAAAATATTTATAAATAATATGGAATTAAGTTGTTAAAAAAGAAGTTATATGTTAGTGTACAAATAAAGCCAAGCTGTACGCATTTTATTCCTTAATTCTTCCTTTCCTTTTCTTATCAATAAAAACTAACGTATTTTTTAAAACTTTTTCTTTCTCTCAGAAAGGAAAGAAAGGAAGAGTTGGGGTAAGAGTCAATAACAATCGTACAGGTACATATAATTATAATAGAGTAGAGTTGCGAAATCAAATCGAAAGAAAATTCTCCAATCAATAGAAGAAAATTTAAAACGATAGTTAAAAAATTATACTAAACTTGTACCAAGCATCTTAACTTAAAATTTGAAAAGTGAATTTATTTAAAATTACAAGCTAATAGAGGTCAAAATTAAAAAATATGATTAAAAGATATTGATTAGATAAAAAAGATTTCATTTAACAACTTTTTTATCTTAAAATTTTTTTATTAATCGATTATAAAATTTGCTATTTTGAGCATAAATAGAGTTACAGCTTAAAGAGGTGATATTTTTATTTAAATAATCTGGGGATAGATGATTCGCAATGAGATACTAATGTTATATATAATCTGAAAAAAGAGCGCTAAACCTTCGAGCAGCTGACCTAATTGGTTATATTTTAAAATAAATAAACTACCCTTCTAACCCTCTATAGTAGTACCGGTATAAATTTGAAATTTCCACAATTGTACCAGCCCCTTTTTTGAAGCTGAAAGGTCTATTAATACATTTCAGTAATAAAATCACTGGGTACAAATTCGAAACTCCAAATTAGTACCAAGGTATAACTATCGAGGGAATACGGTAATAGAGATTTCTAGCATTTAACCCTTTGAGTCCCAGGCTTGAACCACGATAGTTACGAATAAACCAAACATGTTTTCTAGTAAATTCTGGGGCGTAGATGACGAATCTGAAGTCGAAATGGCAAGTTTCGAATGAAATAAGCCTTTAAATTAAGGCTAAAATTAGGCCATTTTCGAGATCTCATGAAAGAGTCCACAAACCAAACAAGATTATGCCAAAATCGTAATCTACACTTCAAAATTACTCAGAAACTAGCTTTGTTTGTAGCTTTTTAATATTTTTTGGTGCTTTACCTCCAAAAAACCGTTTTTTTGCCTTTTTAGGCGTTTTAATGGCCTAAGGGTATGATTATTGCTTAAACTCAAATCATAATCAGGTAAGAGACAATTTTTGTCGTAGGATTCAAAAATCAAGTAGGTTTTTTCTAAAAAGAATTTTTTTTACTTTGTTTTTGTAGTTAGAATATTGGTATGCTTTTATGGAGAATTAGAACAAGAACAGTAGGTGTGGCGGTAAAATAAGTATTATTTTCGGATTCTACGTCCAAAATTCTTTCAAAATGCCGTCAAAGTTAAAGGACTAATACAAATTACGGACTCCAAGTGTCTTGGTACTCTTGGAATATTTTTAAGTTAATAATGTTTCGCTATCAAATTCTTTTTTTATCTTAAAATTTGTAAATTTTTGTATTTTAGACTTTTGTAATTGGTTTGTATTAAATTGTATTTTTTATACAGTACTTTTAATGATTTCTTTACGTTATTGATAAAAGTATCTGTGAGTAAAAAATAAGAAATGTTTGGGGATACGTTTTTTTATAAAATCAAGCATTACTTCAATTATTTAAATTCAAAAAGCGTTAGAATGTTTTTATGACCGTTAGTGGATAAAAGTGTTAGGTGTTGGAAACATTGTGTTAGAGGGGTAAAAACTAGTGTTAGACCCGCCTAACACATGATCTAACACTAGTTTTTACCCCTCTAACACATGGTCTTTTTTAGTATAACGCTTTCTAACAAGAAATCATTAAAGTACTGTATTATAAGACCTAAGGAAGTCATATAAAATGACCTTCCACTTTCATATCGCCTTGGTCGCGGCTTAAAATAAATACTAAGATTTTATTACAATCATTTTTGAGAATTTAAACAGTCAAAAAAAAGTAATTTCCTTAAGTAAACATCTTAACCATCACGAATCATCAATATTATTTTTAAAATCAAAAAAAAATAATTTGAACAAAAATTATTTTGAAATCGACATTTGTTCAATTTTATTAATTATTTTAATTAGATTTTTGTTTCAATAGGAAAATTTGATGTTTGATAAAATTCGATTTTAGGAACCATTCTAGTAATTGAGATTATTTAAAAAGTAAATTATTTATTGTCAATTTTTACGAAGTTTTCTCAAGTGTTTTTTAAATTTTCAAGAGTCCAGCAATTATTTTTTTATTCATTTTATTTCCTTAAAATACAGTTAAAAAAAAACAGCGGACCTTGACAGCTTTGTTTCTCTATGAAAATAAAAATTAATTAATTTTCATTTTAATTTAAAAAAAATGAATTTACTCGAGAGAATTAAAAATATGCTTTTAATCATAAGTTAACAAAAAAACAAAAAAAAAAGTCGAGACCAAATATTTGAGTACCTTAAATGTTTAATTGTCTCAACTCACCGAAATAAGAGAAGTGTGAAAATGGGTTTATTTTAATTTCAGATTTGTAAAATTTATTTTTTCTGTAACTCAAATCGCCAGCTTAAGTTCGGTATTTTTTTCTACTTCAAATTTAAATTAATTTTAAATAGTAGAAAAAATATTTTTTTCTAATTTATTTTTCATATGAGCTTATTAAATTTACGGTTCGATGATTTGTGACTAAGAAGCTCAATTTTATTAGTTTTCGTTGAGTTAGTAATTGAAATAAGAAATAATTTAATTTTGATTTTTTTAAGTCTCAAGTCACAAATGGACAAATTAGTAGTTAAACAAGAAGCAATTAAAAATTGCATGTCAAGTCAAACTTAAGACGAAATATAAAAAGTCAATAATATTTTAAGGAATTTAAGGAATCAATTTTTTTTTGTTGAAAAAATGTTCGTTAATTTCAATAGAAAAAAAAACGTTTCAAGATTTCCTTATCATCTCATGTCAAAAATTATTTATTTTAGAATTATTTAGACTTTTTAAAATATCAAAGTTATTTTAATTTGTATATAGAAAATAATAAGTGCTTTTCTTTTTAGAATTACTAATGAATCGAAGTTCCGATACTTTAAATATCATTGTTGCAAATAAAATAAATTTCAAGGCTAACGGCATGTGGCTTAATTACAGGAATCTCTCTCTACGCTGTATGCCAAATAACCTTAACATTTGGATATTCAATGTCGTTTCCTTTTATTATTATTATTATTTTAGAAAAATAATTTTTAACTGGATTTATCTTTAAAAAAAAAGAATATGTATGAACATGTATATTATTTATTTTAATTTGATTTTTTTTTTATTAAGTAGAAACAAGAGGACTCTTAAACGCTAACAATGTTTTAAATCTTTAACTGTCTCAAAATCGCAACACAATGTAAAAACACATGTATTTACATCATCTATAAATATGTGTTTTTATCTGGGTTCAGTCGGATAAAATTGGGGGTCAGTGGGGGATCAGCTATTTATAAAAGTTAAATTTAGTTTTTACACAAAAAATAAAAGTAAAAATACAAAACAAACATTAAATTTGAGTAGCTGAGAAAATTTTGAATCGATTGGTATTATTTTTCCAATCATATTTTGAAATAACTAAGTATTATTTTTTGATAATAACTATATTTGAGTTGGTAAACTCAAAACAAAAATCATTTGTAACTTTGTCTCTTCGTTATTTTTAGTAATCACACTGGATAAAATTTTTAGTACAGTACATCTCTGAGTTGACAAGTTTTTAAACTAATCTTAAGAGGATCTTAAACATCCCATAAACAACGTCTTAAACAACTCTTAAGCAAGTTTTAAACAAAAAAGATATTGCCTTAAGCAATTCTTAAGACGCCTTTTAAGCATTGCTTAAGAGGAAATTGTTCAAGAAAAGTCTCGTCTTAAACATAAAATTCGTCTTAAGCAGCTCCTAAGCATTGTTTTTGACTGTTTAAAATCTCTTAAGACTATCTTAAGCAACGTTTTAAACAAACTGTCAACTTAAATCATAAATATACTGTAAAAAAATATTAGTATCTATACACTAAGCAATTTAAAATAGTACCAGAACATAAATGAATTTTCGCAAAATTGTACTCCCCTCTTTTATTGTAGTTGAAAGATCTTTGAATTAATTTCAGAAATAAAATCACTCGGAAAAATCCGACACTCAATATTAAAACCACGGTAAATCTATCGAATGGTTACGGTTGCTTTAATGATCAGCTTAGTGTTTTTAAAAAGAAGAATATCTAATCGCCTGTTTAAATTCCCAATTTTTCTACCTAAAATGTAACTTATGCATTTAAAATTACGACGAGTTTGAATCAACCCTAGTTTTTCAGTTTTTTATTTTAAATTTATTATCCATAATGCTTTTTTCTTTTAAATGAAAGAGACAAAAGAGTCAAAGTGTCAATTCAAATCCTTAATTTAATTATACGCACTAAATAAAATAGATGAGAACGTTTAATCATTTGACCATAGATAATTTAAAATTTCAAAAATAAACCATCTAAATACTATTGTCTTAAAAAATAAATTCGAAAAATTAAACCTCAATCAAATGATTTTCAATGAGAAAAAGAATTTCTCTCTCTTAAAAAAACCTTAGGAGACATAAAATATTTGTAAATTCAATTTAAGCTTTTTCGTTAGTGAGAAAAAAAAAACAGATTAGTTGTCTCCAAAAAAGAAAGAAAAATGAATATTCTCATTTTCACATTGAATTTCAATTTGTTAAAATGAATAGATTTAGAAACAGTAAACTTCAGTTTTATTTTGTTTTGTTTTTTTACAATTAATTTCGAAAATATATTTGAAATTAATTTTAAGGATAAATTACAGTCTAGTAGACGATCTACGTAGACGATCGTTTTAAACTAGATTTTTTGTTTTGTTTTAATAAATGAAGCAAATAAAACATATAAATCAAAAATAGATTCGATTCATTCAAATTAACTTAAACAATAATAATTTGACATATTTTCGGTTTTTTCTTTCTTCCAAGTACCTAAGTCACTTAAACATGTCTAAATTTTTATTAAAAAAAAAATAAGTCATCTCAAAAATTTTACAATTTGAATTAAGTTACAATTTTTTTTTCTATTTTCGCTTTAACGAATCACTAGGTTTAATATTAATACCTAATTTTTAGACAAAGTTATGTATTAAAAAAATTTTTGATCGAATTCTGTGATGCATGATGTAAAAGATATTAATAAAAGAAAATTAATAAACTATATTAACACTTCATTTAAGGCGCATTTATTAAAATTCTTTCTCAGTTATATTGTCGCGCAAGAAAAGACCCGAGACCTGTTGGGATTTAAAAATAATTAAAATAAATTTTCACATAATTTTAGATCAATACCGGGAAAAAAATAATATTTTTTTTTCAATTCGGTTTGTTTTTTGTTTCATAGTATTTTTGCATCAAAAATTCTAATTCAAAGAGATTAAAATTTTAATTACAATTCAAATTCTATTTCAAGGTATTTTTTTTTGTTTTTGAATAATTTATGAGATTAAGGTCATAATTAAAATAGATTTGAAAAAATTTGTCAAATTTCTAAATAAATTTTTTTTTTATTTTTCATATTCAAGATTGATTAATCGTATAATTACATAAAATATTATATGAATTAAAAACACACTGACACTTTATTTTATTTTATTTTTTAAATAGTTTATTTTATTTATAATAATTGTGCCTTTTGAAATTGTGAATTGTAAAAGTAGAATCAAAAAAATTAAGATTGACACAGTGTATTTTATGAACCCTGGTTGTCAAGCATAATTTACAGTACTTCTTATGATTTTTTAGCCAAAAGCGTTAAACACCGTTACCAAAAAAGTGTTAGCATTAGTAAAATTCGGTGATTTTAAGGAAAAAACAAAAGCGTTAGACTTGAGAAATAAAGCGTTAGGGTGGTAAATAACAGCGTTAGGCTGCGGAAAAAAAAATTTGGACTTGAGGAAAAAATTAAAGAGGGTCTATTTCGCTTTATTTCAACACCCTAACGCTTTATTTCCCAAGTCTAACGCTTTTGTTTACCACCCTAACGCTTTATTTCCCAAGTCTAACGCTTTTATTTACCACCCTAACGCTTTATTTCCCCACCCTAACGCTTTATTTCCCAAGTCTAACGCTTTATTTACCCACTCTTACATTTTATTTTACCACCTAACGCTTTTTTTACCCAGTCTAACACTTTTTATTACGTTTAACGCAACATATAACGAAATTATTTGTTTTCTAACACTTTATAACGCTTTTCCCAAAAAAGTTAAAAAATCATAAGAAGTACTGTATTCTAAGTTTCCGAAAAAAAAAAGAAGAGAACAAAAATGACTCTCATATTGAAATTTGACAATCATTTTAATTATTGATGGTCATCTCAGTTTAAATTAGTCCTTTTTAAGTAGTCAAAATTTGAAAATTTACTAAAAAGTAATATAATTATTTTCTAGCTGTCAAGACGAATGAAAAATACCATAAAAAATTAAAAATTATTTTATTTTTGGAGCGCATTAATTGTTAAAATTTTAGGTTTTGATGCCAAGGTATTTACGGGATTTATTGAATTGAATTAACTTCCAAATTAGGAGAACTAAATATAAAATTAAAGTAATTTAGCGTTACGACGACGACAAGTTGGGTTATTAAGGAGTGTTAGTCTATATAATGTCAGGAGATCATTTGGGAACTCATTTGAATTCTTTTTGGTTTGAAAAGAATTTGTACTCTCGACCTTCTGTTTAGATGTCCATGACGGTAGCAACTGACATATTTTTTTCCTTCTAAATAACTAAATTTTTTAATTTTCTATGTTAACTTCATCTAATTTTATTGTTGGTAAATTTTGCAAACAATTTATTGGAATAAACAAATTAGCTTATTGTTCAATCCGTTTCAAGAGAATTTTATTTTTGTTTACGTTTTCCGTAATTTCCAATCAGGTCAGATCGCTATTTTTTATGACTAAACAAGTAAAAAAATCAGAAATCTGCAAAACAAGTATGACTGAATTAACGTTTATAAAAATTGTTTAAATAAAATTTAAATCACTTTAGATTCAAATAATAACCGGATTGAAGGCTAAGTCTACTTTTTTTTGCAGTTTTTTTTTCAAAAAATGAAAATTTTAAAATTTGGTAAGTTTAGCAAGATTGACGAAACTTTGTCAGTATACAGACGTCATAATTCAATAAAGCAATTTATTTTTTTTACAGTTAAATTTTCTTATCGGTAAATTTAAATTTGACACGGAAAGATACAATTCACCTAAATCAGTCATAAAATAATCTAAATTTAAATTTATCTAGAATTTTTTTTCATTTCAATGTCATAAAATTGGACCATTTTAACTTTCAAATAAAGATAAACACTCGTGCAAGCAATCTAACACAGCAACATGTATAACTGAGAACAAAATTTTAGGCAAACTTTTAATGATTGTATTATTTTTTACACATGGTTAGCTTTTCTTTCGGATGGACAACTTCATGATATTTATGTATTTTTTTTTCATTTCTTTTGAATAAAAGGAATACAACCGACTTAACTCAGCAATGTCTTTTCTTTTTTATTTTCTTAAATTTGGTTTCTCACTCTATCACGTCTTTTAAAAAAAAAAATAAAATTTTCACCATGAAAAAAAAATCGGACTTGAAATCTGAACAAAACAAAAAACGTGACAAAGCGAAAAATTAAAAAGAAAAATACAATAACAATAACAAGGTTGAAAATAAAATTATATTTGTTTTAAAATTTTATTAATAATTGTAGGTTTGGTCTATTAAAAAAATATTTATTTATAAAATAAAAACACAAAGTGAGCCTTGTGTTTTTTGTTCATGTTCCTCTCTTTCTCTCTTGTGGACCTTAAATATTTTCAATTCAAATTTAAAGGTAAATTAAGCGGATAGAACAGAAAAATTAAAATGAGAAAGATATTTTCATCTTTTTTTATTATTCTCTCTCTCTTTTTTATATTTCAATTTGCTTAAAGATTATACCAACAAAAAAAATGAATCCAATTTTTTTTTATTGAAAAAAAAATAGGATTTATTAAGCCTTGAAATTGATAAATAAAATAAAAACGATAAGAACATCATAGACTGTATTATTATTATTATTATTGATTATTTCCTTATATGATTTGCTCGTATGTGACATGAAATCTTTTAAGCTGCTTATAACTAGATTAGATTTAAATTCATTAAGTATAGTATCGTTGAAATAATTTCCCCTCTTAGTGGTCATCGTATTGAGTAGTTTGACTCAATTTGAAACCGAAATTGTAATTATTAAGAAAGGAAAATATTTTATGTTGTTGTGATTGATTAGTTTCTTTTTTTTTCTTCATTTCCGATTTGATCAACGAAAAAAAATCGATTTGTAAAATTTTTTCGATTTTCTGTAGGAATTTATTGATTAAAAGCAACCAAAAGAAATAATCTCGAGGGGCTTTTGTTTCAATGAGCTTGACCAGCAAGAGACAAATCGATATTTTTTTTGTTTTTAAAAAAAAAGTAGTTTCAATTTTAAATTAAAATGAAAACATCCACACGTGCACTTTGAAGGCTTTGTGTTTCTTTTTTTTTAAATATTTTTACAATCTAGTATTTTTTTATTTTCAGTCAATACCACCTCGGGAAAAAAAGAGAAACTTCTGCTCCTTATTTTTAATGGAGATTATATTATTTTCGTGAAAAGCATTTTCCGTTCTTTAAAAAAATAAAATTTAATTAAATTTGATAATTCTAACGAGTAGATCAAATATTTAACTTGAGATCAATTTTCGTAATATTTTTTTAACAAACAAAATTTCAATCTTGTTAAAGAGAAAATAAGAAGAAACTAATGGTTTTATTTTCAGTGTAATTTTTTTTAGCTTGTTCCGTTTAAAATAATAGATGCTTAGAATCGAATTTTCTTTATAGCTTATGGACTGCTTCTTTATTTTAATTAATACAATTAGTTACTTACTGTGAGCGAATGGAGATTTGTAACTGGATAATTTATAATTGTATTCCTAATACCGTTTCTTTATTTATTTTATTTTTTTTTTTTCAAAAAAATTTTTTTAATTCTAAGGAAGTTAACAAAATAGATTGCTTTCAATTTTACTCTCTTTTTGTTATTTACTAAACAGATTTTAGAAATTCAATGAAATTAACATGAGAATTAACAGGTAGAAAAAACTGTGCCATATTTACATGGTTGAAAATTTTAATAAATTTCAAAATGTCATTTTCTTTTTTTTTATGTTACTACTAAGGAATTAAATTTCGAGTTTGATTGATTTACAAGCTTAACAAAAATTAAATGGAAATTTTAAGAAAAACTAAAATCAAAATTTTTGAAATTTTTGTTAAAAGAATTAGTGAATTGTATTGTTTAAGAAAGTATCCTTAAGTATGTTGCATCTAATTATTGTCTATTTTAGCATATGTTTCAGATTATAAAAATTTTGTTTATTTTTTTTTCATAAAAACTTGAAAATATAGTGAATAAAAAAAAGTACTGAGTTTTGTCATCACTGGTCTTGTCTTGTTGATGATTAATTTCTCGTAAAGAAAAATGAAATTACTTAAGGACCACTTAATAATAAAACTATTAAACAAGCAATAAAATTGTGTTAACAAGAGGAACAAAGAGAAAAAAAATTGAGGGAGACGCAATTTTTTAAGGTTTGATTTTTTTCTCGAGTTTTTGTATGACCAAACTGATTTTATTTTACTAAGAATTAATTATTTTACACGAAATTGGAAAATTAGTAAATTTTTTCTTTTTGTTTTAAAAAAAATATTGGAGTCATATTTTAGCTCTTGTTTTTTATATTAGACCCCACTCTGAAATGAAACTTGAGCTAGACTATCTTAAACTATTTTATAGATAATTAAAAATTTGTTTCCAATTGATATAATTCAAAATTTTTATTCTATAAAAATCACTATTGTAGATGAAATTTGTTGCAAAATTTCTTTTTTTTTTTATTTCATTCATTTTAGTTTTGGGCTTAATATATATATAGCTAGGCCCCTTAGGTACAATTCGTTATGATACTTTTTATGAAAATTCTAAGACGAAAAAAGAAAGCCCATAGGGAAATTATGCTTTAGTTGACAAAGAATCGGTTTTGAAATAATTTTTTTTTAACTTCAGTTAGTTTGGCTTTTTTTTTTCAAGAATCAGGCTAAAAATAAAAACGTAATTAAAATAGCTTAAATTTTTTGTTGGTGGTATTTTTTTAGATTGAAAATTCTAAGTTATTTTATAAATTCGATTCAAATACTATTTAGTTCCTATAATTGCCTAAGTTTTCAGCGTTTCTTCGGCATTTTTCACATTGAAAATCGTTGGGTACTTTCAGAAAAATTTCAGGCTGTGTTTTTAAAAGTTTATTTTAAGACTTAAAAAAAATTTTGACAGGAAGAGGCCCGCTAGCAGAAAATGGGTCTAAAATTTAAATTTTTTTAGTTCAAAGCGTAGCTTTGTAATTGTATAGAGACAAAAAGTGAGAATATTAGAATTTCATGTAAAATTTATTTTAAGAATAAAAAACAAAAATAAAAAAATGGACAATTTTACTTTTGGAATATAGAATTAAGATGAATTAAAGCTTTTTCAAGAAATAATTTTTTTCAAAAAATCATTTCCATTGCTTTGTCGTTTTTGAATGAAATCAGGCATCAAAAAAATCTTATTTAAAAAAAACTTGCCATTTTATCAGAATTGATTGATAATAAAATTTAAAAATCAAAAATTTAAATTCTGAACATAACGAAAAAGTAAACTCCCTACAAATATAACAGGGCGCTTTGAATTAGGAGCTTTGCGACGCTTACTTGTTAATTTTTCAATTTTGTAAAATGGGCTATTTAATAAACAAGTAAAAGCATATTAAGAATTAAATTTTTAAATATTACTTTCTCTATTATTTTAAATTTAAGTTGGGTATTTTTAACTGTAACTTTATTTTCTGTACCTCATTTTAATTCTTCCCCAACATTAAATATTCATGCTATAAAAACTTTTTGTCTTTCTAAACTAGCTACTTACTTCTAAAAGAACTGTAATCTGCATGCAATTAAAATTTCAATTTTTATCTGAGTCGAAGCGAACCTGAATGTTGTCTAGGGTTCAAGTAATTTTATTTAAACAAGTTTAGAGTGCATTCACTTTCTCTTCAGAGAGAAAAATATTCAATTTGTTTTTTATTTTTAAAATTGAATAAAATTTAAATACAAAAAAGCAAAAATAATCTCTTTCTTCGGAACACTTCCCACAGTAAGTTAAATTAAGAATATATGTCCAGACATAAGAACTTCAATTCGAATAAAATGGAAATGAGTAAACGACATTTTTATTTTGACAGTAAAAAAGATCTGGCGAGTCTACTATTAAAAATGGTCTTTTGATATAATATTAATAGTTAGTTATTCGCCTGATAAGGCATAAGCACTAAAAAGCTTGATCAAAATTTTAAAATTTTTATTTTCATGAATATTAAAAAAAACTCGTAATTAAAACTTGTTTTTTTGAAATATATGGTTTAAATTACAACAAAAATGAAGTTAAAAATATCGAATTTTCAATATTACCAACAAGGTTTTAGGTTACTGTAATTGGATTGGTAACACAACTAAAAAAAAAAATAACGATAACTCAAGTGATAGAAAAAGAAATGAACTTAGCGAGATAAAAATTTTATTTCCAATTTGAACAACAACAACAACAAATAAAATTCAAATCACCCATTTAACAAAAAAAATAATTTAAATTTTCAATTTAAAA
Source organism: Brachionus calyciflorus (assembly GCA_002922825.1). NCBI lineage: Eukaryota > Metazoa > Rotifera > Eurotatoria > Ploima > Brachionidae > Brachionus > Brachionus calyciflorus. The sequence goes on from NTPY01000672.1 coordinate 3,831,964, forward strand.
AAAAAAAAGCGAAAAGAAAATTTCCTAAAAATCACATAGGTTTTTATTTTATTTTATTTTTAAATTTTAAACTCAAGTTTTCAATTAAAAAACTATTAAAAATGATTTAAAGACTTTTAATTTTTTTAAATGAAATTTTTTATTTGCTAAGTAGCTTATCTATTGTGTTGAATTTATAAATTTTTTTTTTTGTAATTTTTTTTTAATATTTCAATTTCTTTTTTTGTAAGAATTGAAAAATTTACAAAACAAAAAAAAACCGTCTACGCTCTTGGTCCTAAGTAGAACAGATTAAGAAACTCAAGAATAAGAAAATCTCTTCTTTTTTTTCTCGAAAGGAAAGAAAAAAAGGTCTATTTCAACATGGACACAATTTACTATTAAGGCTATTTGATTACTTATTTGCTTATCTTTGAAAATAAAAAAAAAGAAAATTTGTTGCAACTTTCCATTTATTTTAATACACTAGATTCAAATTAATTCAGAGATAATAATTATAAGGTATATTTATAAATATATATTTTTCTATTTAAAAATGCTCTTTAATTTTATCTTAAAAGTTTTCTTTATTTTTGTTTTGAAATTGGTTATACTCTTTCATTTAAAGCAAACACGTTAAGTAAAAACAAAAACACTTCAACTATTTGTTTACCAATAAGTTAGCCATTTAGTCCTATTGTTTTCCTAATTTCTTAGTCTAAGCAATTGCAATTGATATTTTAGTTTTCAAATGTAAATCTCTACTCTTATTAGTTGTCGCGTCTTTGAATCTTAAATCAAACTTTTTCTTTCTAATCATTGATTAATATCAAAATAATAGCCATTTAAGCAATATTTTCAAAAAATGTATTTTATCAAATATTTTTTAGGATTCGAATAAAAAATTATTTTAAATTGTTTAAGCCGATAGCAAAATTGTTTTTGTTGTTATTGTTGTTTCGATAAAGCCTCAATAAAAATACTTTAAAAAAAATTACATAATTAAATTTTGTTTTTAAACTGGACGTCTTAGAGGGATCAATTTATTACTTGTTATATAGATTATTATTATTATAAGAGATAACTTCCACTTTTAATTGATTTAGTTATTAAAATAATTTGTTAAGATAAATTTCACTTAAAGAGCCTTTTTAAAACCAGCAAAAAAAATAAAAAATCTCTAATTCAGAGATGATAAACAATTTTTTTTTCAGACGCTAAATAGGGTTTTTCCTATCGACTTTTTTTTTGTTTCAAGTCGGTTAAGTAATCGATTGTTTTTCTTGTATTTTTCAGCACACTAAATTTTAAGATAAAAACACTATAGATATATCGATATTTTTCTTTCTTTTTTTTTTTAAATAATAACAAAAAATTATAAACATAAAAGATAGCTATTCAAAAATTGATGCCAAAAAAACATCAATACATATTTTTTTGATTTGAAAGCTTTTAATTTTCAAAAAATATAAAAAAAAAACTACTTTAATGCCTTTTTTCAAATGAATTTTTAAGAATATTTGTTTCAAGTGAATTCTTATAATTGTATATAATTTTTCATTCATTTTATTAAGAACCCTTAAAGCAATGGTCAAAAATTATTTGACTGTAAACAAATATAAACAAAGGTATCCTTTCAACATAGGGAATCTCGACCTGAGATTCAATTATTCAATCAATAATTTTTAGATTTTCGGAAGGAAGTTTTTTAAATTTTTAATTAATGAAGAACACTTTGTTTCTTATGGAAAAGGATCCAAATGACCAATATTTTTAATAAAGAAAAATAAATTTCGACTTTGCATTTATTCTATGAAATTTTATTTTCAATGTGACTGAAAAAGAGGACTAAGTTCCATTTAAAAGAGTCACTGGTCTACTTCCTCAAACTATTTTTTAAATGAATAAATACCGTATCCTCTTGCCTAGGAATTCAAGAAAATTGGTTAAAGTCAAGTTCTTTACTATTAGAGAACATCCCATGGATTACATGCTATAACAATTTTTAGAATTTTTTTTTAGAAAACAATTCGACTCTTGGAATTTTTCACTACCTTTTCCATTAGATTTAAGATTAAATTAGAATAAATTTAAAAAATAAATTAGAGTAAACGTTATTAAAATTTAGATTTAATAATGAAATTTCAAATTTATTTTTTAATTTTTATCTTAGCTTTAATGGAAACCGTATTTAAAATATCATATAATGTTCATAAGCCCTAAAGTAAATTGAATCAATCAAGAGAAGATTTTTTTTAAGGATAAGATTCGTAACTTCCTATTTTATAAATATTTTTTTCTTTTTGCTCATAAAATATAAATTCAAAAATAATTTTGTTATTGAAACCTAAATTCAGGTGTAAAAAAATTGCTCAAATTTTTCATCATATTTTCAAATTTCAATGGACCCTCATAAAATTTTTCATCAACTTAAAAATATATTGTAATTAAACAAGTTTAAGTCTTTATTTTTGTTTGGTTTAAAAGTTATCAAATGGATATGGATAGGGAGTCAAAAAGAAAAAAAAAACTTGTCGTCTGTATGTATTCAATAGTACAATTAATGCATAAAAAGTTTCCATGTCTATGCATAACACATGTTACTTTAAATATTCAAAATAATGTTTATTCAAGTTTTTTTTGTTAGTGTCAAATTTCTAAGCCATTAATGTAAATGTTTACATTAATTAAGATTATTTTTATAGATCATTCCTAAAAACGTCCTGTTGCAGTAGTTCGAAAAAAAAAACATTTTCAAGACAGGTTTAATAGTAGATTATTATTATTATAAAGTGTAAAAATAATCTAGACGTTTAGTTGACAGATTTAACACTAAATATATTAATAATTTTTTCATATGTAAAATCATATAATCTCTTTTTGAAAACTTGGTATTTAATAAAATTTATTTTTTTATACCTTCAAAAAAATAATATGTGGTCTCAGGCTCAGTTTATGATCTAAATTAAAAAAAAATAAAAACTATGAATTTTTTTAATTAAAATAAAATTAGCAGAGTAGGGATTCTAAGCCTTTGAAAGGACATGATTTTTTTCTTTATAGAGCTAATTAATCTAAAAGTACAAAAATACTAAAAGAAATAAAACAGAGTTTTTTCATTTTATTTTTTTATTTTTCTTGTTGAATATCAATCAGTAGATCATAGCCCGAGACATAAACAAATTTAGAGTCGTTTTTAATATAAAACATGCTTCGGGTTGAAGGATGCTCCAACTTTTTTATTTATTTTAAATTTTCAACAAAAAATTTATTAATTTATTTTCAAAAAAAAAAAAGAAAAATTTAAGATAAAAATTTTGATATCCTGTTTACAGCTAACAACTAAAAAGAGAGAGATTTAATTTAGATATTGACAAGTCTGCTCAATTTCGCTCAAAATATTGCCTCGTTTCGTTTCGAGCATTTCTTTCTAATCTAAAACAAATATATCTCCCTATGGGCCCGAAACACAAAAAAAAAAAAGAGATAAAAATTTATCTGGACTCAGATTTTTTTTTTTACAAACCTCGAGGCCTAATTAATTTCTTCTTATTCTTTTTTTTTGTTTGAAATAGTTCTAGATTTATTGCAAATTATTTTAAATTGGAATCCTAATTAAGGTTAAACCTTTTTTTATTATCATCTTACTTTTTTCTAGATTAGCTTAATAAAGTCAATATTCAAAATAAAAATCAACATATGTTTTACAAATATATAATAAATCGCGCTACGATCTAAAAAAAATATTTATTTTTTTTAAATGTTGCAACCATAAAAAGCCTAACTAATTTAAAACTTAAAAAAAAATGAAATCGCTAATATCGAATTATTTAAACAGTAGACGTTCAATAAGATTGGATGAAACGTTTCAAATTACAACAGTTCCATCAACTACAACAACAACAACAAATGAAACAGACAATTTCAATCAAGTAGTAGTAAGCGTAACAAATGAGCAGAACGAAAGTAAACATGCCGAAAACGATAAAAACAATTTAGAAACTAGTATTTTAAAATTGGATTTGAAATATATAGACGATAACGATTCGGATTCAACATCGAATCTGAGCTTTGAAAATAATAATAATAATTTAAACAGTAATTTAGAAAATTCTAATCAATCTAGTCAACAAAATTCCATGGATAAAAATCAACTCAAAACTAGTGAATATTGTAAGTATTTACTTTTTGACATTTTAGCTTTAGAAAACAAGGAATCACGACAATTGTTCTCCCTTAAAAATAAACTGTTTATTTAATTTAAACAATTCAAAAAATAAAAACAAATTTGATCTAAATACAACTGATAACCTAGTAATTTTTCCGAAAAATAAAATTTATGTTACTTCTTTTTTTTTTTAATTCTAGTCCAGTAAGGTCAATTAACCGCTTTTTTTTTTACTCTTGTTTGACATTGATAAAAAAATTGAAATTTAATATTCTAGCAGGTATAGACAAGTCAGAGTTGTTTAGGATGAGAAATATAAAAAAAATAGTTGAAATAAAAATTTTAAAACTTGATAACTTACACGAAGTAATTTTCACGTACAAGGTTCTCTCTTTTTTTTTTTACAATTTCTTTTAAATATTTAAAAAATTTATTTCATGAAAAAATAGAAAAAAAATTAGGTTTTGAATTTAGATTTGTTTTTGGATAGAGTTAAACTTTTTTTTTTACTGTAGCATTGTGATTCTACATTCAAGGTTGCTCAAAAATATTAAGAGTTTCCTAAGAATTTATTGCTATTCTATTATAAGATTTCTTTAAAATGCAGTTTTACTAATTTAATCTGAAGGGCAATTCGATGTTTTTGGTATTTTTTAAATTAAAAGATTTTTTTTATTGTAATTATATTTTAAAAATTTGATGAAAATCAAATTAATTAATTGCTCGAAAGTGGACTTAAAAGTCTTAACTACTTTGGTAATTTTATCCGTAAAAGTTTGTTTCAAAATTTTTAAAAATTAAGTTGGAATTTATGGACCATTTTTTAGGAAGTCTATAAAAAATATTAACTCTACCGTAATCACTCGATGGATGTACCGGTACGTTTTCAAAGTTGCACCAACCTTTTTTTTCATGGTCATCTTATTGTAGCAATCACCAAGAACATAGGTTAAAATGCAGCTTCTGAAATTGGTTAATGTCTTCAATTACCGTATTACCTTATTTATAAGCACTCCCCTAAAACACCCTTTTTTTAGAAGAAGGGAAAGAAATAAAAATTTAATTTTGTAATAACTAAATAGACCACATTAAAGTCTATCGGACAAGTCAAATCAAAAAACCAAATTCATTTTTCTTTAGTAAGATTTCACGCTTAAAAAAGAGCGATTTTAAGTCGCTTATAAACAAGGTTTTACGGTATTGGACCATAAGATGGCATGATAAAATTTTCGTTTAGTTGGCAAAATATTGGTAAAGTTAATATTTTAACTTGAGAGAAATAGAGGGAGCAAATTATAAAGAATTCTAATTTAATTTTCGAATCATTTTTGGGGCTAACACTCAGGTCATGTCATCAAAAAAAAATTAATCAAAAACTCATTTTCAATTTTTGTCGACGAAAAAAAAATCATCAAAAAAAATAATTTAGAATGGATTATCTAACATCAAAAATGTATCCTAAAGTAACAAAATTTTCTTAATAAATTTTTTTTTTAATAAATTGTCAAAATCTTAGAGATTATAAGATAAGCCATTAAGTGTCCCCCATCAAAAAAAAAAAATATAAAAGAATTATTTATCTTTTTTTTTTTGTAGTTGTTGAAGAGAAACACAAGATTAAATTACATTCTTTTAAGGGTGCTCTTCAAATAAATAATATCCAAAACTTAGCTTTAATTTAATAACTAATGTTAATCTCTATTAGTAATAGGAAAAGTTGAATCGGTAGTCTTTAAAAAGTCTGGTAAACATAAAAACTTGAAAAACATTTTTTTGTTGATTAAAAACAAAAATCAACAAAATAATGTTTATTTGTATAATTTTAAAATAGTCTTTTTTATTTAATTAAATTATTAAAAATATTTACAAAATCCTATCAAAAAAAAAAAAAAACTTAGAACCCATTGTAAATTCCAAGAGTTATGTAATTGGAATTGTTCATAAGAAAAAAAAACGAATTCTCTTTTAATATTTTGTTTTTATAAACAGAAAACAAATTAAAAGATTAGCTGATTCATAAAAAATAGTACTAAATAAAAAAAAGTTGACTTTCTTAACTTAATAACACAGCTTGATTTCCAAAACAAAAATATTAGGTAATCTTTTAGCTAAGATTACATTTTTTTTTCGTGGAATAAACAAAATAAATAGATTTTGCAAGGTAATCTAATTTTTTTTGGCATCAAAAAAGAATAAATTTTTTTGCTTATAGGGATCCAATTTAAAAAAAAAGCTAATTCAACATTACTATTTTTTTTAAAATAATTTTCTTCAAATTTTTTATTTTTTCCATACTTATGCTCTTTTGCAAATCGACTCTGTTCGTTCTATATATTTGTTTTTTTTTCTTACTCCTCTAGTAATTAAATTACTTCTTTTTCCCGCTAAATATTTTAATTATTATTTTTTATTTATAGTACTGGAATCTTTGGATAAATTAAACATCTTTATAGAAAACTTACTTGTTCAACAGTATCCAAGTCAAATAACGAACAAAAAATTGGACTTCCTAAGCAAACATAACAAAGTCCTTAATAACAATATAAACCAAACTCAAAATTATTTAGTAAATCAAATTAAGTCATGTTTGTATTACATTGATCATTTTTTAAGCAACGAAAAACCAAGGTAAACTTTATTAAAAATTGCTTAGATAATTAAAAAAAAAGCTAAATGAATTTGATTAATTTAGAATGACTGAGGTGATTACTCAAGAGAATCATTTTTTAGATCAAAATCCTCATCTTTTGACAGAGAATAGACTTCTTAAAGAAAAAATTCGATCACTTGAAGAAGTAGGTTATCTTTAGAAGAAAAAAAAAATTTAAATTATTTTATTTGTTTATTATTAGCGGTTGAAGAAAAATATGGACCAGGATATGAATCAAATGAAGGAAGCTTTCGAAACGATGAAACTAGAACGTAAACGATACAAACTCGAAAAAGTCGAACTCCTCAATCGTACTAAAGATTTGTACAAAACTATTGAATCCAAAGAGAATCAAATTAAAACTATTCTTAAAACTTATGAGAGCAAAGCCAAGGACACATGCTTAACAGTCAAAAAAGTAAAAATTTTTTTCAGTTGATTATTCCAAGATAATCGTTTTTTTATTGTTTCAATTTTAATACCGTATTTACTCGAAATTAAGAATAATTCGAATTATTTTTCAATTGAATTATTAATTTTGAATTAGGAAATAAAATTTTATTCTATTATTTGAGTTATTTTTTGAAAAAAAATTTACTCTTTTTTAAGAATTTTTTTGATTTGTTTGTACAAATTTACAGCTCTTTCTCATTTTGAAATGGTCCACTAAACACTTCTTCAGAATATGAAAGAAAATTTGCTTAAATTTTAAAGAAAAATACTGAACTTCCTTTTAAAAAATTTTTAAAGATAAATTGAAATAAAATTTTTTTTTTTTTAACCTGTTAAGCTAATAGAAAACAAGAATGAAATAGAAAATGAAAAGCAAGCACTTGAATCATATGTCGACGAGTTAATCGATGAAAACAAAGAATTAAAGCTTCTAGTTGAAAGCAAAAATGCCAGTATTAATAAGCTTAAAAAGCAATTGTACGATTTAAAATCCAAATCGCCTCGATATAGCTTAGGAAAAGAGTCCGATTATGGTTATTCAAGTAGTAAATCAAGAGATACTTTATCGTCAAGTATGATCGAAACAAATGTAACTAAAGTCGAACCAAAGCCTAAAACAGCGCCCAAATACAAAACCAAAAAAGAGGAGCGTAGTCTCAAATGCAAATCAAATGATTCATATTTGTACATTAAAAACAACCAATTAAATGAAACCTCGCATAGTCTAACCTATTCGAGCTCAAACACAAGCTCAAAATCAAATACTAACAAAATTAAAAATAAACTTAAATTTAATAATAAACTATCCACATCAATGTCTTATCATAATAATTTAGATGAGAAAAAATGCTCGAAATCGAATAACAATTTAAGTTTTATAATGAGCTCGAGTGATTATGATGAAACTGATTTGAATAAGGTACTCGATTCAGATGAATTTATTGATCTTGATGAAAATATGAATAAAACTATTCATGAAAAAACAGATCAAAATAGTCTAATTGTATCAACTACTTCATCCTCATCATCATCATCCTCTTCCTCAACTTCATTTAATACTAATTCTAGCCTGGTTAAAAATCTTGAAATATCATCAACAGGAACTATAGCTAGTGTCTCACCAAGTGTTTCATTAACATCGTCATCGACCTCGTCTAAAATGACTGATTTAAATAAACCCTTAACACTTAATTTATCAACTGAATCGGAAACAAGCTCGTCTGATTTATCACCATTAGTCATGAGTCAATCCATAACAATTTGCGAGGATGATAATCTAAATAAAACATCACATGATTTTAGTAATACTAGTCGATATTCGATTAAACAACCGTTGAGTGTGTCCATGAGTGTACAAACTCCTAATTCAAATGTTAAGTCTCGGTCATCGAGAATAATAAATACTATAATACGAATGACAAATCGATCATCTGCATTTATTGAGACTACTAAACAAACTATTCCAACATCATATTCGACCACGCTCTCATCGTCTAAAGTCAAAAATAGACATTCACATTATTGCAATATAAATACGCATTTTGTGTCGTCAAAATCGAGTTATTGTGTTCGGGAGACTGATGATGAGTATGAAATGGATACTAAGAATTTATTAGACAAGTCATTTAAGATTTTAGACGATGGTAGCAATTGTAAACATGGGTCTATAAATCAATGGAATCAACATGAGATTAAAACATGGTTGGAAAATTTAGGTCTACCATCAGCTTACGTTAAAAATGCCTTAAAATATTTGACCAGTGGAAAATTGTTAATTAACATGTCCGATCATGATATGGAAAAAATATTCCAAATAGCTAATAATATACATAAACGTAAAATAAGATTGGCTTTAGATGATCTTAAAAATCCTGATAAATGTAAATATACTAAGCTTGGTAATATTAGTACAGAATGGTTAGTAAATACATGGCTTAAAGAAATAGGCTTAGTTTATTTACAAGGTATTTTTAGGCTAAATTTAGTAGATGGACGAGTCTTGGCTAGTTTACAAAAAAAAGATTTGGAAAAGTATTTTGGTGTAACTAGAAAAATACATCAGAATAGTTTACTATTAGCTATTGAATTATTGAAAAAATATGATTTTGATGTTGACAAAGTTAATGAACTTAGAAATAATGCTCATAAAGAGAATCAAATACTTGATATATGTCTATGGACGAATGATAACTTTATTGAATGGCTTAAATTAGTTAATTTAAATGAATATGTTTGTAAGTTATCTGAATCAGGTTTACACGGTGCATTAGTCGTTGAAAATTCATTTAATACGGATAGTTTATTCCATTGTTTGGGCATTGAAGATGAAGCTAAGTATCACAATATTAAGAAAATATTGGATGATGAAATTAAGCTACTCAAGAAAACTAAAAGGTATGTATTCAAAACAAATTAATTTTAAGAAATAACAAAAATTTGGAAAATTTAAAAATTTTACCAGAAAAGAAAAAATTAATTTTTCTTTAATTTTTGATAAGAATATTCAAATTTTTTTAAAAAAATAATTTTAATGAAATTTTATTATTTATTTAAGTAACATGAAATTGGAATCAGCATTTACAAGACCATTAAGTTCATTTAAGAATGATAAGCAAAGAATGTTTACATTCAGAGGCTCATTGGGACGAGCACTTGGCAAAAAGATAAAACGAGACATCTCGTCACCAT
>NTPY01000672.1:3850914-3874369 GCA_002922825.1 Brachionus calyciflorus
AAAAAAAAAAACAAATTTTCATTTTTTGTTTTCATAAAAAATAAGAAGGAATTATTATATTAATTTAATATAAAAAAAAATAAAGTCATAGAAAAATTGAGGAATTTGAATTTGGTTACGGTTTTTTTGGTTGTTGTTTTATGAAACGTATAAAGTATTCAATACTAAAACATGATGATTATTTTTGGCCAATGTAACCACATAGCCTTCACTGGTAATTTTAAGACCACAACAACGCGATACTTTAACATAAGGACACTCAAATTCGCTAATCATTGTACCATCACGTGAGAAAACAGCCACGTGAAAACGATTTCCGTGACTATCACCAACAAGTACATCACCAGCATCACTAACATCAATACCATTCGGAAAATTTGTAACATTTTCTCCGCCAATTTTGCGCACAAAATTACCATCTTCATTAAAAACAGCAACGCAATGACCTTTAAAATCGCATACATAATACTCATTGCCAAATATGGCAATATCACTAGGCTCACGCATGTACTCAGAACAATCGAACCATTTTTTCAAATCACCACTCTCGCTAATACGAAATACAGTTGGTGATACACTGTCAACAGCGACAATTTCACCATTTTGTGTAATTGCTAAACCGGCAACAATATCAATATATCTAATTGATATTTTTTTAATAAAAAGACCATTTTTCGAAAAAATTTGCATTCTTGATCTTTCATTGCCTCTATCACAAACAACAAATTTACCACTGTCTCTCATAACAGCAACTTTTCTCGGATACCACAATTGTCCTTCTTCTCTGCCTGGCGAACCAAATGCATACTTAAACTCACCATCTTTATCAAATATTTGAATTCGATGATTGTTTGTATCAGCCACTATAATTTCTTCATCAACACCGAGACAAAATCCGTGTGGTGAATTAAATTGAGCTTTTCCCGAGCCCAATGTGCCAAATTTAGTTCTTATTTGCATGTTTGTCATTTTGCCATTTTGTCTCACTGGTGGATTTAAATTTCCATTACCAGAAAAAGTAGTCTGTGTTGTACTCGATGTATTCAATGCAGATAATACCATTCCACTACCAATTGCACTCATAGCTGCGCCTCCATTTAACATTGGTGGCGATTGACTCGAATTCGAATTGGCATCATAGTTATTCATATTCAAACCAGCCAATTCTTTCAAATTATTCAAAGCATTTAAATCATTTATTTGATGATTAGGACTTATATACTTTGATAATTGATTTAAATTCTGAGCCATGTTTGATGTCAAACAAGCATTTTGAAATGGTAAATATTCATCCAAAGCATTTATTACTGTATTTGAATTTATGTTTATATTGGAACTACCAGCACTACTACCCAAACTACTACCACTACCAATTGAATTCAAACCATTCAATTGAATGTCTTGTTTAAATGGATTGCCAGGTGTGTGACTTCTCGATGAAGACTGTGGATTCATCATTTGTAATCCGCCTTCAAATGGACTAGCATTTAGAATTAATTGCTTGGAGGTCATTGTCAATTGATTTAAAGTCTTTGGTGATAGAGAGTTTATATTATTCATTAAATGAGTCTTTTGAAAATCTTCAAAATTTGGATTCAATGAAATTTTATTGACCATGCTACTACCCCAGTCTTCACTTGGTGATATTGGCGAACCATTTTGACCATTCAATGAACTTAATTGATTCAAATTTTTAATCAAATTCTCATCAAATTGAACTGATTTTAATTGATTTTGCAACTGTTCTAGTTGACTACCAAACCATGCGTTCTCTTGGTCTAAGGACTTTTGTTGATGATGATCTTGATGTATTTGATTCATTGACGAGCTATTTTGTAAATTATTCAAATAATTTTGTTTCAATTCTTTTTGTGTATAAAATCGTCCAAATGTTTCTTGAACGGATTTGACAAATAGATGTTCATTGCTCACGAATTTTAATGCCATATCGAAACTATCTAATTGTGGCATGGTATTTGTTAAATATTTGATTTGATTAATAATGGATTTTTTGAGTAGTAAAATCTCGAAGGTATTTCCGTTTTTGAGTACACGTTCACTAAATTTAATTACATCTAAAAGCCTATTGATCGATTGATCAATACTCGAATTCATTTCCATTAAGGCTAAATGTTTATTAGCATGCTTGTCTTCAAGCTCTTTTAATAATTCATCCTTACGTTTTTCCAATACTTGTCTATAAACCTTGAAGGTCTCTTCAATTAAGACTTTACTCGATTCAGACTGTTCATTTAATTCATTCAAATATTGATCTAAAGTTTGATATTCACTTTGACAATAGTTTATATTCTCCCTAGCTTTTTTTATATAAAAGTCCAATTCTTCTATATTTCTCGCTTCGGCATCGCTTATTCTCTCGTATGAATGCACTGGTTGTTGATGATTTGTCACCACGCAATCACTACAAATTGGAATTTGACAAGTATTACAAAAGAATTTGAGACTTTCGCGTGGATGTTGTTTGCATGTAAGTGGCTTGTGTATTGGCACTCCACAATCAATTAAAAATTTAGAATGTCTTAAATTGAAATTATTATCGTGGTCATCATTGATTTTAGATGATGACGAGGAGGCTGATGATGTTGATTTGGAAGAACCTGGCGAAGAACTAGATGGTGATTTGTTCTCGTCGTGACCCAAAGAAACCAAGCGATTTAAATTCGCTTGATATATTGACTTGATTTCATCAAATTTAACAACTTGATGATTGTCAAAACAACGCATAAATTGATGAGCACTTACACAATTCGGGCATAGAAATTGAGCGCAATCAGAACAACGTGCAACTGATTTTTGATCTGTTGTACAACTTGTACAATCGAGCAACTTTTCCTCAATTGCAATCATGTCTAATATATTGTGCATTACATAATCATCTTCCAAGCTATCTACTCCATACGATGGGTTTATCTTTAAAAAATAAAATTTATAATTTTTTTGTTAAAAAAAATTCAATTTTTCTTTAAACAGCAAAATGTGTAAAGAGTAAATTTTTTTTTAGGATTTTTTTTTCCAACTCTTTACGACTTCAAAATGGGTGTATATTTTAAATAAAGCTCAACTCAAAACAAAACCGTGAACCCTTGTCAATTGTAATTAAAATAAAATTTTAATTTGGACAGTTTTTTGGATGATTGAAAAAAAATGACAAGTTGGAAAGAGTTTTCAATCTTTTCAGGTCAATAGTGCTTTTATTATTAAGGACCTATCGTTTTGGTGTTTTTTATGAAAGCTATAGACTTTGTTAAGAAAATACTTTTTTTTTCATTATTATATTTGCACCCAACAAAAAAACTACTTAAAACTAGACCCAAACAATTAAGACTACGATTTTTTAATTTTAAAATCTTATCATTAAAAATAATTTAAATTCAAAAAAATTTTGACCAAAAGTTTTTGATGATTTATTTTCAAACCGAATATTGAGATTAAGAGAATATTTTTTTAAATCTAAGCAGAACTTTTTTTTTCAAAAAAATGTGGCTAAAGTCCAACTAAGAACACTAAGAATCGAAAGCTGACTTGCCGTCCTAATTAAATAAATTTCCTTTGAGACTTTTTATTCTGATATTAAAATAAAATAGGTTTTTAAAAAAAAGGTAATTAGGTAGGGTAAAATTTAATTACCATAGTGTCCTGCTTGCATTTAAAACACTTAATAATATTTGAATTATCATACAATTGTGTGGCCAAACACATTTTACAATAAACATGTAAACAATTTAATAGTTTCGGCTCTTTAAGTTTATTTTTGCACAACTGACATATGATTAATTCATATTGATATGGCATATTCGATGAAGTCAAGGATCGTGGTGTATCATTTTGTAAGTTATAATTTTTGCTGAACATCCTCGTGGACAGTGACGATTTAGAGGATGAATTTGATGACAATGATTTAGTCGATTCGGATAAGGACTTGATACCAATTAGATTCGTTTGACCGCCAAATTTATTGAGCGTATCGACCAATGTCTCTTCTATAGTCTCTCTCGACATTTTGTAAAATTTTGTATAAAAAAAATTTCAATACTTTAAAAAAAAATAACAGTTTGTCTTTCTAAATTCCCTTTTGTTTTCAGGAAGAAAAAAAATCTAAATTAGTTTTGTTTTAAGCCCAAGTCGACAAAAAACAAAAAGAAAAAAATTGGTTTCTATCAATTTAAGAATTTTAGCGCTTTATTTTGTGGTTTTTTCTTCTATTTTCTAATTTCTAGATTTGAACACGTTTTGTTCAAAATAAGAATAATAGAAAAAAAAACCATGAGCCTACTTGATTTATTAGAAAACAAAAAAAAAAGAAGCTCGTATAGCGCCTATTTAGCAATAAGAAAAAATGTGCTTTTCTATGCTTGTAAATTTAAGATTTTCTTATTCTATGACCCAATTCAAAAAATTATTCTTCTAAGTCTAATAAAAAATTTAGCTTCGAATCGAACAAGCGGGTATCGCGTGTTTTACAATGATAGATCTGACTAATTTAGCTAATTTAGCAACGATAGAGAAAAAATCTACCACCAACTATTTTTTTTTTGTTTGTTCAAAAATTCAAGGTTCTAAAAAAATTCGCAAAATTTTTCTATGGACTCCAAAATAAAAAACAAAATAGAGAAAAGAAAAAAGAACTAATAATAATGACAATAAGAATAAAGATGTTTTAGATGAAAAATGGAAAAAAAATTTAAAAAGAGACTTTTACTTCTTTTCTAAATAAAAAAAAAAGTTTCAATTGCAAATATTCTACTTGAAATATTAATTAAAATTTAAAAAATAAATTTCTTTATGTATTAATAATGTATTGCAAATATTGTACACGCATTATTGAATGAGTCTTTTTTCTCTATTTTATTAATTTAGGTATAGCTCTTTTGCATTCTAAGTATTGGTCCCCTTTCTCACTCTCTTTTTCTCTCTAACTTTTTTCTCTATCGCTATGCTTACAAATGATGAGCTATTAATTTTTTGCTTAAGTATTAAAACAAAAATTGTAAGTGTCTTTTCTAGCTAAGATTTATATTTGACTTGGAAATTTAACTTGAAGAAAAAATGGTTTAAATCAATCCTTAGATCCCAAAACAATTAAGTGTCTATTTTTGTGCCGTTTTTTTTGTTGTTGCTTGGATTGTAGCCTATTTTTAGTGGATAACTTTCTTCATTCTTCAGAATACTGACAAAAAATTTTATAAAAAATTTTCTCGAAAAATCAAAAGAAAATCTTAAATTAAGAGAAAAAAAAAATTTTTTATTTTTTTTGTTGAAAAATTCTTTGAATGCAAGTTGTGTCCGTTAACAAGGTTAATTAAATTACCATAGCCTAATGCTATTTGTGGAAGCTAAATATTCGAAATTTTTAAAATGTTTTCTATCTTAAAGGAGTTTTAGAAATTTTTACTAAAAATATGAATGTCGGTCTAAACTTAGCATTTTTTTTTTAAATTTCGAATTAAGTTTTTTTTGTTGCTTTAAAAAAGTAATATAAGATAATATTTTATGTTTGACTTGTATTTTTATTAATTGAACTGGTTTAGTGACACTAGGATAATGTTATATACTATTTGATATAAATTGATTTAACTTGAGAACTTTTTAACCTCACTTATAGTCAAAATGGTTTTCTGTATCCTCATTTGAATTTAGTCTCAAAAGAGTTGAAACTGTTGATTTTGATTAAAAAAGACAACATCTTTTATCATAGCACTTACTAAATGACTTTATTAATAAATATATTTAAAAAAAAAAGTTTGTAAACTTAATCATCTAATTTAAAATGAATAGATTAAATTTTAATCTAGAATAAAAGTATGTTTTTAATCATGAAATTTAAAATTACCGAAAATGGATACAAAAGGTTTAAAACTCTTGTTTATTTGAAAGTAGAGGCGTGGTTCTTTAGGGAAAATTGATATTTCTTCTTAGGACTTAAGGCCATAATTCCCAAGATCGTCTTTTTTGTATCAAAAGTGAAAATGTGGTCTTAGATTAGCTTACATTTTCAGAAGAAAAAATAAAAATTTTAACTTAATTTTTAGTTTAGAAAAAAATTTTCATTAAAAAACAATTTTTTGAGCTACTTCCTGTTTCCACTGTATATTTCTATTAATGTTATCAACTAAAATGACGTTTTTGAAAATTCAAAGAAAATTATCGATCCTTCAACATTATAACTTCGTACTCTGAATAGAGTTTTGTCCGTATACACGGTGTACCCGCTTTAAAATAAAAAAAAGAGTAATATAATATTCTCACAATAATTGGTATTTGGCTAAGTATGAAGCTTAGAACCGTTGAGGATTCAATTCAAATATGACGTTAGATCTTTAAGAAACGCTTAAAATAATACTTTTTTTTTAAGCATATTGAAAGCAACAATTCTCTAAATAAAAATTTTTACTAAAGTCAACCTAATTTAATACTGTTTTTCTCGGACAATTTAAAATCGTAAAAGATTATTTAATTATTATTGAGCTATAAAGGCAAAAACAAAGTTTTTAAATGAGCCTAATATCACAGAAAGTTTTTATTTCGTTTCGTATATAGATTCTTTGGAAATTATGGAAAATTTCCAAAGTTATTTGCATTTAAATTTGCTAAAAACGGATTCGAAGAACTCGACGATATTTTGAGTGTTAATCAGAACAAAAAAATTTCATCTTATTTTCTTCAGATTATTGAGTTAAGTAGTTAAACAACAACCGTACTTTGGAACTTACTGATTAAAAAATTTGGATTAAAGAAAGTTGACTGTATTAAAACTATATTTTAATAGATTTTTAAATCGACCTTTATCAGAGTTATGCTTCTACTGTTACTTGCTTTCATTTCGTTTCTTTAGCAAAAAAATCAACTTATATAATTAGAGTTTATACAAAATTTCATCCCTTTTAATGTTTAGTATATTTGAGATATTTTATTTTAGCTTGATTTACCTAAAATAATTGATTAGATTGGAAATCAAATTTAATAAAGTACTTCCCTTTACGCGACAAAAATTATTCTTTATTTCCAAAATCAAAAAAGTAAACTTAAGTATTTGGAATTTACGTTCTTTATTAGATAAATTAGTTTAAAAGAGAGTTTAATTTGCATCTTTTTATTTCAAGATTCAAAAGACTTAAAATTGATATTATTACATAAGACCAGAATTACATTAAAAAAAATTCAAATTTAAAAAAAAAAGGAGCAAAAAATTTTCAAATAAAAAACACTTGAAAATTATTTTAGAAAATAAATAAATTTTAATTTTAGATTTTTTGAATTTTTTTTTTGAAATCTCCTTTAATAAACGCTTCAAAAATGAATATGAACAATTTGTTAAACGAGGAAAATGAAGGATATATTTGGGAGGGAGATTACGAGCAAACTTGGTATGTCCGACTAAATTAATTGCTTTTTATTTTGAAAATCTGGCATTTTATTGTAAATAAAGGAAAGCAATTCAAGAAGATGAGACTGGTACTCTTCAAACAGCAAATGAAGACTTTTCTTATCGTGCCAGAAAGCGTCAATTAATGGAAAAACAATCAAATATAAGACTTTCAATGGTTAGATTCAACAACAAAATAATTAACCACCATTTTTTATTAATTATTAAAAATCTTTTTTATTAAGATCAGATGAGACACATGTTTGTAGTGATCGATTCTTCAAGCTGTATGAATGATAAGGATCTTAAACCAAATCGTCTAATATGTGTTCTCAAGGTTTTAATAGCAACTTTGTTTTTCTTTATTGCTCGAATTTTTTGAATTTTTTTATTTTAGCAAGTTGAAAAATTTGCTTATAGTTTTTTTGATCAAAATCCAATTAGTCAACTTGGATTGATTGTAACACGTAATAAATCAGCTGAAAAAGTGTGTGACTTAGTTGGAAATCCTAAGAAATTCACAGATAAGATTCAAGTAGTTAAAGAAAAAGGGTGTCAAAGTGAGCCTTCTTTACAAAATTCACTTGAACTGTCATTAGCTGCACTTAAGTAAGTAATTAAATTTAAAAAAAGGTAAAAAAACTCAATAGATCATAAAAATATTTTTATTTTAAGGCATGTAAAAAGTCACTCTAGTCGAGAAATTTTAATAATTATGGGTAGTTTGACATCGTGTGATCCTGGTGATATTTTCGCAACTATTAAAGAATGTAAAAAATATAAAATTAGATGTTCGATTATTGCACTCTCAGCCGAGGTTCATATATGTAAAAAAATATGTTCTGAATTAGAGGGTATTTTTTCAGTTATTTTAAATGAAACTCATTTGACTGATCTTTTTCAACGTGTTGCTTTTCCTTTACCAAATAGTGTAAGTATTTGATAATTGGATTTTTAACTAATTTAAGAGTGAATATTTTTTAAATAAAAGGATAGTGGAGCTCAAACTTTGATGAGAATGGGTTTTCCACAGCATAAAATTTTAAAACCTGATGAAGTTTCAATGTGTTTATGGTATACTTAGAAATAAAATAAGGAAGAAAATTAAAAAAAAAATTTTTTTTTGAAAGTCATCTTGAAACAAATGAAACACGTTTTTCAAATGGTGGTTATTTTTGTCCAATTTGTGATTCCAAATATTGTGAGCTACCAGTCGAGTGTAGAGTTTGTGGTAAGAAAATCAATTTAAAAAAAAAAATTTTATGTTAAAATTTTCAATATGTAAAAGGTTTAACTCTTGTAATGGCACCACATTTAGCAAGAAGCTATCACCACTTATTTCCTTTGGAACAATATGTTGAAATTTCAAATGATGAAAATTCTCTGCCTACCAATGTTATAAAGTAATTTTACTTTTTTTTAAAATGGAAAATGAATTTAAAAAAAAAATTATTTAATTTTTTTATTAAAGGAATTGTATCGGTTGTCAGTATCCATTAATTAAAAATTCGTTTCAATGTAAATCATGCAAAAATTTATATTGCTTTGATTGTGACATATTTATACACGAGACACTACATTCATGTCCAAGTTGTACAAATCCAATGAATTAATTAAAACTATTTTTTTCCTCTATTATATCTAAGCAAATGTTCGATTGTAAGCTAACTTTAAATTTTATTTTGCTAAAAAATTCATTTAAATCTTTTTAATTTTTTATTAAATAAAAAAATTCATAAATAATAAATTTATATTTTCTTTTGTTAGTTAAGGAAATAGGTTAAGTCTGTCAAAAATTTTAAATGATGAGGCATAGCTAGTCCAATCGTCAAAAGGTGTAATCTTAAGGTTTAATATAAAAGTGGTGAAGAAAATTAAGATAGGAAGAGGTATTTAGGATAAATGACAAAAGATTTCAACAAGAAAAGTAACTTAAGTTGCCCATAGATCTTTTATTAGAAAAAATTTTGAGAAATTTAAAGCCTTTCTATTAAGTTTGAAAATTATTAAAATATTAGGGAATTAGTGATTTTAAAGGAAAAAATATATTATAGAAAAATATTTTATTTACATAATTTCAAAAATAATTTTATAAAAAAATTAAGTCACAGTAATATAAAAATTTACAAAAATATATTAATAAAAAATTTGATTTCAAATTTCCGCATCAATTTTGATATTGTAATTTTGTCCAATAAAAAAGGTCATTTCAATTAGGATATCGCAACATTTGTAATGTTTGATTAATTGCTTTGGCAAGAGATTCTTTTCACAAAATATACATTTTTTTGAATCTCTTTTCTCGTCTTCGTCCAACCCAATAAAAAAATCTAATTTTTCTTTGAAAAATTGACAAACTTTTATATGTTCCATTTTGTTCTCATCATATTTGAATATGTCAAATGGCTTTGAACAACTTGAACATTCTTCCATATTAATATCTCCTTCCATATCATGACTATTATCATTAAATTTTTCATAAAAATTTTTCAATTTACAACTTTCACAATGTTTTCTGTGGAGAGTTTCACTATTGCTTGGAATTAATTTCCAACAATACACACAAAAATCTTCATTTTTATTGTAAAAATTTTTCTTCGATTTTGAAATCTCTTGAAACCCATTCATAACTTTTATCTCATACACGGATAATTCGAATATTTTCCTAAAATTATCCGCTCTTTTTTTAGACATAAACTTGGCGACAACATTTTCAATGGCACCCTCTTTAACCTCAGCTGTATTGATACAGGCCCATTGATACATCATATGTCTATCTTTACATTTGATCAGGTTAATGTCACCTTGAAGCCTGTTCTGGAGGATTAAAGTTTTTAACCCACTTCGACGCATTAAAATTTGAACTACTTTGGTCATTTTGTTCTTAAGAATTTTCAAATCACCAAGACCTTTTTCTTTATAGCAGTTGTCCTCACTAACAAATGAATAAAGAAAACATTTGTCATTGAAATAAACGTAATAATCATCTTCATCGGACTTAATCTTTAAAACTGGTAAAACTATATTATTTCTAACGTTTAAGATTGGTTCAAAATTATGGGGATTTGAGTTTTCAGAATCGTTGTAAGTCGAAACTTCAACACAAGGTTGATCTTGTTCAATAAGTGTTGTATCTTTGAGATCATCAGCAATGAAACTAGAAACATTGTCTTTAAATTTACAAATCGAATTAACCATTTTGTCATTATGGCTAATATTTAAATTTAATTTCGTCGAACTCAATAAAGATGAATTTGGTATGGTACACATTCTTACCTCTACCGGAGCATCGCACGAATCTTGAATAATAGTATTATCGGATTCGTCGATTTTGGCTAAATTGTAATAGATTCTTGGATCTGATTGGACGTTACATTCATATTTTTTTAACTTGGACTCTAATTCAAGATTCTTCGTTTCCAATATTGACTTTTCAATTTCCAAATTCGAAACTTGAACTTTTAATTGATTTATAATTTCTTGATTTTTTAGGTTTTCTTCGTTTAGACGTTTTAATTGGTCGATTAGGGTTTCAGTGGGATGATGTGTTGTCGAAAAATCAAAACTGTCGCTTGAATGGACGATTGTTGAGTTTGAAAACGACCAATTTTCCAATCGATTCATTGTTTTTTGTTTATTTTGAATTTTTAAATTTTGAATATTTAAATTTTGAATAATTAATTTAAATTAAGTAAAAAATAAAATTATGATTTTTTTTTGATATTTATAAAATTCAATTTTTTAAAATTTCAAATTTTTTTTGTTTCAATTTAGATCACTTTTATACAGCATTTCTACCGAATTAACGCTGGACCGTACACGTACCAAACTTTAAAAATAAAATTTTTCCAGTAGTGTTAGGGTACGAGTACGGTCACGTAAAAAATTAAAAAAAAAATTTTCAAAAATAAAAAATAAATTTTTGAGTACGGTTCAGGTACTGGTACGGTTCAGTTCGATAAAGATACGCTGTTAATTCGGTCGAAATTCTGCTTGCATTTCTAGGAATAAAATTAATTTATTTTAGGGCTTTAATGAAATGATAATTAATCCATATAATTAAAGCAAAGTTTAGTTATAAAAGTTACTAAGGTCTTAGTAACTTAAGGTAACCAATATAATTCATTTTTTAATGTTAACTAAAGTTGGCTAAAATTACTTAAAAAAAAATTAATCACTCTAAAAAGATGGTTAAAGTTAACTAAATTCAATACTATGAAAATTCATCAATGAGAATTACTCAAAATTAAGTAAAAGATTTCCAAATTAATCTAAAATTTTTTTTCATTAACAATATATAATCTCAATCAATATGGTATCAACACAATAAGTTTAATGAAATTTCCTTTACACTAAAATAAAAACAACTTGTTCTATAATAAAACATGTTTTTATGAAATTTTTATGTTTATACTAACATTCAAAGATAGTTAAGGTTCCAAAATAAAGCCTGACAAAAAAAATTTTAGTGAAAAAAAAATTTACGAAATTAAAAAGAAATTCTTTGCTCGCAAATGTGGGCGTTATTAACTAGTGAAGTCGAAATGCGTTGTGTTGATTAAATTGTTGTACCTTATTTAAAAAGTTTTATTTCTAAGATCAATTCAGTACGAAGCAATTTAAAAACATCAACGACTCAAGGGTTCGTATTGGTAATTAAGCTGATTAAAAATGAAACGATATGACATGAATATTAATTTTTCCCTAAATTTTAAAACTTAATTAATGTAGCTTAATTACGGATAGGGTATTGCTGAAATTGCAATTAGTCGATTTAGACATTAAAAGAGAAATTAGCTTCATAATTAACATCAAGATGAAAAAAGCTTTCAAAAATTGTAATCAGAATTAAAAAAAATTTTCAATTTATCTTTGGAAATTTTTGGCTAAATAATTCAATAACATCTGATAAAAAATGTCAGTAATAAATCTGACATATTTCATATTTTTTTTTACACTAATGTTTAAGCATTTAATTCACAAACTGCTTCAATTAGAGATGAAAGTAGATTTTGTAACCTCATTAAATTATCTTTCTAATGGTATATTAGAAAAGGACATTATTGGAGTTTGTAGGGGGTCATGGTTATTCATGTCTATCCAGCTGTAAAAGTGACTTCCTTTAGAAGTATATTTTTTTTCAAACTAGAAATTCTACTCTACATATGGTTAAAATTTTTTTGAATTTGTACCATCCTATCATATTTTTTAATTTACTTAAAGTTTCGGACAAGCTTTATTAAACAGCCGTTAGTAATTGATGGATTTCTGATAAAAAGAAAAATCATTTATACCTTATTTTAAATTTATCATTAAAAACAAATTTTAAATAAGATTTTACAAAAAACCAAATATTCTATGGCCAATATTGCACATTGAAAATATAGACCAGAATTTCTAACTAATTCAAGTAATAGGAATAAAGTCTTAATAAGGTGTTAAAATCTGCTTTATTTTTATAAATTTTTTAATCAATTTTAATGCAAAAAAAAAACTGAAGACAACTTTTATACTAATTTATACTTGACAACCAAAAATATACATTTATCAAATAGCCTACTAAATGTATTTACCCATGGCCTTAGCAACGAACGAAAAAGGACAAAAATTTTAAATTTAAATTAAGTATGAACATAATTTAAAAATTGAACATTTTATTCTTAAAGTTAAAAAAAAAAGAGAGAGAAGATTTACCAAAAATAATGAATATTTTAGATGAGATTTCAAAGAGTGAGCTATTTGATCTTACCCCTGGTTTTGATAATAGTTCGTCCAATATAGACGAAGATAGTTCTTTAGATATTTCTAATTTTGATTTAAGTGTAATTTTAATCTCTTTTAATTTCAAATATTTAAAATTTTTAAATTTGAATTTTTTTTATAAAGGCTGATTTGGAATCGCTCAAGATAAAATCTAAGCAAAATAGAAGGCAAAACATTGAGTTAAAACAACTACAACACGATTTACAATTGGCAAAAATTGAATTGAGTCAACGTGAATTTCAATTGAATAATTTAAAAGTTGAATATTCGAATAGATGCGAGAATTTACAGGAAAAATGTGACGATTTCTCTCATCAAAATCAAATTTTAAAAGCTAGACTTGAGAGCATTGTCGCTGTAAAATTAAAAAATTATTATTCAGTTTTTTTCTTCTTATTTTTTTTAAATTTTATTTTAATATTTTTAGATTCATCAAGAAGAAGACAAACAAAAACAAGAACAAATAAGACTTGAGCTAAATCGAATTTTGGTAAGACAAAGAGAACTTGAAGAAAATAATGAAAGATTTATGAAAAATGAGAAGGATATAAAACGTGAAATAAATAGTATTGATGCTTTAGGATGGACAAAAGAAGAGCATGATTTTATGTCGAGGCGTGATCCTGATGTATTGACCATTAAAGAATTTGCAGCTGTAGGTTTTAATAATATAATTTAAAAGAGAAATTTTGAAATATTTTTTTTTAATTAAGCTAAAATTATATAATGTTACGAGACCTCTTAAAACCAAAGTAGAAGAATGCACTAAAAGAATTGAGGAACTTGAAGAACAATCAAAGTATGATAAAAAAGAAATAGAAAAGCTTAAAAAGGTTTTTTTTTTAATTTTTCAATTTTTTTTTGTCTACTGGTTAATAATATTTTTTTTTAGATTTACGAAGAGGATAAAAAAGGCTATAACATTAATGCAATTGATAATCAAAAATTATATTATGAGCTGGCTGATACTAAAGCACTTCTTCAGCAAGCTAATTTTAAAAAAGATAACTATGACAGAGTTAAATTGTAAGTCTCATTCTTTAAAGAATTTAAAGTTTTATGGTCGAAATTCAGCTTTTTTTTTGTGTTTTATTGTTTAAAAATAACCACTAAAACTATTCAGGATTTATTTTAGGCAGAAATCGACTACTCCAAATGGTTTTTTAGTGAGTTTCGAATTTTTTTTTTATTAAGACAAGTGTAAATATCATTTTTAAATGTTTCGTTCATGTGTTGAACAGATGTTTTGACGCCTATGTGTCAGTGTTATTTAGTTTTCTTAGGGAGAGCGTAATGCTGAAATTGAAGTTAGTCGATTTAGACAGTTCAAGAAAAATAAGCTTTATAATTAACATCAAGATGAAAAAAGCTGGAAAAAAAACATTCAAAAATTTTAATCAAAATTAAATAAATTTTTTGGTTAGGGGGAATTTTCTCCGATTATTTTAAAAATAAAAAATAAGCACTAGTTGGAATTTCTACAAAAAAAAATTAAAGTTTTATAAATTTTTATAATTTACGAGTAGTTAAGTATTTATGACACATGTTGTTTATAAAATTTGTTCATCTTAAGCTAAAAAATTATAGCTCTTAAGTTCAAATTACTCATATCCCTCTAAAACTCCAGCTTCAAAGGAATCCTTAAGATATGTCTTAAGGTACGTTACCGGTACCGGTAAAAACGAATTAATGCTCGTTTTATTTAAGAGAGAATCGAAATTTGCATTTTTCAAGTCAGTTTCTAACTTTAAAAATCTGAAAGTTGTCCGAAAAAAAACATAACAATCTGCAATTTTTTTTTCTGCTTTTACACTTTTATAAAATCGTTAGTGTAACATTTCTTATTTTTAAATTACAATAAATAGTTGCCTATAACTCCAATAGAGATGAATAAATATTCTCAATCACTTTCGATTGAAGTTAAACGCAAGTGTTTACGGTATTTATCACATCATCAAATAAAATTATTAATTTTGGTATTTTACAGCATTTCTCCCGAATTAACGTCGGACCGTACCCATACCCGCACCCGAACCATACCAAAAAACTTTTTTTTTTGAAAACTTTTTTCTTTTTTTGAGTACGGTTCGGTACGGGTACGCTGTTAATTCGATAGAAATGCTGTATTTTTATAAGTAAAGCTTTAAAAATACAGCTCTAAAACTGATATTTTTTTTAAGCGAAAGAGACGATTTTGAAAAAAAGTATGCTGATTCAGAGATCAAAAACTCTAAGAATTTGGCAACCATTCAAGTCTTGACAAAAGAGCGAGATGATCTACTCAAAGATGTAAGCTTAACCTTTGAAACCATTTGATTCAAAATTCAATTTTATAAATTTTCAAAATAAATTTTTAGACGAATCAATTGAAACAAGAAATTTCTCTATTGAGACAAGACAAAGATTATTTACAAAAACAATTTGTCGAGACTCAAGCCAAATATCAAATAACAGAGGATAAATTGGAACAAGCTCAAAAACTCTACGAGGAAATAAAGCATTCAAAAGAGGAACTTTATGAAAAATACATAAGCGCTAGAGATGGTTATAAAAATGAATATGAGCTCAAACTAAATCAAGAACTAGCCGATTTGAAATTTAAAACAAATCAGGAAATTGAAAAGCTTAGAGAGAGTACTAAGGAATTTTATGAAAGAGAGATTAGAAATTTACGTGAGTCCAAAGAAATTTTGATGCAGGAAAGAGACAAAAATGAGCTTAATTGTAAAGAAACGAGCATTAAATATCAAGAAGCTGTTAATGAATTGAGACTCGTTCAACTCAGTTGTGAAAATAAAGTCTCTGAGTTAAAATCCGAGTTAAAAATGAAAATATTTGAATTGGAACGAGTTCAAATGTTAAATGAGGAACATGTTAATAATAATCAAAAAGTTATGATCGAAAATGAAAAACTCCAAAAAAAAATTGAGGTAAACAAAATTTTTCTCAATACAAATTATTCAAAGAAACTTTTATCGAACACTTAAATGATTATGGTCAACAAATAATTTAATGGTGATAGTCTAATTGTTCTAGTCGTTGGTTAGGGGATCTGGGATTTTGAATAAATTTGCGTTACCTAGTTGTCATAAAGCCCGAATTCAAGTCCCAACTCCTGTCCCAAAAAAACATAACCAAAATAAAAAAAACGAAAAATTTCACCCATAAAGAATACCAGCTTTTCTTAGGATTGTATATTGTTTTATAATTTATGCAAATTTGACAAGCTAAATTATTTAAAACCAGTGACTTGTTCTCTTGATTTTAAATGCCACATTTAGCTCTACTTAAATAACCTAATTTAGCAGAAAAGGAAGTTAATATTATTTAACCACAAGCTAATACTGAACAAATAAAAATTAATTCGTTCGAAGACAAGAATTAATTAAATTCTACGTTACAAATTAAAACTAACTTGTACGCATTTTATTCTAGACTCTTTCTCAACTCTTCCTTTTCATCGGAGAATACGAATAATTTCCTTTTGTACTGTAGTTTGTCAAATCCAAAAAGGCCTCCAAATCAAGTAACGAACGGATGAGGTTGAAAAAAACATAAAAAAAGTGATAAAAACATAAATAATGTGAATAAAACATAAATGGATTTACCATGAAAATTCCAATTTTAAAAATGTTAATAAAACATAAACAGTTTTTGGCCCTAAAATTCCATTAAAAAATTTTAATTTTTCTTAAAATTTATAAAATTCTAAACAAAAGTCCTTTTTAAAGAAGATTTATTTTTAAACTTTTTAAAATTGCTTCAGCTTAGAAAAAATTAAAATTTTATAAAATTTTAAAAATTTTAATTTTCGTATAAGTCTTTTTATTATCAAATTTTTTTGGAAAAATACTCGTGATTTAAAAATTAATTAACGTGAAAAGTTATTTAATTTAACTTAAATTAATTTTTTTTTGGAAAAAAATTTTTTAAAAATTTTTATGAGTATCCAATCGTCGAAAAATCATTTTATGTGTTAAATTTTAGTTTTCACTTTTTTTATGTTTTTTTCAACCTCATCCGTAACGAACTGGCGTTCTATATGTACGTTAGTTTAAGAGAAGATATTCTACCCAATTTGATTTAATTTTCAGCTATTTTATGATTTTCAGAATTTTAATTTTGTTTTTTGGATATGATCGAAAGTTAATTATTCGCAAAGTCAGGTAAATCGAAACCTACAGCTGAGTCAGAACCAGAAGCTAAGAGAGAAAAACTTTCAATTTTTGAAATCTAAGCCAAATTCTTGATTTATCGTTTGTATTGGTTTATAAGCGTTACATTAAACTTAGCTTGAACCTAATTTGAACCAAGAAAATAAAAAATTGATCGTATTTAAAAAAAATTTTTTTTTCAATTATTAATTGACAATATACTGTGATTTTTTTTAAAAGTTAAAATAATCATAAGCTAAAAATTTGAAGGCTGAAAAAAAGGACCTGTTCCATTCTATACGGCCTGAGGTTTTCCTCAAATTATTTAATAAAAAAAATTTGAATACATATTTTTGAACAAAACAAAGTCTCATTTTTTAGTGTAAATAAGGACAACAATTTTTATGATTATAAGCAATCCTCTTTAATATTTTTGTTTAAAAAAAAGGTTATTCAAAACGAGTTTTATGGTCTTCAACTAGAAAACGATAAACGTTTCCTTGAGTTAGAGAACGAGTTAAATGAGAAAAAAAGTCGACTCGAAAATTATGAAAAAGTCGAAAATGAAATGGATATGGTCATAAAACAAGTCGCTGAATCAAGTAAGCAAGTTTTCTTTTTTATTGTTAAATATTTCTCTTTCAACTTTTTATCATACTTAAGGTGAAAATGGACACATAAACGAAGCAGATGCTGAAAAAATGTTACTCTCATATGGCTATGGAGCTAATATAATGATGAATTCCAAACGAAGAATACAACAAAATGTACATTTGACAAAACGAGTTTTACATCTTGAACAATTGAATACATCTTTAAGAATTGAATTAAACAAAGAAAGAAACAATTTGAAAGAACTTCAAGATCAGGTAAAAAAAATGACTCTATTAATTAACAGGATTTTTTTTCAAAATTCTTTTAAATAAGCTTGAAGTAGCTAGAAATGTTATTGATAATACTAAACAACCACATGAGTTTTTAGTTCGTTCAATTCAGGCTAAAGAAACTCAACTTAAAAAGCAACAAAGTACAATTGAAACACTAAAAACCAAAATAGAGTATGCATCTAAATTAAAAAAAAAAATATTGGCAAAAAAAATTTAATAATTGTTTTTTCATCAAAAATAAGTGAGCTTTCCTCAGAAAGAGAAGTTTTGCTAAAAAAGCAAAATGAAATGACTTCAGATATTGAAAAATTAATAAGACATAACGAAGTAAATAGAATTAAACAGTTTTTAAATTTTTAGTATCAAATAAATTTTTTTGTTTTCATAAGGAACTTTTTTATATTCAAGATGAGCTTAAAAAGAATGGTTTGCTTGGTAAAAATAAAAAATTTCTTAATTCTAATACAATCTCGAAATCAACTCAAAATTTGGATTCTTTGAATTTCGATAACCCAAGACCAGTTATGTTTGTAAGTATTTATGTTTTAAATGTAAAATAAAAGCATACTAAATGCTCCTTTAATAAAATTAAAGCAAAGTATGCTTTCTTTTTTTAAAATTAAAATATTTAATATTTAAATTTTTTTAGACATCAAGATTCAATCGATTAAACCAGCCGACATCACCTAAACCTTTCTATAGACATGATAAATCACCTAATAGTCAAAAAAGAGTTTACACTATAGATCGAAGTTAAAAAAAAAATTTTTTTTATGCTTCTAATTTTTTATTTACCAAATAAAATTTTTTGATAATTTTTATTAATTCTTTGTATCATTACAGTGTTGGTAAAGATTTTATTAAAGTCCGTCTTATTACGTCATTTTTTAATTTGAAAACCAACGTCGTTTGACGTCATATGACGCTTGATAAAAAATCAAAAAAATACATTTAAATGAACAAATCCCAATAAATGATGTCAAATGACGTTAGTTTGGCAATTAAAAAATTACTTCCAAAAATCAAAAAATTACTCCATAATTCGTCATATGACGTCGTTTGACGCAAATATAAAATCAAAAAATGTTTTTAGAAAACGCTTCATGACGTACTGTTACAAAGCCTTTGCCAACACTGTCGAAATAGACTAAAATAGTCGATTCAAAAACGTTTTAAATATTTTTCAACAAGTTTCGATTTAAAATTGTTTGGGATCTTTGTTTTGATTATTTCTTAAGTTAAAATTAAAAATAGCGTTAATTTCAATCTTTTATAAGGAGCGTTTTTTTTCAAGTCGACTTGAATCCATTTAATTCATATCAAATAATTTTTTAGATACTGAGTTTTGTGGAACACCACTTTTGATACCGACCCATCCCGAACTCACTTTATCATGTACAGCTCTTTGCTTTCTATCAGATCAGGTTAAAAAAAAATTATTCATTTCATGATATTTCAATTACGATCAAAAAATTTTTAGACATTAATTCATTCTATTCGCTTAAAAAGAAATTTTTCTTAAATTTTCTTTCTCTGTTAAATATTGAACAAACATTGGTAGATTTTATCGAGTTTTGTTAACACTGGTTCAGGTAATAAGTGAACACATTTCCCATAAAAATAAAAACGGGAAGAAAATCGCGTTTTCTATGTCTATAAGCATTTGAACGCGCGTTATCTATTGCGTTTTATCCGTCTTTACTTAATTTAGTTTTACCGGGTTACCGAACCTAATTAGGTGAATTTGTTTACTTTAATTAGGTTAACATAAAAAATGTGATTGATACTTGAAGCTCGATATTTTGACATTTTTAATTTGGCATTCATTTAATTTATTCCTTAAACTTATTAGAATACTATCCATAAACCTTTTCTCAATCTTCATAAATTTGATTTAACATATTTATTAACATAATTTTAAATGTTGAACCTACAGGTCTTAAAGGATGAGAAATTACCGTTATATTTTTTTTTACCTGAACACTTTTTAAAAAATTTTTTAGTCTTTTGTTCACATATTACATGCTTACCTAATAAATGAAAACCAATGTCTACCTAATTAAGTTGGGTTAGTGTCTTCATCTATTATGTCAACCAGTGTTCACATAACACATTTGTTATTATGTGAATTAAAAAATTTGAAAAAAAATCATCAAAACTACATTTTATTTTGCTTAAAATAGATAATTTTTGATGTAATTTGGATTTTTCAAATTTGTTATTTTTTTTGCACATCGACTCTAATAAAATTTGAATAAAAAAAGATATAAACTACTCTTTAAAAAGGTGATTTTCGTCTTAAAGTAAAACCATATCTTAAAATATATTCGCTTAGCTTTTTTTACTTTCTATCTTTTCTAAAAGGTAATACGTTTATCCTTTAAGATAACATAACTAAGAATAACTCGAAAGGATACTTATCCAAACAAAAAAAAATAGAAATCCCCAAAAGGAAATTATATAATTTAGTTAGTTTTTTTGGATTTGTATTCATTTTATTTTTTGCTAAATTTTTGAGTAAAGAATAATTTGAAATATTAAAAAGAAAAAAACCCATGATAAATAAACCATTTAATTTGTGCTTAGTATTTTTCAAAATTTAAATTTTTTTTTTCCTTTCAAAAAACTTTAAAAAAAAATTTTAAATTTAAATTCTAATAAAATTAATAGTTTATAAAAAAAATGGGAACAAATGAATCAAAATTTACCGGATATTCAGGTAAAGTAGGGGAAATTTGAAAAAAATTATTTAAAAAAAAAATTCTAGATTTTTTTTCCCATAGACGAAGGAGAAAATTCGAAAAATCAACAAGCTGTTATAGTACAAAGCAACTATGACGAATCCGAAACCGAAGCAAATAATTATGAAAATTTATCTGATCAAAATTCAAATAACTATCACATACAATCGAATTTATTACGTTTTCATGATGTTTGTGGCAAAAATATCATAATTTCTAACAATAAACAAAATGCCAAGCGAGTCGAGCGTAGTTTCTGCGATGCTATTGTATTTAGTAATCGTCCAATTGAAGTTTACGAAAGAATTTATGTTAAAATAACTGGATTGAGCTCAATGTGGAACGGAATGCTTCGATTTGGTCTTACCTCAGTCAATCCAGATATACATCGTAAATCTCTATATCAAAAAGAAGATTTAAATAAAGAAAAAAATAACTTGGATGATGATGAAAGTTGCGATGACGATTATCTTTTTGATTTGCCTAAATATGTCTATCCAAATTTAACCAATAGAAAAGGATATTGGGCTGGTGCCATACCACAAAATTTAGTCAAAGAAAATGACATTTTATATTTTTATGTAAATTCAAATGGAGAGATTCACTATGGTATAAATAATTGTTATAAAGGTCAATTTTTAGATGGGGTTGAAGTTTATAAAAAACCTCAAAATCCCCGGTCACTATGGGCCGTTTTTGATATTTATGGCAATACTTTATCCATTGAACTCATCAACCGTGTTAATGATACTAATAATAATGTTCGATCCTTAGACTCAGATTATGAATCTAGTACAACAATTTCATCATTTACAAATAATTTTAGAACTTTATCAACAAATAACTCTTCAGAAACAAATTTAAATTCAATTGGTTCGTCAATTAATTCATCGGATACTTTAATTACTATAATACCAAATCAAAATACTAATGTAACAGTGAGACAAAATAGACAAAATCGTCGTAGTGTTGAGGATAATTTTGATCGATTACTAATCTCACATCGGCAATTATGTGTTGATAATCATTTAAATAAGACGTTGAGTGACTCGATAGTACACGATTCGGATACAGTAGCTCAAAAAGAACTAAATGAAAAAATCAAAAATTTCTACGAGTCAATACCAGTTTTAATACATGAAAAATCCGAGTCTTTTTTAAGAAATTCTTATAAGTTTAATAGTAAAATTCATGGTAAAAATGTAAATATATGTGAACCAGATTGTTCGATAGCCTATCGTGAATCATCAATAAGACAAATGAAAAATTCTAAAATGACTGATTTAAAAATAAAGGAACCTACGCGTAATGCTTATGTATTTCTAGACAAACCAATTGAGATTGGTACTGCTTTTTGTTTACAAATCGTTGGTATTGATCAAAGTTTAAATGAATCGAAAATGTCTTTAGGTATTGGTTGTACAACATGTAATCCTAATCAATTAAATCCTCAAAAAGACTTGCCTAACGATGCCGATAGTTTATTAGACCGACGCGAATACTGGGTCGTATTTCAAAATTTATTCAATTCGGATATAGTTACTAAAAAACATAATGTTAGTCTTGCAGATGAGCTTTGTTTTATCATTGAGGAAAATACTGGTAATTTAAAATTTTACATAAATGGTTGTTTAATTACAGATTGTTTGTTCAATGTGGATACAACTCAGAAATTATGGTTTTTCTTTGATCTATGTGGACGAACAAATGTAATTAGATTAATTAAGCCATGTCAAAAATGGAATAGAGTTAATGGACGTGTGAATAGAACAAGGCCGAATTCAGCTTTAATTGATTATTATAAAAGTCATATTATACCCGAGGAGGAGGAAAGAGAAAATGTTGATAATAGTCAAAATCGGATTGCTAAATCGGAAAAACATAAACGAAATTCAGGTTTAGAGGAATGTTGTATATGTTTAGATGCTCCAATTCAATGCGTTTTTTATTCTTGTGGACACATGTGTGTTTGTTGGAATTGGTAATTTGAATTTTTTTTTTTCAGTTGGTTAAAGTTTTTAAAATTTGAAACACTTAGCAATTAAAACAACATTTAAAAAAGGGATCGATTTCAAACAGTAATCTTTTTCAAATAAATTTTTTTCATAGAAAAATTAGGACCCTTGAAAAAACAACATCCACCAATTTTTTTTTTTAAACAGCTGGGTGTTTTTCAAGGATATTACATTTTTTATCAAAAACTAACTTTCATATAAGGTAGAAAGAACCTAAAGCTACAAAATAATTAAGTGACCAGGAAAGAAATTTATTTGACCAAAAATTTTAGTGACAAAAATCTTTGTGACCAGAATATTATATTGATCTACAGGAGTGCTTGAGGAATCGACACTTAGGGAACATAAAAAGAACATAGAGTCGCATTATACAGTACATCTCTGAAATAAGTTGACAACTTTTTAAGCAAATCTTAAGAAGGTCTTAAGACATGCTTAAGAGGCGTCTTAAGACGTCTTAAGCAACTCTTAAGCAAGTTTTAAGCAAAAAAAATATCGTCTTAAGACGCCT
>NTPY01000672.1:3874659-3887108 GCA_002922825.1 Brachionus calyciflorus
AATAGTAATAAAACTTTATTTTGCCTAGTATGTCTAAAGTGTGACAACTAAGGACATTGTGTTGTAGATGTTACTTAACGTGACATTTTATGACTAAGTTTGACTTCAAAAAAAAAACCTAAAAGGTATTAAGGATATAATATGTTTAAAGTGTGACTCTTTGTTCTTTTTATTTCCCCTATGTGTCGATTACTATCCCTCAAGTACCCCAGTAAAATAATAAATAAATTATTTGAAATTTTAGTCTAATTATTTTTAATCGATTTTGCCACATGTAAGTGTCATTGACCTTCATCCACATATTCTAGATAAAACAAGATTCTTTTTCATTTAATTTTTTTTTTAAATTCATTCTAAGTTTCTTTACTTTGGAAGACAGGTTAAAAATGGTTCTTCAAAAACCAAACCAAAGAGCTTTTCATAGAGCTTTGATTATTCCTCATTTTCAATACTGACGTCACTTGAAAAATTAAATTTTTTTCTGGATGTTTAAAATACACTGACGTCATGTGAAAAATCCATTTCCACCACGGTATTTTTCTTGCTAATAAATTCACTTTGAACTGAAAGGTCTTATGTCAGTAATTTTAAAAATTTTCAAAAAATATAAAAGTTCAGACGACCTTTTATGTTCTTTAAAAGCTTTAAAAAAATTAAAATTTTATTTATGTGATGACAAAAAGAGTATCAATCGAAAGAATTTAATCGAATTTTTTTTTTTTTATTTTAAAATTTAAGTGCCGTTGGTCTTAAAAAGTCAAATGCTCAAGATTCGATTAGTCAACGTGGTACTCAAAATAATACTCAAGCTAAGAGCCCATCAAAACCAATTTGTCCAATATGTAGAAATGAAATAATTGATATTATTAGAGTTTTTAAGTCTTAAAATTTTTTTCAACCTTTTTTTTTTAAATTTTAAAACTAAAAACAAGTCACTTTTTGTATTGTATGAAATTACATATCCGATTTGGATTTTCCAACTTTATTTAAGTTTAAAAAAAAATTTATTAATTTTTTCAAATTTTTGATTTGTACAAACCTTGAAACTTTTTGTGGAATATTTTTCCTTTTAAAAAAAATTCAATATTAAAACCAAAAATAAATGTATAATAAATCCGTCTAAAATATTCGTTATCACAATTTTTTCGATTAATCAAAGATTTTTACCAAAAAGTCTTAACACTTCTCCATTAAAAAATAAGTATACTCCTAGAATTATGGAATCGGCAAATGGCATTGAAAAAAATAAATAAATATTTATTTAAAAAAATTATTTAATAATCACACGTTTAACCCATTAAAAAAAGTAAGATATTTTCTTTAACAAAAAAAAAAAAAACTTTAATTTAAATTACATAGTTTATTTTACAAAATTTTCTTGAAAATTTCTTCATTTATTTATTGAAATCCATCGAATACTTTCAAACAACTTTATTAACTTTAGTATTTTTAAAATTATTGAAAAAAAAAGAAAATCAACCGGCAATTTTTAAATAATAAGTCCAATAAATTAAATGAAAAGTTAAAAATGTTGCTGGAAATATAATCCGTGAATAATTGTCTATGGTACTTGCTTTAATTCTACAAAATTTCTTCTTTCTAGAATTTCTTTATTAAACGAAAAAAAAAATTAGCTTTTTTTGATTGAACTTTAAAGTTTGGAAAAAAAAACTAACTGTGTTGATACTGATCGTCTTAAGCTTGATTCACTGAGTGCTCTTATTGAATTGTTTTTAATTCGATCAAAAAGCTCACTTTGTTGATATTGCTGCATCTAATTTTTATCAATTTTAAATTGGAAGTTTTAAAAAAATTTTTAAAAGATTTACCATTGATAAATCTTTATTGCTAATAGAACATGATTTAATCTCATTTAAAGAGTGCTCACTGTGGTTATTACGAGGTAATCTTCCACTTTTTGTACTTTTGTGACTTGTTCTTTGACTTAAATTTGCATCTAAATTTCTATTTTTTGACATATTACAAGTACATTTTCGAGGTTTTTCTCTATAGATACGAATATTTACACCGTCATCATCATCATTTAGTGGTTCAAATTCTTTATCAATATACTCATGATGATGATGATCAGAATGAGTTTTTAAATAATGTTTACGATGTTCGTTAATATCATGATAAATATTTTTATCACATTTATGCTCTCTATTACGATTTATGTTTTCATTTATTTCGCTAAAATTAAAAGATTTTTAAAATGTAATCTTTTTAAATTCAATATTTTAACTTTGTTAAAAACTAACTTTTGATTTAAATTATGAATCAAATTATTGTGATTGAGTATGGCTAATTGTTGTAATTGGTTCGGATTTTGAAGGACTTGTAATTTTTGAG
Organism: Brachionus calyciflorus; assembly: GCA_002922825.1. Taxonomy (NCBI): domain Eukaryota; kingdom Metazoa; phylum Rotifera; class Eurotatoria; order Ploima; family Brachionidae; genus Brachionus; species Brachionus calyciflorus. Next base: position 3,877,012 of record NTPY01000672.1, read on the forward strand.
TAGATTTTCTTTTTCGTCTTTCAGTTCGATGATGAATATAAGAAACCATAGCATATTCAATAACAGATGCAAATGTCATAAAGAAACAACAAACCAAATAGACATCAATGCCTTTGATGTAGGATATTTTTGGTAGACTTGCATTTGTGCTCCATATAAAGGTGACCATTGTTAAAACAGTAGTGATACCTTCAAACCAATAAAAGTAAATATAATAGAAATTTTTATCTTATTTTAATGCTAAATGTGTACCTAAGGAAACTCGTGCTGGTGCGGCTGTTCTATCAAGCCAAAATGAAACCCATGAAAGTGCAACAAGGAGAGTTGAAGGAATATATATCTGAGTGATAAAATATCCTAAACTTCGAACAAAATAAAGTTTCATAGTCAATCTCGAATATAAACCTTTAAAAAAAAAGTCATAATTGATATTTTGACTTTCTAAATCATTCGTTTTTAAACATGGTAGTGGAAAAATAATCGTGTACCGTAATCGATTTAGATCTTAAAATTTTTAAATTTCCTTAATGAGTATATTCCATTATATGACCACTATTGGACACTTTTTTTTTTGAGTTTTAATAGATGACCGAAAAAAAGTTCGTAAATTTCAAAAAAATTATGTGACTAGTTTTGTAAAAAAAAAAAGTCAAAAAATTAAAAGTTTCAAGGTTATTCAATCGTTTCTGCGGTCAAAATAGTTTACAAATATACAGGGAATTTACAGGAAATCTAATATTTATTAGAATGATTTTATGTCATGAGGTACAGTTTCTCAGATATTTTAGGTTAAACTGATTTTTTTTGATTAAAATAAAATCATAAGACCAAAAAAAAAATTTTTATGACCAGTACAAAAAATTGTTCACCTATCTTAGAAAAAATAGTTGACTAGTACTCGTCACATAATTAATGTGAATAGGTCTGGTCACATAATGGAATAGTCAAGAAATTTTAAGACTAAAGCTAATTACCGTAAACTCGCATGTTCGACCCCGGGGTTTAAAATCGTAAATTTTGTTTTTTAACCCGCATTTAACACGGTTTTTGGACATTTTTACCGTCCGTTCTAAACCTGAAATTTCCTTTTTTATGCGGTATTTAACATGTAAAAAAAATATATTTCTTTAATAATATTTCGAATAAAATTTAATTTATTTTTAAATTTCAAAAAAAATTATATTTTTTACATGTTTAATATCGCATAAAAAAAAGAAATTTCAGCTATAGTACCGACTTAAAAGCATTCTGTAAAAATGTCCATAAACCGTGTTAAATGCGGGGTAAAAAACAAAATTTACGATTTTTAACCCCGGGGTTGTTTGGATATGGTAATTGTTTATTTTTAAAATTAATCGAGAAGAACCGTCAAATATTTGCGCAAAGGCTTGTCAAAAAAGAAATTGATAAACCATCGACCCAATATATTGAACGAATATAGAGTGAAACTAATAGACAAGGAATGTTCAACATTATTAAATTTAACTTGTGACTAGAGGATTTTTAAAAGATTTTTTAACCAAAACCATGTTTTTAAATTAAGTACCAGTAGATAAACGAAACTGTCTCTCTATTAATTTGTATTCTTTATATTTCAACTGAGGTAGTTCAATTGTTGGCGCAACATCAACTGCAGAAGTATTTAGACCAGCTGCCCATTTGTATTTTATGTCCTCCATTCGAAATCCATCTTTATGAAAAAATGAAATTACTCTATTTTTTATAAATAGTCAATATCGTATACCCTTATCGAATAAATCAGAATTATAAATTTTAAAATTCTTGAGAACATATTTTGGATTTTTTTGTTGTTGTTTTTTCAATATATATTTATTTCAACTAAAACATGAGCATTGTAATATTTTCTAATTGTGTTTATTTTTTCGAAAAGGGTATATACGAGTTTAATAGCTTTTTGTTTTTTAAATTAGGCTTTATAATTTGGGTGACTCTATTGTTACACTGAGTTGCTATAAAATATCTATTGTAAGTTTTAGTAAAATGAAAACCACAACTGTAAGCAAATGTAAAAACGATTTTTGACTATTCAGTTACAGGGGTGCTTGAGGGATAGTAATCGACACATAGGGAAAATATACAGAACATAGAGTCACACTTTAGATATATTTTATCCTTAATACCTTTAAGAATTGTAAGTGACGAATAAATCTATTGTGTTCCATTTATGTGTCTTAAGTGTGACAACTTAAGACATTATGTCTGGGATGTTACTTAACGTGACTTTGTATGACAAAGTGTGACTACAAAAAAAGACAAAGCTTTTTCAAAAGTCATACTGATTTGGATATGATTCCTCATCTCATCTTTAAATTATAAAATACCAAAGTAAACAGAGAGGAACTCATTAAAAAAAGACATTGAAAATATAAAGTTAAATGTCGTTAAAATAGTAAAAACTAAAAGATATTATCTCGAATTTTATTTAAAAAATTTATATTAGGCTTTTCGAGAATTCTAATTTTTTTAGTAAAAACCTCAAATTTTTAAATAAAATACGTTACTAAAATTGATAATTTAAATAAAGTTCCGTTTCTTAATTTTTTTTTTAAGAAGTCACACTTTGTCATATTTAGTCACACTAACGCTTTTTTTTAGAAGTCACACTTTTTCATATTTAGACACCCTAAGGCTTTTTTTTTTGAAGTCACACTTTGTCATATTTAGACACCCTAAGGCTTTTTTTTTTGAAGTCACCCTTTGTCATAACTTGTCACACTTTGTCATACAAAGTCACGTTAAGTAACATCCCAGACATAATGTGTTAAGTTGTCACACTTAAGACAAATAAATGGAACATAATAGATTTATTTGTCACTTACAATTCTTAAAGGTATTAAGGATAAAATATATCTAAAGTGTGACTCTATGTTCTGTATATTTTCCCTATGTGTCGATTACAATCTCTCAAGCACTCCTGTATAAATACTGAATTTTAAAAACAAATATTGATCGACTGTAAGTTGAAATTATTTAATATTATTTAATTTAAGAAAATTAACGCTCATACATAGTGAAAAAATAAATTATTTTATTGTAACACAGTGTAGCAATAGACACATCGTTATGATTTTTAAGATTTTTCATAAATCTTTTTAAATTTGTTAAACTTTAAAGGATATTTAATAATACAAAAAAGTCTTACAGCTTTCTATTTCAAGGTCACATTCTTGGTGGTCCTAAAAATTAAAATTTTATTGTAATGATCTGTTGAAATAAAGAAAGAAATAAAAAACAAATTAGAATTTTAATGACTTATTAAGGCTAAATTAAAAAATGAAAATCTGAGAGAAAATTTCAAGTTCTTATTTCCGTTGAAGTTTAAATTGAATTTTTCCTCTAGGGATGATTTATAATTTAACTCTTTTTTATTTCTTTATTAAGTAAAGTAGTTTTATTTTGTGATTAAAACAAGCTAAAGTAGATCGTAAAATTTACCATGGGAAAAAGCCGAAAATCCATACTTAAAAAAATGATAGTTTTATTAGATTTTTTAAATTGCTTTTTTTTAAATAGAATTAGAATTACTTACGGACAGGCTGCTGTTACTGTCATTCTATAATTATTAAATATTTACTTTAATTAAATAATTAATTAGAGAATATTTTGTTAAATATATATTACCTCATACTGTATAAAACTTGTCCGTCGGGATTGATGCGAATAAATTTATTCTGTACAGTTGCTTTATGGAAGTATGTTTTTCTGTCGTTTGCTTAAAAAAAATAATTGTTTAAAGAGTTCTTGTTAATAATTATTCAAGGTACCCCAAATTTAATACATTTTTAGTCTTTATTAGAAAAAGAAAGGTAATCGTTAGAAAGTAAATTTTGTAAAATATTTTAGATTTTTTGATTTTTTTTATTTGAAAATTTTTGGTTTCTTAGTGAATTATTTTCATTGAACTCATATTTTAAAACGTAACGAAAATTAGGTAGACTTTTATTTATATATTTTAATTGGTAAAGTTTTTTTTAAAGAGGAATAAGAATGAAAAATTTTAGGGTAAAGAAAATTTAATTTGAACTTTATCTTAATTTTTTTTAACTTTGTATTTTTAATTTAATAAATTGGTTCATTGGTAGATTTTTTTTTTAAATTTTTTCTTTACAAATATTTTTAAAGTTTCACATCATACTCCTTTTCTTCTTCTTCAATTCGGTGCCCTAACGCTTTTTTCATCCCTACTAACATTTGAAGAATTTAACGCTTTTTTTTATTAAAATAATCCTACATTTATTTTTTATACTTGAACTGTCATATTGAATAAAAAAAATCTTAAGAGTCTAAAAATATCTTATCAAGATTCTTTAGCAAGCACCGACTGATTTTTCGATAAAAATAGTCCTAAAAATACACGACATAGAGTATTATGCTAAATTAAATAAACAATTTACCAATATAAGTGTCTGGAACCCATATTTTGTGTAACATATCAGAACCTATTACAAGCTCACTTACACCACCAAATGATAAACGTTTATCAGTCCACATTTGACGAAAAAATATGTCCATAGTGTAGTCCATATTAACTTCTGATACCGAATTTATATTATTTATATTTACTTAAAAATAAAAACATTAACATATAATTTTTCTCTTTCTAAAGAGTTTTAGTTATTTTACTAGTGATTCCTACTTCAACTGGAGGACCTTTAAAAAAATAAATAATTCAAAATTTAAAAAAAAAATTAAAATTAAGCATTAAATACCGGCATAGTTAGGTCTTAAACGCTTATCGTATCCTTTCAAAAGCTGGTCTAATATTTTGGAAACATTTTCACTTATGCGTAAACTTTTTCTAAACTCCATTTCATTTGAATCATTATTTCCAGGATTTTTTGTGGTTCGACAAAGAATACTTAAAGTTAAATGGTTTAGACAGTTAGAAAAAAATAATTTTTGATCAAAAATTAATCAACCAACTTTGAAAATATTGGAAATAGAAAAATCAAAATTGTAAACAGCACCTTGTATCTCATGGCTTTAAATAGATTACTCTTGGTAAATTAAGATTATTTCATCCATAAAATAGAACATTAAACTCATTTAAACATTATTTTTCTAAAAAAAAAAAAATATCTGCATCGCCTAAGTTTTGATCGACAATAAAAATTTCAAGCAAATTCTGGATGCATATTTAAAAAAATATATAAATCTTTATTGAATAATATCGTCAAAATTGAAATTAATCTTTATTTGTTGTTTTTTTAATTAAATAATGCCAAAAAAAAATCAACCGAAAAAAAAACTTTTGAAAAATGCTTTCTAATTTTCATTTTTTTTTCCCTTATTTTTTAGCATTCAAATTTAAATAAAATCGGAAATGAATGCTATTCTATTTTAGTTATTAACCAAATATATTAATTTGAAAGCAAGAAAAAAACTTCATTTTTTTTTTCTTCAAAGCTCAAGTATTTTTTGATGTGTAGAAAAATTTAAAAGAAAATAAAGAGAAAATAAAAAACAAAAAATAAAGAACACCCGCAATTAAATTTAATTAAAATAATACTTGAACTAATTCTAGGTGATATTTTAGGAAAATTTTTGTAGAAAGGTTCTTCAATGAGAATAATCGATAAAATTTTACATTTTATTAACTCGAAATGGATATGTCAAATCAAAAATGTTTGCCATATTTTTATTGGTTTTTTTATTTAACAAAATAAAATAATGTTAGATAATTTTTTTATCTATCGAAAAATATCTAAAAAATTAAAAAATATCACTTTTTTATTTTCTTAAAAAATTAATATCATCATTGACCCAGGTGTCTAAGAATAAAGTAAATTTCATCTCCTTTATAAGTCAATATCCAAAGAAAATGCTTGAATGACTTTTTTTTCATATTCGAAATATTTATTAGAATCTTCCGAGGTGTAATACTTATACTTGAAAATGACAAGCTCCTTAAATAATTAAATTTCCTTAAAATTCATTATTATTAAATATTAACCATAATGTCTCTTTATTTTACAATTAAAAATTATATACTGCTAGAATCTTAATGTAGTTTTTTTTTTAAGAATTTGATTTCTCTGTAGTACTATTTTTAATTAAGTGTCATAGCGCTAAGGAGTAAGAATGGTTGTAAAAAAATTTATAAAAAATGTTCACAACATATTACTAAACTCAGAGAATTTTTCGCTTGAAAAAAAAATTTAAACAATGCATTAGAAAAAAAAAAGATTAACTAATTCCTCATTAATCGATTCGTTATCTCTTGGGAGAAAAATCAATTTTCTCTCTCTTCATTGCGGAATAAAAATTGAATTAGTGCACATAAAAAAATTTGAATTAAGCTTAAAATACGCTTTTGAAATAGAAGAGAAAAACCAAAAGAGAACTTTATTTTTTTTTATTTCATTGTTCCTTGTCTAATTATCTTAAATCATTGTTAAACATTTTCTTTTAAATTAAATCATTTTGATTGGATTTGAATTTTGTTTTCTTGTTGTGTGTTAAAGTTTCCCATAACAGAAAAAAATTCACTTCCTAACAATCCAAAAATGACGGAATTTTCAAACTCTTTTATTATAACATGGTTTAAATACATTTTATTTTTGTAAATTTGTGAAAGAGGGTTCCATTTCCTCGAGGGAGATATTTTTTAAGTTAGCAAGATTAAAAGAGGAAACAATCAATAAAAGTCTAAATTTATTAGCAGATACTTTAATTGAAAAAAAAAACTAATGAAAAATAAACTATTTTTAAATAATAAATATTAATTAAAAACAGTTTTTTTTTATCACAAGGCTAAGCTAAAGTTTTTGGAACTCTGTTTGATTTTAAACTTCGTGAATTATTTTCATATCAAACGGAACAGAACTTTTTTTAAATTCCAATTTTACTCTTAGAAATACACCTTCATGTAAAATAAAACCTTTAAAAAAAAGTGAATTTAATTTTATAATTCGTACAAGACAACCCTACCGAAGGGGAATCACCATCTCGCTCATGTTAAAGTTTTGCTGACTCATGTTGCATGCTCTAAACCTAATTTTACGTCTTTAATGCGGCAATGTGATTTAAGCCAAAAAAAAATCGAAAAAATAAAAACAATTAATTTTAATAATATTTTTAATTAGAAAAATAAATCGAAATTTTATTTTTTTATTATTTTTTTTTTCGAATTTTTTGACTTAGATCACACATTTAGTGCAGCATTAAACCCAAAAAAAAAAACGTCTTTATGCGGCATTAAAGACGTGATATTAGGTTTAGAGCATGCACCATCAGCGAGCTACACTTTAACATGGGCGAGATGGTGATTAGCTATGATGCTGCGATATCTAGCAACGGAATACGGTAATTGTAAATTTTGAAAAACAAAATAATTTTTCTTCTCGATAAAAAATTCCTTAAATGAATTAAGTAAATCACGAGACGTTTTCGCTTTTTTTTTATGAAAAGAAAAAAACTAATCACATCAAACTAAAGAATTAATTAAAGAAAGACTTTAAAACTCTATCTTAAGAGAAAAAAAAATTAAAAATTTTATTAAATTTTTCATTAAGAATTTTTGACTAATATGACATAATAATTCCCAATAAGCCAGATCGTAAAGAATTAAATCGTGCATCAATAAGATCTTATTGTTAGAAGCAATATTTAATATTTGAAACAAAAAAGGCTATTGACTTTTTTATTTCCTTTTTTTTAGATTTTTGGTAAAAAATTTAAATTAAAAAGGGCAATTTGTTTATAAAAAATCAAGCTCATATTTACAAGCTTCTTAAAATGAAATATACCGGAGTTATTTTTAGAATTGTTTTTTATTTTTAATTAAAAAGAAAGAAGAAGTAATTTGATACTTAACTTGGTGCAGTTTTAATTGAAAATTTTCGACTCACCATAACTACCTTAAATTTTCTTTTTTAGGATTATAACGTTAAAAAATAAGGATTGAATGATTTTTAAGCTAAATGCTTTCGGTTTTATACTTAAAGAAGAAAATTTTCTATATTCCGTAAAAAAATAAACGTCTGTGAAAAAAATTAATTGATTTTTTTTTCTTGTTGAAATAATTTTCTCTGTTTAATAAGATGTGAAAATAAAAGAGAAACTTTCAATTTTAATATTGCGGGTTGTTTTGTTTTTTCTTGTAAAGGCGCTAGTTCACTTGATTAACTTCCAAAATTTATTTATAATTTTATTTTTTTGTTGAACATTTTAATTATTTTCTTTTTGACGAGGAAATTCCTTAGTTTTAGCTTTGATTAGATTATAAAATTTTATGCAATTATTTAAGGATTAAGTTTTTTTATTTAAAATAAAAACTAAAATAAATATTTTAAAATATTTTACAACTTTTCACGATGAAATTCTTAAGAATAATTGACTGAAATAAAAACGACCATCGGATGATGATTAAAAAGATTCAGAAACTTTTAAAATGATTCCAATACTCAAATTTCGAAAAAATATAAAAATAAAGATACAGCATTTCTTTTATTTTTGAAAAAAAATTTTTTTGAGTACGGGTACTGCCTGAACCGTAATCAAAAAAAAAAACTAGAAAAATCAATTTTTCAGAAAAGAACAACTTCAAAAAAAAGGCTGTCCCTAAAATGCGAAGACGGAATTTTTTCGATTTGTTTACCGCACTAAAACTCCTAAAATGCGGAATCCCCGTAGTTTAGTAGATAATTTTTTAGACATTAGAAAATAGCTCCTGATGCCGTAAAACCTTGCTTATAAGCGACTAAAAATCGCCTCTTTGAAAGGAAAAATAGTACTCTAAAAAAATTAATTTAATATCTTATTATGACATTCTTGGGGGAGTATAGTGTGGTCTATAAAAATATAACAAAATTAAAATTTTTCAAATTTTTAAATTTGATGACTGTGCTCCTGAAAAAAGGGGGGTCTGTGGGTGCGCTTATAAACAAGATTTTACGGTACATTTATTTCGAAATTATTGACTGTTTTTGCAAATAAAGTTTTGTAATGTCCATTTGGGCCAATCTATACGATTCTATCGTAAGACGTTTTTATGCTCATTTTACTCAACTTTTGCTAAGTTAAGTGGATTTACCTTTCCAGTAATATCGACAAAGATTTCGCTTTAATACTCAGCTTCATTTGAGATTGCGTTCCATTTTGAGACAATTCTACTTGCAAAATCAAAAAATTTCTATCGTTACGAAACCTTTTATTGAATTCGCTATTAAATCTGTAATTATAGTTTTGTCGAAGATTCAATGGAAGTCAAGACAATTAGACAATCGACGCTGAATGGTGCATTCTACAAACAAAATCTCTAAGTTTACATACTAATTAGTTCGATTAAATAAGAGAATTGCGATAATATTAGTGTTGATTGGTGAAAAATCGATGATTGATCGGTCCGAATAAATCCGAACACCTGAGCACTCTAAAAAAATTTTCCGGATAAACAAATTTGAAAATAAATTAATCTAAAACTTGTTATAAATTTATTTATGGTCTTTTATTTGATAAGTGGGAATGAATTTTAGAAAATTGTTTAAATGGAACTAACGAAGTCCGGATTAAAGTGTATCGACTGTAATTGTGAGAAGAGTTAAGAAACAAAAGCTGAAATAAGAACAAAATTTTATAATTTTTGCGATTATTAGCCCTAGACATGTCGGGTGAAAATTGACCCCAGATTTTTTTTCCATAATTTTTTTTCTCATAATAACTAAATATTACTATTAAAAGGATTTTAAAATTCTGTCGAGTAGTTTTTGAGAAAAATGAAAAAAATCGTTTTTATCCGGATTTTTGATAAAATCTTTAATTATTTTTTAAAAATTTACACAAAAAACAACATAGAATGTCTAGGGTTAATGAAGGAATATAAACTGATACTATGATTTTTAATGCTGAACAACTGTGAAAAAAAATATCTTTAATTTTTTAAAATGGTTTTGATAGGATTAGACGCATGCGCCTCTCTGCAAGAGAATACGGTACAAATAATACAAAAAGAAAATAAGAGTTTAAAAAATATAAAAAAGAACTTGTTTTATGTCATCTAAAGAAATCAATTTTTAATAAATCGTTTAAAATTTTATAAAAATAAATTGTGTCATTTGAAATATTTTCTTTTATAT
>NTPY01000672.1:3887295-3902293 GCA_002922825.1 Brachionus calyciflorus
CATTAATGGCTTCTAACATTGCCGAAAATCTTGCATATTTCTTAATGCCGAGTGCTCTTTTTAATAATAAATTTTGTCTTATATTAAACTCGCTTAGTTTTTATCACTATATCTAAGTAATAACTAAAGATTGATGGACAAAATTGTTTGTATAGATAAGCTACCAAATCAGAACTGACCATTTTATATAATTAAGAAGGATTTTCTAATCAATAAAATACAATAAGTTTAGTTTGATTCGTTTCAAATATTAACTTAAAATATTGCAGTAAATTTTTTAATGAAATAAAATGAAAGTCACGGAGGAAATATTTTGTTACCAGAAATTAAAGCTTAAAAATCATTAAAATGGAATTTAAAAAAAAGTAACAAAAAAAATTCATGCAATGTCCTGAATATGGACAGTATATGAAAGATCGCGTGGAGTAAATTTAAAAATGGTTCGCAAGCATAAAACGAATCAAACTATACAGTATGTCTACAAAATTTAGAACATATAAAAAAAAATTAATCAAAAAATATTTAAAAATGTAAATTTGAAATAAAAAGCGATTAGTTCGATTAAATAAGAGAATTGCGATAATTTTAGTGTTGATTGGCGAAAAATTGATGATTAAAAGGTAAGGTAAGGAGGGGAGGACCCCCTCCTTACCTTATAATAAAATTTTTTTAAATGAACTTTCTAATGTATTTCTTTCAAAATAAGAATAAAAAAAAAAGGACCTTATTATTTTTTAAATAAAAGTTCTATTTTATTTCAAGGATAGAGAAAAGCGATCTGTTTCATTTTAAAAACCGATTTAAATGAAAAACCTGTTTATAAAAGCGAATCGAGTTTTAAAACTTACTTTTTCTTGAAAAAAACTGGTCAAATTAACCGAATTTTTGAACCTGTTTATTAATCCGGTAATAAAATAAACAGGTCAACCATCTCCAACAGTAATTTAAAACGATTTTTTAAGAGGATAATTTAGAAAAATGTTTTTGAATAATTTTGAGTTTTTAAAAATGAACATCGTAATCTGATCTGATGTCACAAATTAATCACCAGTTCTGTACTTTTAATTTTTCGTTCTTTTAAAAAAGCAAACAGACGCTTTTTTAAAAATTCACCAAATTGACAAACCTAGCCTCATATATCTTACTCATTATGTCCTCTTTAAGCTAATTAGCTTACCTTGAAAGAATTTATAATATATTACAAATCTGCAATCAAAAGTTTTGAAGCGGTTTAAGCTGATTTAAGCGGTTTTGAAGCCAGGTTCTGAAGTGGCTTATACCTAGCTCTGGCTTCAGTGAAGGGTAACCGGTTTGGCCAAAATTTCCGACGAATGAATGCTCAGAAAATAAATTGTTTAGAGTAAATTTCTCTATCGTTTGATACCATGAAAATATTTTTATGAGTTTATCATAAATTAAAAATTAAATTAAACGGGTTTTGGAACAGGTTTTTTAAACCGTATTTAAAAAGCCCGTTAAAATAATTTTTTAAATAAATTACAAAATTGCATTTACATTAAATGATGTCGAAAGATAGGAAATTTTATTCACTAAAATTTGATATAATTTCTGAGTATTTATGAAGGATATTTTAAGCCCGAAATATTGTTCGAACCGATTTTATCTAGAAAACCGGTTTCTAATCAATATCTGGCTTTGAACTGTATTAGAACAACTTTGGCTTAAGTCGAAGTTTCGAAGATGTTAGAGAGCGGCTAAAGCAACCTGTTTACTTAGTTCAGAATTGTACCGTATTTTATCTCTCAATTTGCCAATAAAATAATTTTTGATGAGATTCAGTCTAGATAACTCTTATTGTGTTAACGGGATCAAAAATCAACTTAAGATTCCGCTAAACTAAACTCAAAAATTATTTTAGAAATAGAATATAAAAAAAACAATTTAAATAATTTTTTGAACACATATTAAAAAGATATGGATTATATTTTTTTGAATAAATAAAATTTAAGAAATGTTTTTATATCAAAGATTAAATTTTCTTTAAACGATTATGTAAATTTAATAAAGGAAGATTAATTATTTTGAAAACTTTTACTATGAAAAATTTGTGTAGAGGAAAATTTCAATCCGGAAAATTTTAGTGCAAATGAATTTTTATAAAGATAATAAAAAAAAAAGTTTTTTAAAAAATAAATTTGAATTAAAAATATTTTTAAATTAAAAATTTTTTGTAACAACTCTACAAAAATTTTAACTAAAATGAAAGAACTCTTATTTATAAAAACTAATTAGACTTACCAATTTCAGATAAAATAAATAAGAGCCATTTATTTTTTACCAATAATGGAAAATAATCTACAAATTGTGAATCAATTTTAATTTAACTTAATTGGCGCCTTTTGTCAATCAAATTTAAAATTTTAAAACTACTAATCAATTGTATTTTGCAAAGACAGTAGTCAAGTCTATTGCTTTTAATTTCCAATTAAGAATTTAATCAATAAACTCCACCCATTCTCGTATACATATCTTTTAACATGGCGAGAATTTTTTTCCCAATACAACCATTGAAAAAGCCATAAAGAAATTTATATATATTTATATATAATAAGTCTACAAAGTTTAGAACATTAATTTTTTTCAAAAATTTTACCACACCTTTACAATCCTTGCCATTTTTTTTGTCATACAATGTTTGGAACTTTTTTTTTATAGTTTACTTGCATTTTATAGACATGTTTTTTTTTGTTGGTTATTAAAAACGTTGATTTTATTGAATTGTACCAAACTGTTGATTTTCCATAAAAATGGGCAAAAAAAAGTATCTGAGGCTCAAAGGTGGCAAATAATTGGACTAATGAAAGAAAAGACAAAATCTCAATAAGAAATAGCTGATCTAGTAGGAGTTTCTAGAAAATGTGTGTTTCCAACAAACTGTAAATATGAAAAGACCTCTGGGGCCAAAGAATTACAAAGACTTGGGAGACCCCCAAAGCTTACCAGTCGAGATGAGTCTTACATTTTAAGAAATGGTAGGGTAACGGTTAAAAATTACTCTCTTATGACTTCAAAACGCTAAGGCTCCCCAGGGAAACAAGATAGATGTAAAATTCCTTTTGCGTTGATTTCCTCGTACTTAAATTAACAAAGTTAGGGAGCGACTTTTTCGGAAAAAATTTTTTTTCTTAAAAACTTTTCGAAATTTTACTTTAATTTTAAAAATTAAACAAATTTAGAATATTTTAGGCTTTTTTCTACCAAAAAATCTTGTGAAATTTCAGACTCTGACTGAAAATACACAAGACTCTCTGTATCAATTTTGACCCAAAAAATTAAATAGTAAAAAAAAGTTAAAATTAAAACTTTTTATCTAATTTTTTTCGAATATTAATTGTGAAAAATGATAAAATATAGTATAAAATTTGAATAAAAATAAAACCGACACATAAAAGAGATAAAAATTCTAAAAAAAAATTAATCTTTACAAATTACAGTTTTTAAGTGGTCAGAGTGACTTTTACAAACAAATTTTTCACAGTTAAAACAAGTATTTGAACACTTATTGTCACTTCCAATGCATAAAGTCCATCTTCTTCGTTTTGCTTTTTTTTGTTTCTGCCTCTATAATTTCTTCGCGTTCAGATTTTTAGATTTTTTTGGATAATTTTACGTATGTTCTTTTTAAAGATTCCATTGAATTAGAACTGAATCCCACAAAATTTTGAGCCGACGCATCCATTACCCTTTTTTCAATATAAGGTTTTAAGAGCTCAGAACAAAGAGTTTCTAAACATGTTCGTCTAAAACGGTTTTCATTAACTCAATCAAAAGCTACATGTCTAATGCTGTACAATACAAATGCGTTACTCACCGCGGTATCGATTTAGTACATAAAAGTGTTTAATGGCCATCTTTTAGTTTTTCTTCTCGATGTAAATTTTTCAACCATTTAATCTAGGGTATCGACACCACATTTTCTTTTATTATAATTTAGGATTATTTTTGGCTTTTTTGTTTCGGTATCGACGGTTTTGTCATGATGAGCAGTAGATAAAAGAATAACAGATTTTTTTTTTCGCAAAAAAATTCGGCTAAAGGAATACTACTAAAAAAGTTATCGGCTGTAACGATTAGAAGTCTGGAGTTATAATACGGCTCGCATAAATTTTTAACCAGAGATACACCTACTTTTGATTTCTGTTGCCAGGTCTATATGATGGAACGAGTCTAATGCCCAGATTTGGTCTTCTTCAAAATCATTTTTACGGGTCATACCGAATAACAGTAAAAGACATATGTAAGATTTGATCCCTTTTTGGTTGTAAAGTCATCTGTCATAGCAATTCTTTTATTTGTATATAATACAATTTTTTTGATTATCAAAAAATCCAAAAGATCGCTAATTTTTACACAGTTTTTTGTTGTTTGTATTCACAGCTGTTTGTATATCCCTTGGGTTTTCAGAAAACTTTTTTGGTTCGATAAATTGGGAAATTGATATGACTGACCAAGTAAAGGATTTAAAGAAAACAATTCGCCAAAACAAGCGTCAATTATCTTCCTCATAAAACGATTCCGACAAATTTTCACTTATTTGTTTGAGTTTTTTTAGGGTCAGTTGTTCGTATTCGAACTCATCTTCACTATTGAAACATCAAATTGAAACCACATATTTCAAAATGTGGTTCCAATTTTTTCAACCAATATATATCAATAAAATTAACAGTATTTAAAACCAAATCAAAGTTTATTAGGAGAAGATCATCTATCATCAATGAATTGAGGAATTTCGAGAAACTTTGAAGAGAAAAGATTTTTTATTTGATGAAGATTAATCATAATTTTCATCGATATTTTACATTTAGCAATGAAACTTTTCGTATAGATTGTAAATTTTTGTTCGATCGGGACCAGGTTTGAGATTTGAGACCAGAAATTGAGTATTTTTTGAGAGGTACATTTGTTAAGTTTAAAAATAATTGGTATAGCTTATATTTTCCAGAGAAAATTTAATCCAGTTACATCTTAGCTTATTTAGTAATCGTATCAGATGCCTTAGCAAACTCAAAAAGATTTAGTTTCATTTGAAAATAGCGTTTTTCGTGGATTTACCTTTTTGAAACCCAGATTATTCTTCGATTAGAATAATCTTGTTTTCGGTCCACTCATTTTGTCTTGAATTGATTATTCTCTCCAAGAAACTCCCTACACAACTGAGTAAAGAGATTGGTCTAAAAGATTTTGCCTGCTGTCGGCGGCGTTTTTTTCAAATCGAAATAATTTTTGCTATTTTCCAGGCTTTTCGGACGTAAAAAATTTTATGTGAGGCACTAATTATCTTAAGTATTTATTTTTTGACTAGAAGAGGAAATAATTTGATTAGTTTATTACTGATTGAGTAAAGACCAGATGAGTTTTTCAGTTTGAGTTTATTTAGGTTTAATTCTAATCCGTTTAGGGTTGTGGGTTTATTAAATTTTTGTATAGGATTTAAAAAAAATTTGAATTCACTCCCAGCGTTCGAATTTATCAGCCAGTTTTCCTAGTTCAATACTTGTAATATTTCTTTCGAATTATTATTTTTTAGACATTGTCAGAACATTTTTTCATTCGGGTTACTATCTAAAATCTTTTCATAATCACTGCTAATTATGGCTAAATCTTAGATGCTTTGGCTTTTTCTAAAGGTAGGCTTGCTATCATTTAGAATTATAAGATTGCTGTTGTCTATTATTTATTTTATTTTTAGACCTCTTGTTTTCATTCATCCTCTAAACTCTCCTAAATGCTAAATACTGTCTTTTTAAGAAAAGATGACGACATTTGGAGATAAATAAATTCTATTCTTTATTTGTTTTTATTCTGATGATAAGAATAATTCTTTTATTTTTTTTTTATTTTGGTTATATTTTTTTCGCAGATTTTTTGCATGTTGTTGAATAACTAATAATGTTGTTGTCTTTAGTAAGTATTCCTCTTCAGTAGCGTAGCCAGGAGTTGAGCATGTGGGGCCTTCGCCCCTTTTAGTTTTAGCGAAGATTCTTTATTTATTTAAATGTTTCATACCTGCAGGTATGGATTCGTTCATTAATTAATGAATCTTTTAGTTAATTTAGTAAATGATAGGTTTTCGAAATTCGGATTCGTTCGGATTGTAAAAGGTCGAGAAATAATTAAAATTTCGCTTTCAAACTTTTTTTTACAAAGTGTTTCTGTTACAACGAATATCTGTCGAAAAAAAATTTAAAAATTCCTTAAAATCCAGCAAGTACAATTAATCTTCTTTAAAACATCAGAACTTTCAAAAACTTTGGTATATCGTAATTTTTGAACAATTAAAAAAATTTATGCCTAAATTTAAGTCACTTGTAAAAATTATTACAATCGAAATTTATTATCCTATTCAAAGTTTACAAAAATTTAAAATTTTTAACTTTTAATCGAATGTAACTAGCCTAAATTAGTAATTTTTGATTAAAAAAAAAAAAAGAATAAAAAGGAAAGATTGTAATAATTAGACTTTCCTTTTCCAAAGAAATTTGTTTTTTTAAAGTTTTCAAATTTTTTTTCAGATAAATTGCACGAAATTAAGGGGACTCAGCCTTCCCATTTTCTCAGATGGGGGTGCTCAAGCCATTTTTGCCGTATGTACGCTGCGCCACTGCACAATAATAACTAAAAAATCGACTTTAGTATCAACAGATACGCCAGATTCAACTATTTTAAAAAGATTCATAAGCTCATAAATATCTTGATGAGCTTTACTAATTCAATTATTTAGTTTATGGTGAAAACCTTCTACATGATTCTTGGTACGTCGTTCAATTGTATGATTCCACGAGTCTTTAGTAAATTGACAAAATACGAAACAAATGATTCAATTTTGTATGAATAATTTATTTTTGAGTTGTTATAAGGAATAAGTTATAAAAAATACAAGTCTCTATTAAAAAAGTCACTGTTTTGAAAAGTCTCTAAAAAAAAAAAGGCTCAACTTTTATCCAGTCTCGAAATGATAGTAACCCAAAAAATTACATTAAAAAAGCAACAAATTTTCATTATTCTTGCTGAACAAAAAATGTTACAAACTGTGGCAATTTATATTTTTTAAATATAAAATTTTTTTCGAATTTAAAAAAACAGAAAATAAAATGCTGAAATAAGTGAACAGTTATAAACTTAACAGCTCCTCAAAATTACTAGTCACGTTTATAAAAGGCATAAAAGCTTTCATGCTATCAAACAAAGTAATGAAAAAATCAACTTAAAAGTTCCTTTAAATATGATTTCAAAATTTCATTTTTGACATCAAAACTCATTTTCCTTGAATCATTTATATTCTTTAGAAGAAAAATAAAAAAAAATCGCTAAAATACGTTTGAAAAGTTTCCTTCCTGATTATACCTTTAACATAATATAAATTAAAAAAAGAAAAAATATCCATTCCATAAGCATTATTCATAAAGAGAATCAGGGAAAAAATTTTTTAGTTAATTAATAAACGTAATAAACTTAAAGTAATTCTAAAAAAGAGTCTAAACTATAGAATTACAAGAAAACAAAGAGAATTTTAAATACTCAAAATAATTCATGTTAAGGCATTTTTTAAAAATAAAACTTCTTTAAAAAAAAAAAAGGAAAAACTTAATTAAATAATAATTTCCTTTGTAAAATTCAATTGCTCATTAAAATTCCATGATTTAATTATATAGTTAAATCATGGTTATAAAACATTAAACAACAAAAAAAAATTCGCTTATTTGCTATATTTAGAAATCAAAAGTTTAGATTAATCATTGGGATTTAGCGAATTCTCTCTTCATGTTAGTATCCCAAAATAATCAAAATTAAAGTTTTAAATTTCAAAAATATTTATTCAACAAAAAATAATTATTCTAAAAAAAAATTCAATAACAGATTAGCTATTTAATTTCATCGGCAAAGATAACTCTTTTGGTAAGTTTGTAATTTCTATTTGGAGAACTACTAATTGAATGAGATTTTATGTGGCTAATGTGCAGTCTATTATCTCTTATTGGTAAAAATGTCGATAGAGATTGTTTATGATTATGCTGAAATTTATGAACTGATCTATCTACATCACACTTTAATTTAGTCTGAATGTCTTTATTAGTTGAATAAACTTCATTCGATATCTCTAAATCTTCATCGGCTTCAGTATCATCATTCTGATCTGAATATTTTATTTTTTCCAAATTATCTCCGTATAATCCTATTTCTCTTCTATTATATTCATTCTTTTTCAAATAATATTTATTATAATAAGAGCTAATTGACGTGTAATTTTTTCCAAAGTCACTTTTTTTGAAATTTCTACGCAAGCTTGTTTGATATAAATCAATATCTTTACCTCTTTTTGCTACAATTGGTTCTGTTTTAACAGAGCAATCATTGTTCAATGAAAATGTGGATGAATATTCTTCATTTGGTGAATTATCAAGAGAATAAGAGGGAGGTATTTTTTTGGCCAAATGACTATTGAAATTAGTTGAACTCGATCGAGTCATATTTTTATTTTTTTCATAAGAAGTGTTAGAAAATTGGTCATTATACGTCCAGACTAAATCTTCCGAATCAGAACAAGCATAATTTTTATTAGCTATTTTAAATGAAGATTTAAAATTAGTCGATTCAGTTTTTAAAATTCCCGGCTTGTTATTAGGAGGCATTGAAAAAGAACGATTCGATTTATTAAGATTATTAAAAAAGGACTTGAATTTTTCCAAGTCAAAAACATTCCCATTTTGCTCATCTTGACTTTTTTTATTTTCAATTAAATTTGGTTTTAAAATGGGCTTGAAATTATGATATGGAATTCGTGTGCCAATTTTGACCGGATTTGTTTTTATTGGTAGAATTTCATTTAGAAAATTTTCATTTTCATAATGATTTTCTTTAATTTGCAACGGTGACTTGGGCTCTAAACTTTTTGTACGTCCGGTTATTTTAACAATTATTTTCTTGGGTTTTTGTAAATTATTATCACTTTGATTTGGTTTATTAACATAGTTTAAAATTTCCAAAACAATTTCAGCGTTGTGTTCGTGTGGCTTTGAAATTTCGAAATTTCCATCGAATTTTTCTATTTTTATTGGTATTTCCTTGAAATTTTCATTTTTAAATTGATTAAATGGTGAATTTAAAGAATGTGAATGCATCAAAAAATTGTGTTGTCTTGGACTAATATTTAAAAAATCGCATTTATTTAAATTTGTTTGTTTATCGGCTAGTTCGATTATTTCCGTGATTTTAATAACTCTTAAAGGATCTTGTTTTTCATTAGTTTTTAATAAACTTTTTTCGCTTCTAATTAATTCATTTGTTAAAGCTTTCAAATGATTTGAGTGGTTTTTTGACGATGAATATTCAATTTGAACATTTTGTGTATTAATTTCTTGTTCCGACTCATTTGAGTGCATTCTATTGTTTAAATTGTTTTGTTTATGTTCTTTAGTTGAAATATGAGGATTTCTATCGATTCTTTTAGAAATTTTTTCATCATGTTGAATGCATAAATTTGGAAAAGAATTTGACTTTGAGATTTTTTTCATCGTCGTCTTCCGTATTTATTTCTGATTGACTCAAGATTTTCTATTTGCTTTTAATTAAGTTATTACGAGATAAATCGCAAATCAAATAGTCAATATAAGAAAGAAAAATAATTTTTATATAATTTAAGGCCTATTCATTACGGATTTTTGTATCAACTCAATTTATTTGGATCCAATTATAAGTGATATTGTTTTCTAATTTTCTTCTTTCTTCTGCACTTTTTTATTTTTAAATCTGTCTAAAAATAATTAAAATTATCATTAGATTGAGAAATAAAATAAAAAAAAATTTTTTGTGATTTTAATCGACTCTAAAATATTTTTAAAAAAGTTCTTGGTCATAATTTAAAAAATTTATAAATTCGGGTCTCGCCTGTTAAGTGACCATGTGGTCACGGAATATGTGACCAAAAAATAAAAAAATAAACAATTTGATAAATCAATTTTAATAAATTTAATTTTCGTGACCAAAACTAAAATTTAGTGACCAGAAAAATTTAAGTGCCCAATTTTAAATTTATGTAATCAACAAGTCTAATAAAAAAAATTAAAAAATTAAAATTTTTTTATGCATTTTTGCCACGTGACCATTAATTGCTTTTTGATTTTTCATTGACCACAAACAGGAAAAAAATGTATAATAATGAAAAAAATTATAAAATAAGTTAAACTATAAATAAACTATTTATTTCTCTATATTTTTATTATTTAATTTGAAAGGTTATGTATTTAGAGTGAAAGAATTGATAAAAAAAATTCAAAGTATTTAGTTGAGTTTTTAAAGTTCTTAAATTTGCTTCAATTTTTTTAGTTTAAAGGAAAAAAAATTTATGATATTTTTAGAATATAGTTTTTTAGGACGAAAATTCGTACCAAAAAATTTTTAGTGACCTATGATATTATTTTATGGTTGCTTTTCTTCTTTTTTGGTCACATATTACGTGACCATGTGGTCACTTAACAGACGAGACCAAAAAATTCATACGCTCTTACAAAATTAAGTCCTTTTTTCCATTAAAAATTTAAGATTTAAAAAATAATCATAGTATTGAAAATTATTTCCGGAAGCCGAGAAAGACAAGAATTGTTTAGTTTCGAAAAAAATATTCAAACTTAACAAAAAACTTGAATACTTAAAAACGTAAAATTTTCCGATTTTTTATAAAATAAAAACTTAGTAAATTTACTTGCAAAATTGTAAACTTTATGAACAAACTTTATGAATATAATCTGATTGAAATAAATAAAACCTTACATTATAGTTTAAAAGGATTATTAAC
This sequence comes from Brachionus calyciflorus, assembly GCA_002922825.1. Taxonomy (NCBI): domain Eukaryota; kingdom Metazoa; phylum Rotifera; class Eurotatoria; order Ploima; family Brachionidae; genus Brachionus; species Brachionus calyciflorus. Next base: position 3,898,109 of record NTPY01000672.1, read on the forward strand.
GGAATGGAAGAGGAATGTGCATTTTTTTGGTTTCAAAAGTAGTCTATTAAGGAAAAATAACTTAGTAATTCGAAAATAATTTATAAAAATGATACAAAGTAATAAATTTGTAAACAAATAATGAAGTTAAGCAAAGATTTAAGATCTGCTTGAAATTTCTTAATTATTCTTAAATCCTTGAATAATATCACTTAAAAATAAATTTGCTTGTTATGCATTGAACTAGTGCTAAAGACTTTTTGCTAAATCTCGAAATTTCGTTTTTTTCTATTTTTGAAATCAGAAACACTTAAGGATATACAAATTTTAATTTTTATTAGGAGTTTTGTTTAAGATCATTGTTAATAAATCTTTCAACTAAATTTTTTTTGTTATATTCAATGGCAAATTTGTCATTTGCTAATTGCAAAAGAATTAGAAGATAGTTATTTAAATGTTAGTTTTCTTGTAAAAAAACTTTTTTTTTTTAAAGTTTTCTCTTATATAGATTTGCATAGCATATCTGATTTGTATGTTATTTATAAATATATTTTAATTTGTTTATTTTAAAGCTTTTAAGTAGTCTAGTAGATTTATGGTTGAATCTAATTTAGATACATTGAATATTTTGATTAAATTGAATTAAATTTTCTAAAAGGTTTAAATAGTTTGAAGGAAATGTATTAGAAAAATAAAGAAGTATAAGAAATATAAGAAGCTGCACCTTTAGAGTATACCCTGGTCATAATCTCATTATGACTTAAGTTTTTTAAATTTATTCGAATTTTAATATTTTGAACGTTGAAGGAATTTTTGAAGGTTAACCCTTGTCAAAATCTCATTGAGATCGTCAATTTTCAAATTGTCATGTGTTCTCATCTATTGCTCGATTCCAATATAATTATCTTGTTTTAATTTATATGGTATTAAATCGACTCGATTCATATTGGCATACACTCTAATAAGATGTTTGACTTGACTACTTTGATATCCTTTATCTTTTAAAATTTTATGGAGCTTAGTACTATGATAATAATAATCATTTAAATTAGTACAAATTCTTCTAATTCTGTGAATTAAACTTCTGGGGATATTATCAAAAATAAATTTCACATTATTTGACTCCATATCCAAATAGTTTTGTGTGTTGGTTGGTTTTATATATAAATTAAATATGAGACTGTAGTCAAAGTCGATTGAGATGTTTAAATCTAAAAAATTAACAACATTTGAAGACATTATATTTAGTTTTAAATGTGGATATATATCTTGGAAAAATGCATCATTGATTAAATATTTTGATACAAAAAAAACATCGTCTATAAATCGAAAATATAAAATTGAATTCAAAAGTGATTTGTATTTAATTTCATAAAAGGCTAAATGAAGATTAGCTATGGATGGCCCACATGATGTTCCGATAGAGACGCCTTTAATTTGTAGGAAAAATCTATATACACTTTTATTCTTATAATAAAAATAATTGTTTAATAAAACTAATTTTAAAAATGTATAAAATGCAAAGCAACTTATATTTTCATTATTTGTTAACTTAAATAACTCCATCACAATTTGAATCGCAGTTTCTATTGTAATGTTCGTGTACAATGATTCAAAATCGCCAGTATGAAGCTTATTAAAAGCTTTTAATTTTTTATTATTTAAAATCTGGATTAGATGTTGAGAATCTTTAATATATGTAAAATGTTGAGTAACGATCGGTTTTAAGTACCCATGTCGATTCTCCATTGCGACTAATATGAGATCTCAATGAGAAATAATAAGAATCTCTTCGAGAAAATACTAAGATTCACTGGAGATTTTTAAGACGGAGATCTCAAATTAATCTCTTGGAGATAAATGAGAGAAAAAAAAAATTTCCAGTTATCAAATAGGTATTTTACAATAATTTTTGATAATTTATCAAAAATTATTGTAAAACTAGGAGCTAACGCGCGACAACGCGCGGTTTTGGTAACATTTTTAATTAATTACTATTTTTTATCTATTTTATTTTGATCTTTTAAAAATTTTGATAATCCAACTTTATAGTGACTTTTTATTCAAAAAACCACCCAGTAAATTTTTGTTTTTTGTCACTTTAGAGTGGTTTCAATGAAACCGACATAACAGAGATGCTCTCTACATTTTAGTAATATTCTCTACTTATTTGTGTTCTACGCAACTTTTTTTGGTTAATCCACTTAAAAATGAATTTAGTATAATTTTTAAATCCTCAAATTAAAGTTCAGTTTTTTTTTATTTAAATTAAAATTTTAAAAAAATTTTAGTTTTCTATTTTTTTTAAACACAGCAATAGTTAATTGGTAATTAAGTTTACTAAGGGTAAAGCTTATTATAAAATTAAAATTTCTATTAAAATTATAATGTATCATTATTTGAATATATCATTTTAATGTTAAAACATCATGCCTAAAAAACAGACGAATATACGTTAGACGAATACTCACGTAGAAAGAACTTTACTTAATCAGGGTCAATCTTTTCTCACAAAAAGAATCAAGAATTGCCTTTAAATTAGTCTAAGCTGTCCAGTAAATAGGATCGTATTAGGAAAAATAACTAAAGATTAGTTGAATAAAAAAAAAGAATTTGTTGATACTTTAGATAGAAAGATTAATTTTAAATAAAAAAAATTGGAATTTTCTTACGGTAAGGAACTCAGTAGTTTGGCTCCAATTTATCTTATAGTTTTTTTCGTCACGATCGTACTAAAAATGGCCAATTTATTTCTTATTTTTTAGCTTAGATAAATTCATAGAATGAAAAAAAAAATTTAAATTTTTTGTGACAAAGGTGATAAAAATTTTTCAAGTTACATTCATAAAAAAAATCACAAATTATTAAATGATATAATAATTTTTAAAACCTCACTTTAATGGGACTTTTTATTCATAAAAACACTCAAAATATTTAAATTTACAGTTTTCAATCCTATAGGAATCTTTTATCTTTTTACTTTTTGTTATTAACTGACTTAATATAATAATAATAAAATTTAATTAGTTAAAAATAAATAGATTAATATAACGAAGAATCATAAGAACCGTAGAAGACACAAAAGATTAGATAGTCCTGAAACAATAATTTTTATTAATTTATATATTGTCGATTATTTTTATTCAACAATTAATTAAAAAAACAGAAAACAATCAATTAAGGAATTTTAAGAGGTGTTAGATATTTTAAAAAATAGATCAAAAATCAAAAAAGCGATTTTCAAAAATCAAAGGACGAAAAAGCGTTTTTTTAACTTAAAAACGTTTTTTGCTAACACCTCTCTGAATTATATGTATAGATACCTATTCAATGATAATTGATTTGTCTGATTAAATTTAAGGAGAAAGATTCTTGACATTTCTTTTATTTTTGAACTAATTTAATGTGTTTAATTTTTTTTCGGTATCATTTATTTTTTTATTAGGGATTTATTATGAGAAAAAATCATACAATGTTATTTTAAGACAATTTTTAAAAATAAATAGAAGAAAAAAGTTAATTCTTAAAGATTTAATTTAAAAAAAATCACCACTCTAAAATAATTAATTAAACAAGAAATTAATTGTTAAAATTACCGATCCTAAATAAAATTAATTCATGTTTTATCATTATTTTTTTCCTATGATAACAGACAACAGGTTTTAAAGTTAATTTATCATTTTTGAATTAAGAAATAAAATACTTAAGAGAAAAATAAAAGGTATCATCCAAAATTTTAACTATTTTTGTACTTACTAATTTTTTTTATTTACATTCCACTTTACTTACTTTTTCAATTATTCACTAATCATAATTCTAACAGTATACAAAATTAACTTGCTATTTTATGATTTACAAAATCTTGTTGTAAATTTTCACTACACGAAATAAGAAGTGTTTGTATTACATAAAAATTCTATTCATTAAATTAAAATTTATTTTATCCTAAAATTTAAGTAAAATTCTGATAAATTTTTTTTTATTTTTTGGAAAAATTTGTAAATTTACGAAAATTTAGCAAAGTAAAAAAGCATTAGCCTATAAAATTTATCACAGTTTAGGCTTATTATGGTAAAATACAAGTGCCCGAAGATTACCGTAGACAATATATTTCTTTAAAAAATTTAAAGTTAAAGAATAATGATTATAATAATTATCTTGGGATTTAGCCTCTTATCTAATGAAAAAAATTTTATTTGCATTTGA
>NTPY01000672.1:3903071-3941654 GCA_002922825.1 Brachionus calyciflorus
CTTTACTTACTTTTTCAATTATTCACTAATCATAATTCTAACAGTATACAAAATTAACTTGCTATTTTATGATTTACAAAATCTTGTTGTAAATTTTCACTACACGAAATAAGAAGTGTTTGTATTACATAAAAATTCTATTCATTAAATTAAAATTTATTTTATCCTAAAATTTAAGTAAAATTGTGATCAATTTTTTTTTTATTTTTTGGAAAAATTTGTAAATTTACGAAAATTTAGCAAAGTAAAATGATTATAATCATTATCTTGAGATTTACCCTCTTATCTAATGAAAAAAATTTTATTTGCATTTGATAAGTTAGAAAAATTTTAGTAAGATAATTTTCAGAGTAAATAAATTAGAATGTTAATTAACAATACTTTTTGAAATTGTAAACCCTTTTTTGTGTGTAAGTAAAAAAATAGTGAAAAATGTGTACTTAATCAAATAAAATATTCTCTTTTCTTCTTTTATTCATCTCTGTCTTTTCTCATTTTTCTAAATCTCCATCTATCTCAAGGAGATCTCAAAGGGGATTTCGATATGGGTAAAAATCGATTAATTTAGAGAGACAAGTAGTAATTGTATTTGAGCAATTAACTAACGGAAATGAGATCTTTTGAGATCTCATGAAAAATTGGTAACCGATTATCTGAGTTGAGATGTTAACAACAATAAGTCTGAAAAATACTTTCAATGTGCAAAATATGAAAATTAAATATTAATCAAAATTTAGATTAAATTGAAAAAACTTAAGTCGAATCCTAACAATAGAGTTATCCCAAAGGAGTGTGCCTGATTTCTATAAAATTCAGCTTTTGTTTGGTTTTTTAGAACCAATTAGTTGACAACGAAACAACTAAGGAAAGTCTTAAAAAATTTATAATCGAATTGTTGAAAAAATTTATAATTGAATTGTTGCAAAAGTTGAAGAAATAGAGATTTTAGACACCAAGGAAAGGAATTATAGATCTTTCCATGTCCAAGTATATAGCCACTATAATGATAAAATATTGGATCCAAATAATTGAACAATAGGAGTCAAGGTTAGGCGATATTTTTTGCAAATGAAAAAAATGAAAAAAGATATAAAAAACCAAACTCAGGAAATGATAATTATCCAAGGAGTTCAAATAATTAAACAAGGGGGGGGTGGTGTAAGTAATTTAGGAAGAGTAGGTTTGCATTGCCCTAAAGTTCCTACCACTGAATATCAAGATTCCCTGAAAGAAAATTTAGGAAATTCAAATGCATTTGAAGGTCTAAGTACACCTTTAAGACCAGATTTTCCTAAATTTAAATTACCAGAACAATTGATTGAGACTCCAAATAAACGTCCTGCTCAAGGGATATTTATAATTCGGCTAAAATAGCATTAATGGAAACAGATGAGGCACAAAATGCCTTAATTTCATCAACAGAAACACAATGAATTAATTGTCGTAATTTTAAATCAAATTACTTGGCAATTGACAAGCTAACTGAGCTTCGAATAGACATAATTTTAATATGTGAACATTGGCTTAACACAAATGAGCAAAATTTAATCAATGATAGATATATAAGTAAATACAAGTGTTTTTTTTAGTCCGACATGGATATTAATTTCGATAAAAATAAAAATGGCCGACCATTTGGTGGTAAATGCTGGTTAGTAAATAAAAACATTCATGTAGAATCTTTTGATTTTACTCACCCAGACTTTTCAATATTAAAAATTAATGATAATTATGGCAACACTGTAGTTTTCAAAGGTCTTTGGCTACCTTTTTACAATCAAACACTCGAACGTCTTGCAAATTTTAAAAGGAATTTAACAGCTATTGAGGCAGTTTTAGATGATTCTCCTGTAGAGACAGTCATAATGAGAGACTGGAATAGTGACCTCAGAAGAAATCCCTAAAATAAACTCGTAAGAGATTTCTTTCTAAGAAAAAAACTTTCTAAGCCATTTGATAAATTTTTGTCAAATAGTAACCATACTTACGAAAATGGTGAATATAAATCAGCCATAGTTTTTTTTCTAATTAAAGAAGATTTTTCGCACCGTATTAAAGACGCCAATATTTCAGACATTATAATTAATAATAGCGACCATAAACCTATTTTTTGGGAAATTGAAAAAAATAAAACCAATTTTCTGCAAACAGATCCCTAAGATTTTAAAACAGAGAATTCGTTTTATCGATTCTATAGGAAAAATTTAATTTTTCAAATAAGCTATAAAAAAATTGCTGAAAGATATTGTTATTTTAATCAAAAACACAAGTGTAGGAACTGAAAGGAAAAAAATAGACTACATCCATGATGTAATTCCAAAATTAATGATAAAAGCAGCAAGATCTGTAGATTGTCGTCGTAAAAAAATTTTAACATTGAGGCTAATAAAAATGAAATTAATTCAGAAATTATTTTAAACCCAGACTCTAGATCCTTAAAAAAGAAGCTTGAAAATATAAATAAAAAAATTAAATCATTATTTAAATTTGCAAGAAAAAATTTATGATGAAACCTTTAATGAAAATGACTTGAAGAATGTTATATCGGGTCTTTCTATTGGAAAGTCTTCTGGGAATGACTTCGTATCAAATGAATTTTTTATTTATGGAATTGGCAAAGAATTAACTTTTATACTGACATGGTTTTTTAATACTGCTATAAAAATAGGTTATCTCCCCGAGAATTTTAAGACTACGATTGTAAATTCATTATCGAATTAATTGAAGATATGTTTAGATCAGAAAATAAAGGACTGGTTGATTCAGTAAAATATATTTTTTATCAAATTGATATCTTAAAAAGAAATAATTTAACGTTTTATTAAATTTAATACTAAAACCTGGAATAACTTATTTTTTTTTACTTAATTCTAATTGAAACTAAATTTATTTTTAGAATTTTATTCCGATAGTCAATTTTATAAATAATTTTTGTATTCTTTTTTTATTTATTTCTATTTTTATAACTTTTTAATTTTTTTTTATTGTCTATGAGGCTGAAACAAATAAATAAATAAAAAAATAAATAGAAAATAATTATGCGACTTGCGGATAGCCACCAATAAAAAAAATATAAATCTTCTAAAATTGTGCAAAAATCAAAAAAATTAAATTTTTCTTTAAAATAGCATTCTAAATACCAAACATTTTTACCCTGCACTATTTTTATTAACCCTAGACATGATATTTTGTTATTTGTGACAATTTTTAAAGCAAAAATAATTTATCAAAAATCCTGAAAAAAATGATTTTTTTCATTTCTCCAAAAACTACTCAACAGAATTTTAGATCATTTAAATGTTAACTTACAGTTATTATGAGAAATAAAACTATTGAAAAAAATCTGGAGTTAGTTTGCACCCCAACATATCATAATTTAATTTAATGAGATTCAATTGAGATCAGAATATTTTTCCTTTGTCGAATTTGAAAAGTTCTTAAGTTGATTTAAAATTGTAAAATAAAACACTGATGTTAGTCTTCAGATTGTTTAAGTATAAATAAAAAATTTCAAAATTAAATATTTTTTAAATAGCTCAAGGTACAATATTGGAGATATGGAATCCGAAATATGAACATTCATGAACGTTTAATATAAAATAATCTCATGAACATTCATAAAAACGTTTGAAAGGCAATTAGATACTTTTTTTCATTAACGTTTATTTGTAGAATTTATGAAAGACCAATATCTATTTGAAATATCTGATGAATAAAAAAACTAAGCTTAAATAAAGAAAAAGCTTAAAGTTTAGGGCACCTGGTTCAAAAAATAACAACTTTTATTCATAATGTGTCAGACATTAAAATAAACGACTAAAATAAATTTTGATTAGAATTTATTAATTTTTTTTTATTGAATTTTTTTTGAAATTTACAAAATCTGATTTCACTTTAAAACATTCTTCCTTATCTTGAATATTTACACAAAAAAAATGATAAAACTCCTTTCAAACGTTGAAAATAAAATTTCAAAATAAAATAAAAAAAAAAGTTTCAATTTTTTCTTAATAAAATTGAGTTTGAATACAAAAAAAAAAGTAAAAAAAAATTGTAATAACCAAATTTACCAAGTTTAAAATTAAAAATAGAGGAAAAAAACAGGCTTTTTGCATCAAAATTTAAAAAATTTAAAATTTCATTAGCATACAAGATAAAAATAACAGAGCGAACAAAAAGAAGATTTTGATCCCAAATAAAATTTCATAAATTTAAACCGATTAAAAAAAAACACACACAAATATTGACTTATTAAATTATTTAATAATAACAATTCTAAAACAATAAAAATTTATTGAACTTCCTGGAGGACTGCGCGAGGCGATTGCTTGTGCATCGTTCGTCGAAAATCGGCTAAAATTAAAATTTAATACAATATTTAAAAATTTAAATTTTTTTTAATATTACTAACCCATTAGATTATGGTCTCGTCTCATTGGTCTTCGTCGACCAGGCCCATTTGTATTCGGATTAGTAGCTTCGAAAAGTTTACCACTTTGGAGGGCTTCTAATAAATTGTCCATGACACCAGTATCACCATCACCTCTGTTAGTAGTTGACTGAATTAATTTTTCCTTCTGAGCCTTTCGAGCTTGTTTTTCTTTTTCACGATTTATTCGTTCTTCTTCTGCTCTCCTTATTTTCTCCTCAGTTTCTTTATATTTCATATTTTCTTCAATACACTGTTCAAATTGATTGCAAAATGTTTTTAAATCGGTGAAAAATTCACCCAATGGGTATTTAGTTATTTCAAATACATAAAATTCAGCTAAGTCTTTATACGAATCGTTCATTTTGTTGAACATACATTCTAAAGTTTCATATCTGTTACGAGCATCTTTTAAAAAGGATTCCATTATTTCCAAATATTTATCATTATGGTCACATTTATTTTTGAAACTTTTTAAATCCAAATCTGAATTGTTTATGCTGGTTTTCATTTCAGATAAGTTTTTTTGTATAACAGAGGCATCAACTTAACAATTTATATTTTAAACTTTTTAATTAATTTATAATTTAGAGTTTTAATTAAAAAAAAATTACTTTTTGATGCTTGTTCAAGAAAAGCTTTAAAATCATCATAAAAATTTTCTATTTGTGGATGTTTATCAGAAATTATTTGTGAAACTAAATGGAGTAAAGTTCTTTTATTATCGTTCGCTTTGGTGCCATAAAACTTGAATTAAAATAAAATAATATTATTAATTCTGGATTTTCTTATCTTAGATTGAAATTTCTGAATTCATTTCAAACTTGAAATTAATAATTAAAAACATTCAACAAAGTCGGTTTTCTATTAAATATTTTTAGCTTGAAATTCGGGAATCGTTAAAAAAAAAAAACTTGCAGATTTTTAAGAATACTTTATCAATTGCATACCGAAAATAAATAAAACTCAACGATTTTTCTTTTCTTCCTAAGTTTTTTTGTAGAGTTCCTTTGTGATTTTTGCGAATCGGCACTCACCAAGGGAAAAAGGATTTAAATGCAGGGACTTTTGATGTTCGAAATTATTCAGCCTAATTTTTATGGATTCTGGCGGGGGTGTTTGGAACCTAAATACAATTTTTAAACAGCATTTAAACCACTAAAAAAAAAATCTTGGTAAAAATCACATTTGGCGTAATTCAGAACTGTTTTTGCTTTATTTTTTATGTATTACTAAGCTTCCAAAAATAATCCCTTAAATTTCTTAGTTAAAAAATTGATTTTGACTTTAAAGCACTTATGGGTAAAAGAATAAAATACAGTAAAAATATTCTTCAAAACAACCTAGATAATCACAATCACATACAAAAAGACTCCAAGTTCTTAAAAATTTTTATAAAAAATAGCTTAAGATGGGATTTTTTGGGTCTGAATTTTACTAGCTTTTATAATAACCAAACCAAACAAAACATACAACCTCTATATTTCAATAAAAAACTAATACAACTTAATTAAATTATTAGCTAATATGTGGTTATTATAGCAAAGTAAACTAAGGAAGTTTTCCATTTAAAAATTTCAATTCCAAAAAAATTTTTGGAAGATAAAAATTATGAAAGGTCTATAGCCACGATTCGCCTTTATGAAGCTTCGCTCCCGCCAAGCGTTTTCCCAAGAAATACCCTAATTTTCTAAAATAGTAAATTCTAAATTATACTAGTCTTGACTTGACTTGCGAAACAATAAAAATTTCGAATCCCAGCCACAAGGTTGAACTGTAAAATAAAAAAATTGCAGAAAATGAAATTTAAAACACGAAGAAAAACCAATTGGTTTTTATTTAAAAAAAAAAATAATTCAAAAAAGAACTTCTCATCAATTGAAAAATCGAAGAATGTTTGAATTTAAGATTTTATCAATTTTATCGTAATAAATAAAAGACGTTAATTTTATTAATTTTTACCTTTGGTAAATATTTCATGTCAAATCCGATAGATCCTTCCAAACTATTGCTACCACTGTTCAAAAAGTTACCAACAAGTAAAAATACTTCTAGAAGTTTTTGAAATTTTTCACTATTACGAACGTCTATACAAGCTTGAGTACCAGCCACAAGATCAACTCGAATTTCGTCTTGTTGCTCCGGAAATTTACATTTAAAAATTAGACTACGTATTCTTTTTCTAAGACCTTTTATTTGCGAAATCTAAAAATAAAATAATAAAAAAATTAATTTTTTTTTTTCAAAACTTTAATTTTAAAACTCACTATGACAAGAAATTTTTCAGATGGATCCAAATCGTCAATATTCTCCTTGAGTTCTTGATATTTAACCAAAATTTTATCTTCTGGTAAAAATTTTTCAAGTTGTTCAAGTGAATTTTGAGTAAGTCTATCTAGGTCGCACTCAATTAACCATTTGTAAATATCTTGTGGATTAGCTTTGAAAGACTTGAGTAGAATGGATAAATTTTGTGCTTGTTTATCATCTAAATATTTTAATTCTTTAGCAGTAGCTTTTTTCTTTAGAGTTGGTTCATCTGTGCTATTTTTCGAATCAAGAACTTTAGACTTGGCTGGCTTTGTTGAAAAATTTTCTAAAAGTATTTTGATTACATCGTCTGTTGCGAATTTTTCTTCATTTGCTTTTACCCAAAAAGAATTTTCTTTTAAACGTGTCGTCTGAATTTTACTCCAGTTAATGCGTTTTAAAGGCTGATCTACACTAAATTTTTTCTTTTCTTTCATTCCAAAGGGTAATGCATTTAATGGAGGTGGTGGTGGACCTCTTTGTAAAGACGGAGGAGGTGGGGGCCCACCCATCATAGGTGGTGGAGGAGGAGGTCCACCCATAGGAGGAGGAGGCGGTGGTGGTCCACCAAATCCCATCATTGGAGGTGGAGGTGGTGGAGGAGGCCCACCCATCATAGGAGGCGGAGGCGGTGGTCCACCAAAGCCTATCATCGGTGGAGGAGGTGGTGGTGGACCGCCCAAAGGAGCTAACATAGGAGGCGGTGGCGGCGGAGGAGGTGGAGATGATAATTCATTTAACCTTTTTGCAAGCATTGCTTCTATTTCGGACGCAACTTCATTGGGGACTTTTTGTTTCAATTGATTTAAGGCGTCTTCCGTGCATTTTAATTTTGTGTCTAAGGTATGACATTTTGCTTCTAGTTCTTGTTTTTCAGATATCGCATTTTCTAATTTTTTAGAATCAGCATTAGACATTCGTCCACTTTGATCCGAAAGATCACTTTGAGATGCATCTTTTAAAGCCTCTAAAAATTGCAATTTTGTAAATTTAAAAATTCAAATCTAAAATTACCAAGCAGGAAATTAGCAAAACAAAAATAGAATTAAGAAAATTTTTTGACAAAAAATTTATAGATTGTAAGATGATATTGAAACTTCATGAAAAATTCTTTAGACCTTATGCTTTAATTAATTTGATCTTTAGAAATTCAAAAAGAGATAATTGGTTTCACGCAATCGATCTGTTACCCACGATAAAGAAACTTTAATAAAATAAAATACCAGAAATACATTTTCTTGATAATTTTTATTGGCCCACATTTGTCGATTTATAAATTTTTCATCTTAAGTTTCAGGTTCACCTAGATGGCTACGGAAACAGATGTTTTATGATTTAAGTTTTTTTAAAAGTTGAATGATTAAAAAATGTTCGTTTCATCGCTTCTTTTTCAAAACGCTTAATATATATTGAAGAGAAATCCTTCTATTTTTAGAAGTTTTTACCATTTTTTAACTTTTCTTTGAAAAAAACTTTTTTTTGTTTTCTGGAACTTAAAAGCATCATGTGGGTCAATAGTTCCCGATAAGTACAGTAAAACCTAAACCAAAATCATAAATTTAAATAGATTTGAAAAATTTTTTTTTTTTCACAATTATTTTTTTTAAAAATAAGTTAAATAAGTTTATTAGTACAACTTTTTTAAAGCTTAAATAGAAAATAATATGAAGAAACAGTGAGAGCACGAAACATTCCTTCTGAATCTGCGAAACTTTGAAATCGTATTTTTTTCTGTATAATATTCTTTGCTTGGAGATGAAAATTTAGTCTAACCTGGTTAATCCTTGTAATTTGAGTAAGAATTTTTATGCCGAATTAATTTAATTTAAAATGATTAGATAATGGTCAATATGGCAAGTTTTTTTTTCAACTTTATTTTTTCAATCCAAATTTAGAAGACAGTGTCCTTTTTTGAAGACAGGTATAAAATAAGCAAGGATGTATTGTTAAGCAATTTAAGAATTTAGTCTTCTAAAATAGGAAAAAAAAACAAAAAATTCTCGAATCTTTGGTAATATACATTCTAGTCTAAATTTTCAGTAAAATAAAAAAATAAACAAGTTAAGCACTAATTGAGGCTTTATAAAGATTAAGAGTATTGATTTCCTTGGTCTTTTTCGACTAAGATCATTGATCAAAAAAGTCTAGTTGAAAAAAAAAACTAGGCATATATTAAGAAAAGTTATCGAAATTTTGTTTTTCTAGCCTTGGTAATTTTTTCCTTTAAAGATATGTTTAGTCTTACTTAGCATAGAATCAATATCAAAATCAAATTTCGGTCCATATTTAAAGTCAGGATCACGACCATCACGATGAAGAGCGATTCTAGATACACACTCTTCAATCAGCCTAAAATATGAATACTTAACATGCATGTCATCTCTGATCAGTAAGAGATGTTGTAATATAGATAGCAAACAACATTCAACTGGCGAGTCTTTTATTGAATTGTACAAATATTCAAAACATGTTTTCGGATCTTCCCAAAATCCAACAATATTGTCAAAATAGTTGTCCATTTTTTCGAAATTATCTTGGGCATGACTCTCGAAGATGGCTATTTGCTTCATTAATTTATCTGATTCTTTTTCTAATGATTCGTCTAGCGATCCATATTTCACTTTAAGACTCTTGAAAATAAAAAAATTTTAACACAGCAAAAAATATTATTAAAGACATTCAAACTCCTACATCTATTGCTGATGATAGACCACATTTATTAAAGTCACTTCTCAAATGAATTTTAAAATCCAAGCTATCTGCATTACAAATCAAGGCATTTATCAAAATCATTGAGCTTATCTAATTTTTGTTGAAAAAAATTAGAGATTTTAAAAAAAATTTCAAAACCGTGAAAATTTACTTTTAATTCTTTATCCTCATTTATAGTAAGACCTTTGACTATCGAATAAAAGCGATGATTACCAGTAAATTTGGCTGATTCAGTTATAGCTGCTAATACTTTTTCTTGGCTAAACAATTAAATATTTAATCAGGCGACAACAAAAAAATTGAAGCAAGATTTTCTAATATTTGATTTATTTTGTAGTTATTTAAGAAGCTGTGTTTTATGTTAAAAAAAAGTATATTCATTTAATAAATATTTTTCTATTAGAGTCGAGTCTTAAACATTTTTCAGAGCCCATGACGATTTTTTGAAAATACCATTCCCTTTTTTTTTCTAAGATTCTATTAACCAATAATAATTTTTAAATGTTTATTTTGTTTCTTAAGGCAGTTTAAATAAATGAATGATATGTTTCAAGCTTTTTTAATCTAATAAAACCACAATTAAAAAAAAACGTGTCTAATTTGAATTTTCATTTATAGTTTAACTAACAATTAAGTCGCCTTAATAGAATCAAGAATTTTAGTATCTTAGTACTAAAAATTAGATCATTTAAATCTATAAAATTTATTTCAAATTTAAAGTTTACTAAATTTAGGTTTTGAATTTTTCTCTTTGGTGAATCGTATTTCCTAAAAAACTCTTATGAAAAATTAGTAGGTGTACTAATTAACAAGAATTTACGATGACAAGTAAGCTTTTTTAGAACGACCGTTATTTGGCCGATTGGCCAACAATTTAGTGGTTCATTTTCATCAAAATTCTGTTTTGGAGGAAAAATTTAAAATTTAAAAAAATTTTTTTTTTAAATCAAAAATAATATAAGTGAAGCCAATAATATAAGTGTTCAAGATGATAACAATGTAAGATCCAATGAAGATGAGAAACATAGACACCGATATCGTACAGTAATTGGTGTTCGTGTAGAGGGAATAATAAATTAAAGCCCGTTAGTATATCTACTGTCAAAAGAAAAGTTTACTTTGAAAAATAAAATTCATTTTAAAAAAGGAAATATTTCAAAGTGTCAATAAGCATTTGAAGTCATTTAAATTAAATAAAATAACATTAATTTTGGTTAAATTTCTTTACTCGGTCACGTAACAAACTGGTCATATAATTTGTCATTTGGTCACCTATATTTTTATTGGTCACATATTTTGATAAATTTTTAAGATTTTAAGTCTAAATTTTTTTCGGCCACATATTGCAATAGACCCAGTTAAAATTTTACTAGATTATCAAGCTTAGTTTAATTTATCTAATAAAGTGTAACAACAATTCCAATAGGAATTTTCCACTAAAATAATCGTTAAAAGTCACTATGCTTAAATAATGATAGAGTTTTAAGAATGTCTCAAATTCTTAGGCACAAAATCGCCTACTTTTTAAGAAAATTAAAAAAAAAGATTAACAATTTAAAAAAAGAATCATTTTTTCATAAATAGATTTTTTTTATCTAATTAGAGAAATTTTTTCTCATTAAAGCGTCTTACAAGTAGATAATCTTTTTGCCTTTTCCAACTAAAAAGACTATAGTGTAATTTATCAAAACTAAATTAGGAGAGCTTCAAGGAATTCGAAAGTTTATGAGGAAAAATTTCAAGTAAATAAATTTCAGCTAAAGTAATTTTCTATAAAAATCCCAAGAATCTTTTGATTTTGAAAAATCTTGCTTAAAAAAAATAAAAAATTTACTCTAAGACAGCGAGTACTGCTAATAATGAACAAGCAACGTTCATAGTAGGTGTATCATTACAATCAATAGCAGTAGCAATTGCCATCAGAGTTGGTTTACTTTCCAGAACAACGGAAATACCATACTTAAAAATTTAACTATAAAAAACACATATTTAAACTTAAATATAGCGAAAAAGTTACCGAGGTGTTAACGAACGATTTTAATGTTTTCATACATTCGAAACGAATTTCTTTACTCAACTGTGTATCCTTATCTTTAAATTCGTTACTATTATAAGTATTTTGCGAGCCTGGAAGTAAAGTCCCTGTTAGAAAATTTGAATTATAATATTGACTTCCATTGCTATTATTATATAAAATGGAATATTTTGTTTTATAATCAGTTATTATTTCTTGTAATGCTTGAAAACCACTGGCTTGATTGAATTCCTCAAGCCAACTTTAAAAAAAGAAAAAATATTAATTAAAAACTTAAATTTGGTAAAAGATAAAAAATTTGAGTTCAGACTAACCTAACAGGTTTCGATGCAATGCAAACACTTATTCGTTTGATTACTTTATGAAGTTGTTTTAAATTTTCTTTCAAATTTTTCGAATTGCGTACAGCTTCTCGAAGTGCATTAGCCATATTTGTTGCTTTATCATCCATTTCGTTTTCATTCTAAATTTTGAAAAATTTATAAAATTAAAAAATTAAATCGATCAATCAATAATTTTTGTAAACATTATATTCAATCTTTTAGATTATTTTAAGTAATTTTAGGGTCATTTTCTAATTATTAAAAATCTCCGAATATTTTTAGTTTTTAATAACTTAATTATTTATTCCGATCAAAAGCGAAAATGAACTACAACCAGTCCTCGATTTTGTTAACGCCTAGATTTATTAATGGTTTTGAAAAGACGCTCTTTGATTTAATCCCTTGGGTTTTTATCGAATTTTTTAGCCTTTTTTTATTTATGAATTAAGTTTTTTGTGGCAAGAGCGTTGGCTTGAACTCGCACTGACTCGATACTTTATCCAAAATCCTATCCGATGGCTCGAACCATACGACTATCACAAGCCTTTTGATAACTTTTAATTTTATTAAAATTTTTGACTTTACCGAAACAGCTAATAAAATTGAGATCAGAATTCATAACTATACCGTTTTTTTCATTAATTTTAGATTTAAGTTGTGTCTTTATCAACATCTTTTGGAAACTTTTGATTTTTCTGGTTGCATAATATGTTGATTATTTTTTTTTAAATAATTTTTGGTTTACCTGGTGTTAATTTTAATATTACGGAATAAATTTATTTTAATTACTCCAAAATGGGCCTGCTGTAATTTAAATGATTTAAATTAGCCATGGAAAGTTAAGAGTTATTTGAAAAAGGGTTCGATGAAAACAGAATGGCGTTTCTAATGAGACTTCGTAATTCACATAAGGTTGAATTTAAACTTTTAAATATGTTTTGGTTAAAATAACCACTGAGAGATTGCTTTTTCAGTAAACTTTTTTTTTTAAATGAATCTTTAACAAAATGTATTTCACTTTTTGCATCTAAGTTATGTTCGAGTTAACCTTTTTCGTTCAGAATCAATTTTTTTTTAATTTTAATTTTAATAATCAAAATTAAAATGGAAATAATTTCAAACTTTTTTTTTAGCTTTGAAAAAATAAAAACAAAAATGGCATACTTTTCTCATATTGATTAAAAGACTTTTTTTAGATTCTAATGGAAGGCTTCTCATTTTCTCAATATCTTTGTCTGACTTAAGATTAAGAGTGAGAATAGATTTTTCGAATTCTTCATTTATTTGATCTTGCGTCATTTGGTCATAGATGTTTAAATTCGGAAGATGACTAGCTGCTAAAGTTTGAACAGATGATCTTTTCAAAAAAATTTAAGAAAATAATTTTTTTTTATATTTTTAAAATTAGACATACCTAAATGAAATGTTGTTCGCACTAGAGAACGATTTAGACGTAGTATCCAAGTCCGAATCATGTAAGGCACTTGAATTTTCATCCAATTTGAACATATTTTCATCATTTGTATCGGAAAATCTCAAATCAGATGCTGATGGTCTTTGATTGGGAACATTTTTTTTGCTCCGAAATGTTCCCACTTTATTTATAAAAGACTTAAACGGTTCTTTACTCATTATTAATAAATTACATTAAATTTCATTTATCATCTTTTTTTTTTGGGTTATAAAAAAAATTAGATAGAAAACATAAGTAAAATATTTGACTAATTCATTTTTTACCTTTTTTCATAACAAAAAAAAATAGACAACTTTGAGAAAGTTTTCCAAGATTTGAGAAAAAAAAAATTTTTAAATAATAAACTTTAAATTCAATTTAAAAATAAAATGATTATTAAAAAAAAAAGCATACACACACACATACAGAACTCGGGACTCACGGTTTTAACAGTTGTTGCAATTTAAAAGAAAAAAATTAAAAATAATTATTAAAATTTTTTTAAAAAATTGCATTTGAAATTTTAAATTTAAAAAAAGAAAAAACAAAAAGGTTTCATGTTTCTAACTCGAATAATTTAGATAAGAAATTGATTGTAACAATTTAAAAATTAAAAAGAAAATCCTGAGTTGGAAGAAAAAGAAAGCACATTAAATTTTAAAAATAAAAAACTCCGTAATTTTTTATTTAATCAAATGATTTCTCTTTTTATTATTTATTGCTTTATAACTTAATTAATTGTCACATAAAATAAAAAATAATTTATTTTTTGGTTTATGTGATATATTACATAAGAAAAGAAAGCTCAAGATATAAATTTCGAAAATTTTTAATTTAGTTTTGTTTAGAGAAAACATTTTGCTAAAGAGTTATTGTTTTGATGGTATTATTGCCAAATGTGTTTATCTATGCATAGTCATTTTATTGAAGCACATCTTTTTATGCTTAATGCGAGTCATTATTTGAGAAATCAAAAGTTTATATTTTTTACAGGTATTTTTCTTTATTCAATAGAAAAACCTGAAACTAAAAGAATTGAAAAAATAACATGTACGGATATTACGAATAAAAAAATTTAATTTTAAAATTTGCTTCTAGTTTTAAAAAAGTGAGAAGCTTGCAAAAGCTTCAATCCAATTAATCTGATCTTCATAATGAATTTGTTTTTTTTTAAAATTGTTTAGAATGCTTCAAACTATTTTCATATTAAACGAGAAAGGTAATTATTTCATTTTTTATTGGACGAATAGAAATGATAAAAAAAAGCATAGCAACATTATCTTTGAAAATTTTCAATTTAAATTTTAAATTATAAAATATCCAGATTTTGGTAGCCTAAAATTGCAGACTTTATTTAAATATTGGAAAACCGAAAATAAGAAAAAAAATGTATCATTTGCTCAATTTGAAAGACTTTACACATCGAGAAGTAGTACAGCTAAAGATAATAGGAAAATGCTGTTGAAAATTTATTGAAAAATTGTAAAAATTTGCTCAGGCGACTATCGGTATGCTGTAAAATAAGGTGTATCGTAAAAAATTTTCGAGAATTATTTGGTTTTTAACGTTGCACTAAAAGTCTGATAGCTGGGTTATGGCGCATTAAAAAATTGTTTCTCTAACTGTTGACTGTTGAAAATTGATTTTGCTTTTTAAGGTTAAAAAAGTCAAATATTCATTTTGATCATATAAAAATTTTAGAATTTAATTTTTTCTGTCTCTCTTGAGACAAGTTTTTATACTTTTTAAACATAGTTCAGCAGTTGGATAGTTCAACGGTTCATTTTTAAAAAGATAGCTTAAAATTAAAAACCCGTAAAATTCTTTAACATTTTTTGGTCACTCTTGTTGCCATTTAAGTGCGACGTTAAAAAACCGAAATTTCCGTTACAAAAAGTTCGAAACGAGTGTTTTCAAGTTATAATTGATTTTATTAATTTCTGATACTTTGATGAAGGAAAAATTTTGTTGAAGAATGAAGAATATTATCAATAATTTTTTATGGTTCGTTAATTTTTGTTTGGTTAATACAGTCATTTAGATTAAATTTAATTCGAGGACTTGGGTCTTTAGTAATTTCTTTTTTGACTTTTTAAAATAACTATTTGATTTTTTGGTACTAAACGATCGAATTAGTGAGATTGATTGTTCAATTCTAGGTTAATGTGGTTATACTTAAAATTTGATTTGAATCATTTTTTTTTGCGATATGTACTTCGGATTAAATTGAAATGGAATCGATACTTCTCATTAATTCTTGTTTTGGACTTTCTTAACCCGTATCGGTCCAAAGCTGGGTCAAAAATGACCCAAAAAATTAAAAATTATTAAAAAATTTAAAAATTGAACAACTTTGAGGCAATAGAATGGGAGGAAAGGGATGAAAATTATATACTGCATTTCTCGCGAATTAACGGCGTAGCCGTAGCCGTACCGTACCCGTAGCGTAGCCGTACCGTACCCGTAGCGTAGCCGTACCGTACCCGTAGCGTAGCCGTACCGTACCCATACCGTACCCGTACCGTACCCGTACCGTACCAAAAAAAAAAATTTTTTTTTTCAAAATTTTTTTAATTTTCAAAAAAAAAATTTTTTTTTTTGGTACGGTACGGGTACGGGTACGGTACGGCTACGGTACGGGTACGGCTACGCCGTTAATTCGCGAGAAATGCAGTAAAAAAAAAGTTAAGATCACGAAAAATATTTTTATGTTTTGCAGAAAAAAAAAATCAGTGATTTGAAATTAATTTTAGCATTATTTGTAACCGGGTCATTTTTGACCCACTTTGGCCTTTTATGTAATTTTTTTTACTTTGGACGGATTTGGCTTGTATTCTAATAATTTTCTAGTTGTCAATTGAATTCATTATATTAGGCTGCATGACTATTAAATTTAGATTTTAAAAAAATTCAAAATTTTTTGACTCTTTCAATATTTCAAATTTTAATTATTAGAATTTGAACATTTTTCATATTAAAGAAATATATTTTAAGTTTTAAAAACTTGAAAAATAAAAAATTTTATTTCATTAGTTTTTAATAATATTTCAAAAAATTGAGTAAAAAAATCCAGAATACATAAATTTAGAGAATCGAAATTGAATTCTGGACAAAGGTTTACAAGAAAAATTAATAAAAAAAATATTTAACCCACTTTTACTAAAAAATACTCAAATTTTTTTTAAATTAATTATTTTGACCAAATTTCTTTAAACATTAATTTTTCTTGCTAAAAATATCTTTTTTGAGAAAGATTTGTTAAAAATTCTTTAAAAAAACATTGTTCAATTTCCTAGATAATAGGAATCCATTGTACGTATTCATTTTAAGTCATTTTTTTTCTCAAAAACCGTAAATGCTATGAAAAAACAAATATGATTTTTGTAGAGAACTCGTCGAGATCTATCAGAAAATGTGGTTTTCTATGTGGGTGTCTAGGTGAAAATAAGGGGGTGTTGTGTGGGGTGTCTTTATTGAATTTTACAAAATATTAAAAAACTACATGAAAAAAACTTTCAAGTTATGAAACAAATATATGGTTTTGGAGCTCTAGACCTCCTCTACCTTATATAATAGTTAGTTTTTGAAAAAATAATTAAGATCAATGAAAAACACCCAGGTGTTGCTTTTAAAAAAATTGGTGGGTGTTGTTTTTTCAAGGGTCCGAAAAGTGCAGATTTTTTTCGAAAAAATTTTCCTGATAATCGAGGATTTCCGGAATATCTAAGTTCGGATTAAAGAGGGTTGACTGTATTCAAATAAGTTAAAGCAATTTAAAGTTTTGAATTTTCTGTTTTTAACTTCGCATCGTGTTTTTGAGAAGCAAATTTTTTATGTCATTTTCTTCTTTTTAAAAGCAATTTAGAAAATTTAATAACACTTTTGATAAGGAGACAAGATATTTTGACAATTCGCCACAAAATAAATCAAATCAAGAAAAAATAATTGTTTCATCAACCAAAGTTTGTAAGACGTTTATTAATGAAATAATTATTATTTGAGTACAAATAAATCCTCGTCCGCTTAAATGAATATGTTCCATCTAATGTGATGTGCGGGAAGACTCAAGAATATTTTGTATTCATTCTTTTCAAAATAAAATTTAAAAAGTATTTAATTTTGATTAAGTTCATTTTTAAATTTTCGTCAAAATTTTTAGCATTTAACAAAAATTAAATGCTTAAAAATGTTTAAATTTTTTCAATTTAAGTTGGTAGAAAAAGTCAGAAATTTTTTCATTTTGAAAAAATTTTTAATTGTTTTTCAAAAGAAAAAATTATTTTTTATTTAAGTTGGTAGTAATGGTTTTAAACAATTCAAAAAACAAAACGGCAATTGTTTTTTCTTCAAAGAGTTTTTGATTATTTACATTAAGTTTTAAAAATTATGTAATCTTTACTTTAAAATTTATTGGAATTTTATTTTTTTAATTTTATAATTTAAAAAAAAAAAAAATAAGCAAATAAGTTTCTTGTGGAAGACTAATAATAAAAAAAGGCATTTTATACGTTTATTCTTAAAGGATCTATCAGCTGTCTAACTTAACAATACTTTCATGATCCCTTAAACAACGTTCCTTTATTTTAGAATTTTCAAACTTACTATATGCTCAATTAAATACAGAGCGCTCTTACGAAATTTTTCTAAATATAAATCATACTGAATTACTGCCAAATTAACGTCTTATCCGTACTCCATTCATTTTTGCTGGAATACGCCTAACATAAATCAAATAAAACGATTTTCTAAATATTAAACTTAAAAGCTATTTTTTCATAATTAAAAAGATAATTTTGATTAATACTGGGGTCATCCACGAGTTACTATTGTTAGCCTTAATGACTCATTTTATGGTTTTAAAACTGAAGAATTTCTAACTTTTCACTTTCAAAAAATTCTTTTTAATGTCTGGTTAAACGAGAAAATTTTCATAAAGTAACTCAACAAATAACATTAAAAATCAAATCAATCAAACACATAAAAAAAGCTTCTAATGATTATAAGTCTCAATAAAAAAAAACATCAGAAAAATATGATACAAAAAATGGCAACGAACGTATTCATAAAATGGCGATTGATAAGGTTACAAAATTATTAAAAGATTCCAACAATCCGAAAAAGAAATAAAAATTAAAAATCTTTCGAATTTTTGCTTCCCATTCACAACAAAAATTCCCAAAACTAAGTTATACAATGATAGTATTATCCAAAAATGTTTTAGAACTCCAAGAGACGAAAACGAGAAAAATCAACTTTTTAGAATAAGAGCAACATCACAAAAAGTTCAATTTAGTCCTGATTATTTTTCTCGACTGAACCAAAATCTTTTTTATTTTTTTTATTTACTTATTATTTTTATTTTATCTAAAATAATATAAAATTATTCACTGTTACAAGGCCTGGCCTGGTTTATTTGTTCCACAAAAAGAATTTTTGATTTCTGTTTCATTCATGGTATTTTTCTTTAATTTTATTTATTTATATACAAAAAATAACCGCTAGGTCAGCTGCTTGAAGGTTTAGCACCCTTCTTTCAGCAATTTTTTGCAAAATTAACATTTTATCTTTTATTAGCATGCCAAAGAAAATTTCTAAAAGTTGAAAACGATATTCATACTACTTCGTACTTTATTAGGTCATATATTTTATAGACATTACATACATGACATATAGATATCAAATAGCAGAATGCTTCAATTTTTAAATTAGGTAGCAGGATCAAAGGGATTGGTTCAAATCTTCAAGTAATATTCAGGTTTAAAATTCTATAATTTTTTCTTTATTGGTTTTCTTCAAACATATGTTAATAACTCAAACTCAACTTTCAATTTCAAATAATTTTTTTTTTTCAAAGATCCAATGTTACACACCCAAAGAAAAAATAACTAACAAAAAAAAGAAGCTATGGACAATTAAGTCCAATTGAAGATTAATAATTAAAAAAACAAAAAATTTATTAAAATCTAAACTATGACTAAGAAAAATTCAAACTTAAATTTGTTTTGCTCAAGCACTCACACAGTTTTTAAGAAAATAAAAAACCTTTCATGAGAAAAGAATTTTTTTCAAATTTTAAAGATTTTTAAAATTTTGTTTTAATAATTTTAAAAAGAAAATAAAAAGCTTTTTTTTTCTATAATTTGCATGAGAAAATTATTTTTTTTTTTTTAAATAAAGAACTTAAACCAGAAATAACAATAGCTACTAAAACCCTAATTTCATTTCTTCTTTATTTAAAAAAAAAACAAATTTTTTTAAAATAAATAAATTACTTTTTTTCTCTTTTCAATATCAGCTAAATCTCAGCAATCAAATTCCTTAAGTTGCGTTTTTTTTTGTTTCATAATAATCTTTTAAACCAAATTGAAATTTTGTCTAAAAATTAACTGTTTGTAAGCATTTGAGCTTATCTTCTTTTTTAATCGTTATTGATTTTTTATGAAGATTTTTTTTTACACTAAACTCTAAAGTTTAGAAGCTCAATCAACACTACTTTGAATTTTTTAAAAAAGATAGCTATCTTATTTTAAATGAAAATCTTACCTTTTTTTTTTTATTTTTTCATCACGTTTTTTTTTTGGTTTCAATAAATAAAGACCTAAAACAAACGCTTTAAACAAAAACAAGGCGTCTAAGAATAAACTTTAGATCTACCATTTACATTTACATAAAACCATCTGTAATAATAAGCTTTTCTAAATTTTAAGGAAATTATGGTTTTAATATTAAAAAAAAAGAGATAGAAAATTTTTATAAAATTTTTGATAAATCTATTAAATTATCCATTAATAAGTACCTTGGATTCAAAATATTTTTTTTCTAATTAAAAGACTCACATTTCCGACAATAAGAAAAATAATTTAGAATTAAATTAAAAAATACAGGAAGTATTTCAAATAATAGACTTTAAATTATGCGCAAGATCAAATTGAAATTTAAAAAACTCAACTGTTTAATTTAAAATTTGCATAGATCTAAATTTCGATTTATATTTTTTTTTATTGGGACGAAAATCCCTTAATGTTAATCAAAATTTATTCCCGAGAAATTTTAAATAGAAACATAAGCTAAAAATTTATGATAGTAAGGCCTATTCGAAGGCTTAACTCCCATTTAAAATACTATCCTTAAAATACAATTTTATACGATAACAAAGAGATCAGATTACATTATGTAAAAAGGAAATTGACTGCGCAATATTTTTTTATCCAAAATAATTAAATTAAGAAAAATACCGCGGATTTTACATTAAATAAATAAAAGGAAACAGTCTACCAGTTAGTTAATCTTTTATTTCAAATATATTAATAGCTGTGACGTATTGTTTCGTTGACCATGAACATTTTCGGAGCAGGGTCGGTACCGGGAATAATTAACGGAGAAAGGTCGATAGCAGGGTAATCTAAATTGAGCGGGCTGTTTGCATGGATTAAATGCGCAGAAAAAAGATTAAGGGTTTTAAATTTTTTTAGATAATTTCATCTCATTTCATTAGATATCGATTTTCATTTAGTTTTTCATTCAAATTTTAAAAATCGAAAAAAGAAGTTTTAAAGAATTTTTTTACTATTGATGATTATTTTCGTTTATTCTTATAAAAAACAACATAATCGTTGTAATTCTTTCCCAGGCAATTTAATAATTTTTTTTGTTTTCATGTTTATTTTTCAGACACAGCTACTGCCATCACTAATCGCAACAGATCCTATATACTACCTCCAGTCACCGAAGTCATTCTCCGCTACTGTTTCCTTTCACCGAAATAGACTCCTTTCCTTCTTCCGGAGACGGCAACCAGACTCTATTCCTGTTTCCAATCTTCGCTTTATTCTCAACATGTTAAAGACTTGGGTTTGAGTAAGAGCCAAAAAAAAATCAATTATAAAAAATATTCAATTTTATTCGTTTTTTTCACATGATTGATGCTGCTTTAATTTTTAAAATTTAGTTTTAGATTTCGCATTTATTTTTTTTTAAAAAAAATGCATTTTTACGTGTTTGATGCGCATGACAAACCCCGAAATTTTATATTTAAATTCCGGGTTTCTTTGCAAATTAATAAGTTAAATCTCTTTAATTATATTTAAAATAACTAGGACTGAAAAAAAGAACATTTTTCGTGTTGTACATGATTTTTCTCAATACTTAAATTTAAAAAATAATTTTGACTCAAGGTTAAGACTCATAGTGTGAGATCATTCTTATAATTTTTGTGACTAATGCATAAGATTAAGTTTTGATTAGAAAACAAGATAGTGCCTTCAGCGAATGTTTTCAGAATATATGATTGAAATTCAAGGCTAAATAATTTTTTTTAAAAGGATTATTTTTTGAAAATTTTTAATGACTAAATTGACTTCACTTATTTTTTATATTCATAAGATTTTTAAAAATTTAAGACAAAAGTTTTTTATCTTTACCTTACTATTTGTTTTTTAATGACAGCTCTAAGTTATTCTTGATATTATACAATAGTTAACCATGACATAAGAATGTTTAAATTCTAATTAATTATATTTTTTTCTTTTTTTTTTTATAAGTGAATTCTAAAATTTAAATGCTACCAATTTTTTTTTTAAATTGTCAGCTATGTCATTTAAAATCTTTTTAAATTAATGGAATAAACAAAAACGGAACGAAAACGGAAAAAGTCAAATGGAGAAAAAATAAAGAGAAAGTTTTTTTCAACTTTCCAAATAAAAAAGCAAATTTTACCATTCAATGTAGGACTTAAGATACAATTTATAACAAGAGCTTTCATTTGTGTACCTCTAATTCACTAAGGATACGGTATTTAAGTGGCGAATTTATAAAAAGGTATTTTAAATATAAGAATAAAGACCTATGCTCTAAACTTGAGTGTAAATTCTTATATAAATTGATATGATAAAATTTATGATACTTGTTTTTTGAACTTTTAAACATGTTTGGTTATGATTATTGAGCTTAATTTTTCATTAGACCCGTAGCAAACTAAGTCAAAAATTTTTTCTTTCGAATCAGTTTAGTAATTTTTAACTTAGTTGTCTGAGAATTTTTATTATTTTTTAAATTATAAAAAAATTTCGAATAAGATCATTTTCATGAGTTTTTTACTTGTTTATGGGCAAGCCATGCTGAAAACCTTTATAAGCGACTATAAATCGCTATTTAGCGTTCCCGGCGTTATGCTATATAAATAAAAAATCGCTATTTTGAAAAGCGAAATCATATTCAAGAAACATAAATTCAATTTTTTGGTAATGAGTTTTCTTAAAGATTTTTGTCGAGTCTATTTATAAAGAACAAGGTGAAAATTTCCTATGGTCGAAAATGCCTAGTCTCTTTAAAAAACCTGAGACATGCGTGAAATTACATTCACACACGCATGTCACATGCTAAGAATTAAAAAAATAAAGTTCTTTCTATTTTTCCTAGACTTTTTGAAAGGGTTTAGTTTATTTGATTAAAATCAAATTTTACCCAAATGAATATTGTTTAATATAAACATATAAATGATGAGAAAGTTGAAGGGTCCAAATATTTTCCTAAAAAATAAATCGGGAATTATTCTTTTGAACTGCCTAAATATTTAAAAAAACAAAATATAAACTTAACTTCTAATGAAAATTCATTAAGGACCCACAATTTCCTCATTTATCAAGAAATATTCAGTTAGTGCCATTTGCAAGAAATACAACATGTGACATGCATGTTCAATACACTTTAAAGAGACTGTGTGATAGGTTTAAAAGGCATTTTTATTTAAGGAAATGCAGTAAATTATAAATCTAAGTCTTTTAAAATTATTTTTATAATATTTTTTCTGTAAAAAAAAATCTTTAAATTTATTTTCTAAAAATTTTTTAACATTTTAACCTTGTAGATTTTAAAGAATTTTATTTTTAGTCAAATAAACCGATGTCTTATAATAATGAATCATTTCAGGAAAATATTCGAAATGATAGTTTTTTCAATTCATTCAAATTAAATCAACCAAACTCTAAAATCAATACGAGTTCACATTATAATTTTGCATTTAAAAAAATAGAAAGTATGTTTGAAGATGGTAAATTATGTGATGTTAGACTATTATGTAACAATGGAACACTTGAAATAAAAGCACATCGAGTTATACTCAGCTCAATAAGTGATTATTTTTATGCTATGTTTACTAGTAACCTAGCCGAATCGTATAAGACAGACATAGAAATAAATGATATAGATGGTGAAACATTAAAAATTCTAATTGATTATATTTACACGGGTAAAATAGATTTAAATGATACAAACATATTTTCTATCTTAAATGCGGCTAATTTTCTTCAATTGGAAAATGTTGTTAAACATGGTTGTGATTTTTTGTCGAATAATTTAAACATTTCAAATTGTGTTTCCATTTATAGATTTAGTGATCAAGAATCATTGACTTATTTAAAGTCTATTTCATTTAAATATTTACTTGATAACTTTGAGAAATTAGCCTCGAATAATGAGTTGCTTAACGAGCTTGATGAAAGCGAATTAGCCGATTTATTTGACGATGAATATTTGAATATTTCTACAGAGGAATTTGTTTATGAAATTTTATTCAGATGGGTTGATATGAATAAGGAAAAACGTATTAATTCAATTAGTAAATTATTGGCTAAAGTTAAATTACCATTGTTAAAAGCAAGTTTTTTAACTAAGGAAATTGAAACTAATCAACTACTTTCGAATGAGTGCAAATGTCAGTCGTTAATGCTTGAAGCTTTGATTTATCATCTGATGCCTGAAAAATTTACTAGCTCACCGATACCTCGCACAACACCCAGAAAATCTACCGTAAGTTTATTTTTTTATACTAAAAATCGATAAATTAAGATTGAAAGCTTACTTAATTAATATTTGAGTTTATTGGATTTTAATAAGAATGTCACAAACATTTCTCTGAAAAAATTTATTTTTCTCTGAAGCGATTAAGAGCCTTTTCTAATGAGGTGTCTAAGCGAGTATAAGAGGTGTTGCTGGCAGTTTATTTGGTGAGTTTTAGAAAATATTAAAAAATAATAGAAAAATGAATTTCAAGTTATTAACTAAAAAAATCATTTTTTAGCCTTAGAGTCCTTCACTGCTTTACACGAAGGTGTTTTTATTATATTGGAAAATTGTATTATTTAAAAAAAGATAAATTTTTTAATTAATTTTCCGTAAATGTAGTGTAAATTAGTCTAACAATAGATAAGGACACTAGCCTGTCGATTAATCTTGAAAAGAAAAACACCCAAGTGGTATTTAAAAAAAATAGGTATGTGTCATTTTTTCAACGGTCCGATAGTGCCAATGAAAGATAAGTCATACTGTAAATTCTAACTCTAATTAAGCAATCTTTAAAAAGGATTGTGAATTTTTCCTCTTCATTTTTAATCTTTTTTAGTTGTAGATTTTAATTTATATTAATAAAATCAGACAATTTATAAACTTGCTGAAAGAAGGAAACTAAACTTTCAAGCAGCTGACCAAGGGGTTTTTTTGTCAATAAATAAATTCGAAATTCAAGAATTGTGTCATCCTTTTACTTAAAAAAAAATGCTAACTTGACTCCAAATTGTCAATTTAAAACTATTCAAGTTTTAATTTTTAAGGTTGGTTATTTACTTTGTGTAGGTGGAATTGATAATTCTCGCTCAACACCAACTCCAAGTTTTATAGAAAAATATGACTGTCGATTAGACAAATGGATTTCTTTTAATTCAAATATTAATCATATTACATCTACTCAATCGAATACATCAAACTCATCAACTAATTCTAATGGAAATAACATAAATCCAAATAGTGGTACTACACATACAAATACAAATGCTTTAAAACGACTCCAATTCGGCGTCGCTGTCTTAAATTCTGAATTTTTGTATATAGTTGGCGGTCGAGATGGCCTAAAAACACTCAACACTGTCGATTGTTTTAATATTGTCAAAGAAACATGGACTTCATCGACACCAATGATCACACATCGTCATGGCTTACAATCAACATTTCTCGGAAATCAACCGTCTATTTTGTATGCAGTTGGTGGTCACGATGGTTGGTCTTTCTTAAGTACAGTTGAACGATTTGATCTTGAAAGCAAAACTTGGAGTTACGTGGCATCTATGGGCAATGCACGTAGTACATTGGGAATAGCTGTTATAAGTAATATTTTATATGCTGTAGGTGGCAGAGATGCAAATGTTTGTTTAAATTCAGTTGAACAATTCAATCCAATGACTAATCGATGGACGGTTTGTGCATCTATGTATAAGAGACGTGGTGCAGTTGCAGTTACAGCCTTGAATGGTTTTATATATGCTATAGGAGGACATGAAAATACAAGTACTTTAGCCAATAGTAATCGATATGATTGTGGTGAAAGATATGATCCTAAAAATGATCAATGGACTATGATTACGAATATTATGAGAGCAAGAGAGGCTATTTCAGCATCAAATTTAGGAACTAATTATATTTACATAGCTGGTGGATTTGATTTGAATTCACATTTTAGAAATGAGTGTGAAAGATTCGATCCAATAAAAAATGAATGGACTAAAGTAAATTTTATAATTTATTAAAACTTGAAAGAAAAAATTTTCATTTTACTAATTAAAATAAAGATTCAATCATTAAATACACCCAGAGCGGGTGCTTGTTTAATTTATGTTCCTCCGATTTCGGATCATAGATATTTTTCAAATTATAAGCAAAGAATTTCAATCAAAGATCGAAATGATAAGAATTTAGACGAAAAAGAAAAGAACCCCGTTTCAAACGATCAAACAACCGAAGATAACTCAATCGTCAAAGATTAATTTTATCGTTACTCAATTTTTTTTAAGATTTTTTTTTTTTTAAATTGTAAATAAATTGTTAATATTAAAAACTTAAAATTTATATTTTTTATTAGACAAAAGTAACCACGAAAATGAGTATTTTTTTTGCTATAGCAGTATCATATTTGTGATATAGAAGTAGCTATATCACAAATATGATTCACGGTCAACTCGACCACTTCGGGACTTGAAAAAAAGTCTGAGTTCGTAACAAAGCAAGACTAGAAAAAAATTAAAATTTTTTTTCACTTTATTTTAATGGTAAATAATTAATATACAATTTTAAAAAAGTATATTAAGAGATAATTGTTTACCCACAATGGAAAATTTGTTACCCATAATTAAAAAACTGTTACCCACAAAAGTGAAACTTTTAAACACAAATGACTGTTCAGCACAATTTTTTTGTGTTAATAAGGAAAACAAAACTGAAAAATACAAATGTTATAAATTTAATTTGAATTTTTTTAAAATAAAATAATTAATTTAAAGTTATCAAATTTTCTAGTCTAAACATATTTTAAAATTTTGGCCAACTTATTTAAAATTTGACAAACAAAACTCCGATAATTTTAATACCCTTGCGCTAGGTTAAGGTGCTTTTTTTAATTCGAAAAAACATAGGCATATCGGTAGGTATAATTTAAATTTAATCAAATATTTTTTTGTGTTTAAAAATGATTTGTAACTTGAAAAATGTCTGTTCAAAAGTTAAAAGGTTTTTGTGCTGATAAGTTTTATCAACGATAAAAAAAATTGTGAAAAAAAGTTTTGAAAATTGTGTAGAAAAGTTTTTGTCTTGTTAAAATTGATTTATGTGGCGAAAATTTCTTCGTTGTGGGTAACAGTTTTTTCATTGTGGGTACTAGGTAGACCCGTATATTAATAATTTGGAATTTAGAAAAAATAATAACCGAAATTGGTGAGCTTCATTTGTATTTTGGCAGTAATCTCAAGATTTTTTTTCATTTCTTCTAAATGATAAAAAAGAATTTTTTAAAAGGCTTGGTTTTTTGATTGAAAATTGAAAAATGATGTTTTGCAAAAAATTACACCAAAACTCGTCATTTAAAGTCATTTCACGTCACACCACGTCATATGATGGACTGTTACAAAAACTTTGCCAGAACTGTATACCATGGTAAGATTCTAGTTTTCTCCTTACTATTTTATTACTGTAATTAAATCTTTGGTCTTATGTCTAAAAAAAAGGGTGGTACAATTTTGAAAATGTATCGGTACTACCATTGAGCGATATCATCTTAAATGGGTAACCGATATCATCTTAAATGTCTAGTTTTTAAGTGACTAAAAAAATGTTTTAAAAAATTCACATATCACGAGAAAAATTCACATTTTCTTGCTGAAAAAATAAAAAAAAATCATCTATTGAATATTTTCATTTTAAATTGTTGGAAAGCCGGTAGAATGCAGTTATATTAATTATATTTATTTTTTGTAATTTTTTAAACTAATAAAAGTGTAATTTAGTGTAATTTTTTTGTATTTTTTAAAGCTTTTCTTCAATAATCTTTTAATATTTTATTCTTGTAAAATAAGATAATTATTGTACACAAAAAACGAATAACTAATCTTTGGTCAATTAAAAAACATTACTTGAAGCACAGTTGCACTTAATGAACGTACATGAAATTTAAAGAACCTTTTCAGTGGAGCTAATTCCAGTCACTTTGTGCTACGTTTTGTTTAAATATTGCGGAAATTTATCAATCAAGTATTGGAAAGTGTCACGAAGATACGAGAGTTAGAAAGACCATGAAGATAGTTTTTAAAAGTAAGCTATAAACAAGGACAATTTTAAAATTATTCATTATTTTTTAACCAAATTTGAATTATATCCTTTCTAGTTTTTTGGGTTTTCAATTTTCTTATTTCAAGCCTTCATATTCTTTGATTAATTGAGTTTTTGTTCGAACAGAAATTTAATTTTTATTTTGATTAGATTTTAGGTCTAAAGTTAAGAAAGATTTTATTTAATTTTAAAAAACTCACATACAAGTATTTTTAAACTCGCGCACATGCTTGAAATATTCATTCTAAAAAAATCATGTTTTAGCGATCTCTTTTTGTTCAAATACTAAAAACTCAAAAATTCATAATTTATTTGTTTTAAAACTTTTTCAAATAATAAAAACAAAAAAAAATTTAAAATTTCAATTAAAATTTAATTTTTTCATTCAAATAAAAAAAAATTATTGATTTCCTAGAATAAAAAAAAAACGGTATGAAATTCAATTTTAGGGTAAGACAAAATACCATTTTTTTTGCTAAAAAATCCTTGATCAAAAGTCTAAATAATTTTTTTTAAAAATAGTTTTCCAATTTACTTGGAACAGTATATACTAAAGGAAATTTAACATTTACACCAGATGGTGATTCAATATTGAGTCCAGTAGGCAATAGGGTTACACTTTTCGATCTCAAAAAGTAAAAATTCTACAAAATTATCTCTCTTTTTTTCTTAGTATCTAAAACCGATTTTTTAAGTAATAAATCAGAAACTCTCCCCGTGGAAAGTCAATTTAATATAACTATAACTGAAATCTCACCTGATGGTTGGTTAATTTTATTGGTTAACGAAGAGGGCGAATGTATTTTATGTAATACTAGAAGTAAAACTGTAATTCATAGATTCAATTTTGCGCGTAAAGTTCACGCTGTAAAATTCAGTCCAGATGGGAAGTAAGAAATTTTATACATTTAAATATGGAAGCAATTAAATAAAAACGTATAATTTTAATTTTTAAGAAAGTTTGCTGTTTGTAAAGAAAATAAAGTTTTGTTATATAACGCTCCTGGTAAAAATAAAGAGTTTAATCCCTTTTTGTTGATTCGTACTTTTTATGGTGCTTATGATGAAAATGTGTGCCTCGATTGGACCAGTGATTCACGAGTTTTGATCGCTGGTTCTAAAGATATGAGTTCGCGTATTTTTGGTGTTGAGAGTTTTAAAAATTTAAGTTGTTACGTTTTGGGTGGACATAGCGAATCGCTAGTTGGATGTTTTTTCGAGAAAGACTCTCTAAATGCCTATACAGTCGGTCGTAATGGTCGTTTGAATGTTTGGGAAAGTGATACTCAGTTAAAGGGTTTAATTAAAAAAGAATCGAATGATAATTTAGTTGATGGTATTGGACCTGATACCGATGAAGTTACGACTATACGTAAATTAGGTGATGTTGACGATGATTTAGAAAATAAACCTCAAGATGATGAAATGAGTGATGATGAACAAGAAAAAAAAGTCCATTACAAAAAAAAAGCCAAGTAAAATTTTTTGATAATTCTTTAAAAAAATATCACAATTAGATATAAAGTGCTTTGCGGTGAAGTATATGCTAAATACGATGCTTCTTGAAGTTAGCCTATGATGTGAACTTTTTTTAATTCTATTCGAAAAAATTCAATAAGAAAAATTTTTTCTTATTCTTTTTAAATTCATTTAATTTAATCCCGTTTATTTTTACCGGAATTAAAAGTTTGGACGTTATAATGTAAATAGATTCCGTTTTTTTTTTGATTCTGAAAAAATATATAAATAAATTGTTTCCGAATTTTTTATTCCAAAAATAACGCATGACAGTACTTTTTTCTCTATGAGGAAAATTTTCCTAGAGGAAAAAGACCT
Source organism: Brachionus calyciflorus (assembly GCA_002922825.1). NCBI lineage: Eukaryota > Metazoa > Rotifera > Eurotatoria > Ploima > Brachionidae > Brachionus > Brachionus calyciflorus. The sequence continues at coordinate 3,932,816 of NTPY01000672.1, forward strand.
TATTTTCAGTCTCAAATCTCCTTTTAAGTGTTTTGCAGAACTGTTTTTGTTGGTCTAAAAATTAAAAAAAAGAAAATTGACAAAAAACTTTAACATGCCGTCCTTGCATAATTTTATTTTAAATAATTTTATGTGAAAATCTCATTTTTAATTTAAAAATTAATGTGAAATTTCACTTTTTCAAAAAATTTTTTTGTGTTTATGTGTGATTCTCTTTGTTAATATTTATTTCCCATTATTTATGTTTTTTTCTACCTCTCTCATTTTTTCCTATGATAATTATCAAAAAAGAATGTAAAAGGCAGGCTATCATAATTACCGTCGGTAGAAAAGACCATCAAAATGTTTAGCGTCGAAAGTACCGACACTATCAAGAAGTCAAGACCAAATATTCATTTTTAAAGTTAAAGCATATTAAGTTAAAATTAAATTTCAAATTTATACGAATATTTTATTACTTATACAGATGTAATAAGTTACATTATTTTTCATTATTACTTCATGGTACTATTATGTTTTTTTAAGAAATGATAAAATTCTTCACGAAATTCGCTGCTTTGATAAAATTTCTCAGAAATCTTTAATATGTAATTATCAAAAAAAATTAATTAAACTTTCAATTTTTTTATAAAGATTTGGTATTCGAGATGCTCTCGAAGCAAATGCACCAGTAGCTTTATTAAGCTGTGATTATCATAAAGGTAATCGTATATTAGTCAGTGGTTTTTCCAATGGATCATTTTTATTACATGAACTTCCTCAATTTAATCTAATTCATTCTCTCAGGTAAGAAATTATCACGCTAAAAATAAGAACTAAAAACTTGTTAATAAAATAAATTTAAAAATAAAGTATTTCTCAACACCCTGTAACATCATGTCTATTTAACAAAACAGGCGATTGGATAGCATTAGCTTGTGAAGGCCTAGGTCAATTGTTAGTATGGGAATGGCAATCAGAAACTTATGTTTTAAAACAACAAGGTCATTTTAACAATATGGCTCAATTAGCCTATTCACCATCGGGAATGTATATAGCATCGGGTGGTGAAGATGGTAAAGTTAAAATATGGAATACGTTAAATGGTCAATGTTTTGTTACATTTAACGAACACAACGCACCAGTTACAGGACTTCAATTTAAATCAAACGGTCAAGTAGTTTGTTCATCATCATTAGATGGCACTGTACGAGCGTTTGATTTAAATCGCTATAGAAACTTTAGAACATTTACAACACCACAACCAGTACAATTTTCATGTTTATCTATTGATTCAAGTGGTGAGTTAGTAGCAGCAGGTGGCTTTGATGTTTTTGAAATATTTGTTTGGTCTATGCAAACTGGTCATTTATTACAAACACTATGCGGACATGAAGGACCAATAAGTGGTGTAGCATTTAGTCCATCAGTTCATCCTATTCTAGCTAGTACATCATGGGATAAAACTTGTAGAACATGGGATGCATTCGAAGGCAAAGGAAATAGAGAGACGTATGTTTTAAGTTCAGATGTTTTGACTGTTTGTTTTAAACCTGATGGTAAACACGTTGCTGTATCGACAATTGATGCTCAAATTGTTATCATTAACATCAATGAAGTCGATCAACAAGCTATTGTTAGTACTATTGAATGCAAATATGATATGGGTTATTCGAGAAAAGAAACTGATAAGGTCACTGCTAAAAAAATGCATTTTGGAAAGTAAGTTCATTTATATTTAAACTCTATTCAGTTAATATTAAAGATGAAAAATATTAGAGCTTACAGTAATTTAAAGAAGAGAAAAATCGCTCGTTTAAATCCACGAAAAAAAAAATTTTGAGAAAATTAAATTTGTCAACTTTTTTCCTAAATTAAAAAAAAGTTGATTTTTTATCCGAAAAATTTTCGTTTTTTTAAACACGGAGCGATTTGAATTCAAGAGTTAACAGAAAACCATTTTTATAGATTTTTTTAAAAATAAAAAATATTTATTAAGTAGCTCTTGTTATTCTATCTTGGCTCAGGAATATGGCCATGAAACATCCTTAATTTTTTCTTGAATTTTAATTTTTAACTTATCTTTGCAATAAATTTGAGATATCTATTCGTAGAAGTAGTAAAAAATCTTCATTATAGGCGCATTTCTACATTAGACGCTATTATAAATAAAATAGTGAAATAGTCCAACATAATGAGCTATAGAAGACTTTGCCTTTATTCATCCCAAACGAGAGTTAATTTCAATGATTTCAATGATTAACAAGTCTGTTTGTACAAAAAAATATGAGCCTCTTTTACAATTTCCTTTACGAGTCTTTTGTCATGACTCCTTCTTAAATTACTTGTATTGGATATCGAGTAGTTCAAAACATTAGTTAAATTTATATCCTCAAATCCATTGATTATTTTAAACATTTGTATTAAATCCTATATTCTAATCTCATCATTCCCAGTTTTTTAAGCCTTTCTTCATAAGGTAAATTTCGAACTGATTTGACCAATTTTGTTGTTAAAATACTTTTACTTTGTATATTAATAAATTAAATGAATTAAAAATTCCCATTTCGGTGACTATATACCTTTGACAGGTTCTTAAATTGTTTTATAACTCTTTTTTTTTAAATATTATGAAAAAACAAGACAGTGCCTTAAATAATGTGCCACGGTTTTGAGTTTTAATTCAAAAAACAAACATATCCTGGACCTAGTAATTGTTAATTTAAATAAATTTCAAAGATTTTTTTTTAAATCACAACTTTGGATCAGTGCTATAATAGATGAGGCGTTAGGAGATGCATTTAGCCTCATTACTTAAGAAATATGAAAAATTAAATAGAATATCATAAACCCAGGCGTAAAAAAAAACAATCCAAATTTAAATAATTTTAAAATATAAAAATTTTTTATTTTTAATTAAACATCAGATAACTCAAATTATTATTATCTAAATTAATAAAATATTTCTAAAGGGCATTTAAATCTCTATGCTATACTATGGATGGTGAATATTTAATAGCTGGTGGTAAATCCAAGAATATTTGTATTTATAATATAAAAGAAGAAATGCTCGTTAAACGATTTGAAATATCTCAAAACAAAAGCTTTGATGGAATCGACGTAAGTCTATTTAAAAAAAAAAAATTCTCAGAAAAAATTCCAAAATTATTTAATTTTAAAAGGAATTTTTGGATCGTCGTAAAATGACCGAATGGGGAAATATAAGTCTAGTTGAAACTAATGCTGATACTGAAATGGATAACAATAAAATAAGTCTTCCGGGTGTAATCAAAGGCGATTATAGTTCGCGCTTTATTAAACCGGAAATTCAAGTATCATGTGTTAGATTTTCTCCAACAGCTCGTTCATGGTCAGCTTGTACAACAGAGGGTCTTCTAATTTATTCTCTTGACAACAATTTAATATTCGATCCATTTGATTTGGACCTTGAAATAACGCCCAAAACAATTAAAGAAACTTTACAAAATCAAGATTATTCTTTAGCGCTAATGCAATCTCTGAGACTCAACGAAGAAGCGTTGATCACACAAGTTTTAGAGAAGACACCACACTTATCTATTGATATTGTTGTCGATTCCTTGTCAGATGTATATGTTGATAAACTTATGGCATTTATTGCCAATCAAATTGAAAAATCAGCTCATTTGGAATTCTATTTAATTTGGTCTCAAACTATTTTGTACAAACATGGTAATAGAATAAAACAAAGAGCAGCGTCGAGATTATCTATTTTATGCAATTTAGAAAAAGCACTAACTAAAAAATCCGAAGATATTGGAAAAATGTAAGAATTACAATTTTATATTAAAATATTACAAAATTTTTTACCGTTTGTAAAAAATTTTTCTCTTAAATGTGAAAAAAAAAGCTTTTCGAAATTTAAATTTTTGTCATCTCCGTTTGATAGCATGAAATAAATGTAATTTTTCAAAGGAATTTTATCAAAATTCAAGCTTTAATTCATTTATAATTTACAGCATGTAACATTCACAAGTGCACTTCATTAAGGTTTATGAACGTTCCCGGGAATTCCCGAAATACCTGCGAATTTCCACGGATTCGCCGATTTTTTTAGTTAACCCAGAAATTTTGAAAAATAATTCATTTTTTTGATTTTAATGTTTATAGAAATTTGCAGTTGATTTTTTTTTTAAACTAGAAATAAGGAAAATTTCTTGGTTAACTAAAAAAATCGGATAAACAATGAAATGTAGATATCAAAAGCTGAAAAAGAGTATCCGACTTTTCTTCAAAACCATTTTTTTTATAAAACTGACTTCAAAATCTTATTCTCCTCACATGGTGTGAGCACACCTCTGGGTTAATTTTTGCATTTTATTCCATCCAAAAGAAATTTTAATTTGGAGTTTTTGGAACCAAATTTAAGCTCTCGAAAGGAGAATATTTTGTAACAAAAGATTTCTATCTACTGATTTATTATGTGCTTTATTTTTTTTTAATTTATGTGTGGGCTTTTTTCAGGTATCCAGAAATCTTTTTTCTTAAAAAGAAAATTGTTTAAATTTTTACAAGCGTAGGTGAAATCCCAGAAACCGAATCCTAATAAAAATCTTAATCAAGGATGTAATAGGATCTTGAAACTAATAATTCTAAAAAATGATAAAAAGATATAACCGGCTTTTATTTTCAAATATAAATTAAGATTGAATTTTGATATTATAATGAATTTCTTTAAAAAATTACTTTTATTTCATGTTCTTTTTTAAATAAAATCGAAAATTCAGTTACTGATGCAGGGTTAATAATTAAAAAATTATTTACATAAAAAGTGATGATAGAAAGTCCTATTAAGTTATGCAAAAAACATAACCTAAAAATTGCAAATTTATGTTGACACGAACCGAAAACTTAGTTTTTGTCGCCGCACTAAAAATCAAAATTAAAATTTTTTATAATAAAAAATAATTTTAAATAATTTAATAATTTTTAACCCTGCATCAGTAACTGAATTTTCGGTTTTGGAAAATAATAATTTTTTATCCTATTTTCAATATTTAGTGCAGTGATAAATTAATGTTTTTGATATTTAATGCGGCATTATTATAGGATTTTTGAATTTTAATACCTCGTCAAAAAACGAATTTTCGGTTTTTGATCCATGCACTTATATTTAGTCAATTTTAACATGGTAAAGATGGTCACTTATGCATGCACTAAAATTTGATATTTAACTTTTGATGCAAACAACTATTCGCAAGGGTTTACGGTACAAAATCAAAGTTAAGTTAAACTATATTTATCGATTTAGATTTGGCCTTTATAGTCAGTTATCTTTAATCTGAAAAAAATTTTGTCAAATTTTTTTCCGATTTAAGAATATTTAGAAATACCGAGTGATTTTTAAATGGAAACATCAGATTTTATTCAATTAAATTTATCCGAAAAAACGAGAATTAAGTATTATGGAGGTTAGGATTAAAGAATTTTGTCTGTACTTAAATCAGGACGTTTTCTTTTTTAACCCTAGTAGTATTTTGAATATTTTATAATATCTTTTTTTTATAAAAAGTTTAGCTAGTTATTAATTTTTTTTTGTTAATTTTAGATGTGATTCAAATAAATATTCAATTGATTATATTTTAACACTAAGTAAACTGAAAAATAAGAGAAAATTAGACCAAAATCAAAATGGATTTCATAGTGAAGATGAAGACGACGAAGAAATGCCATCTGAATCATCTGATCAAGAACAAGATCCAAATGAATTAAAAACAACTAAAAGTTCTAAACAAAAAGTTAAATAAATAAAATTCTGAAAAATATAATTAAATTTTAAATCTTTTATTTTTTATTTATTTAAAAAAAATCGTATAAAATAAAAAAATAACAGACTAGTCTAATCTTCGCCAATTGGAACTGCATCTTGTATTATACCTTTATATTTTATTCTAATCTCTGTGGTTGTACTATCTCCTTTGTGTTGTTCAGTATTAAGATTACATTCGACATCTAATTGAACCATTTCAAGGGCACCTCTGATGGCACCACAAATAATCTGAGAATAGCATAAATTATCATATTTGCCATCATCTGGAAATTCAACAAATTCAGTTAGAGGATTAGGGTCTATAATAAGAGAGAACTCATCAAAAGTTGAATTCCAGTTAGTCACTTGTGGTTGTATGCCTAGGAACATTTTGAATGCTTGTTTAGATAAAACTTCAGCGGTTTCCCTTAAATCACTACAACGTCCTATTTGAGGATTACGAGCTAAAAAGTCCTCGATCATTCTAACACCCATGTTATGCCCAATAATATCTAATTGCTTATTTACTTCGTCTATATCTTCATAGTCTTGTATTATTTGTGCAACGAATGATCCATAAGTTAAAGTGAATAGTTCATAAGATATTTTCCTAGGATCAGGAACACCATATTTTCCCGTCTGTTTACTCATACTTTTTTATCTATGTAAAAAAAAATTTTTTATTTTAAATTCATAAAAAAATTAAATTTATTTTTTTTATATGCCTTGCTGTATTGAAATAGTAACAACAAAGCAAAATTATTTTTCTATAAACTAATTTAAACCATGTGATCAAGCAAATTTTTTAATTTTAAAAAATTTAATTAGAAATTTAACGTAAGTTTTAGATGTTTTCTGATCGACTCAACATTCATGTAGAATATTGCGAAAAATAATAACAAAAATTTTTTTTCACAAATAAAAGTAAAATTTTCGGTTAAAAACATATTGAATTTTATCCATACACTATTTTAACTTCTTCTCATATTAAAATTAATTTGAATCATGATTCATGCATAAAACTCAGGTCCCTAATTTTTGATAATACATTATTTATTGGAATTTCGAGTTGCAATTAATGATCATAATGCATCATTAATCCTTTGCTCGTAAAAGAAAACTCAATGAAGATTCAATTAAATTTTAATAAATTTTTAAAAATCTATAAGCATTGCACAATTAAAAGTTGGAAATTAAAAAGTTGAAAATTTATTTTAACAACCTAAAAAAATTTTTTTTTAAAGTTCCTGTGTAAAAATCTTATCTTTAGTTGTCAAAACTTATTAGAAACATCAACTTAATAATATCACTTTGAAAAAAAAAATGCTACTAAGTCATCACCATTAAGATCAAGCGCGAAGCAGTTTAAACTTGGTAGTAAAAGCTTTTACTACTTCCAAATTATCAAATTTTTAAAACATTTAAAATAATTTGCCTTTTTTTGGGTAAAATAATGGATAGGGGAATTTTTTAAAAGCTTTAAAAAATCAGAGAATAATTTTAAAAATTAATTTTTTTTATAGTTTATGTCTCAAATCGATTGAGTAATAAAAAAATTCAAAATAATATAATTTTTCTCTGTTGAGAAATTTATTAAGATTTCAACAAAATTTTTAGTAATTAAGAACTCGCTCAAGATTGATAAATTTGGTACTAAAAAAAGTTGATTAAGTCTATTTTCTCATTCAAACAAAAAAAAGAACTTATATTACACTAGTAATTGTAAAATGTTTTGTGTTTTTTATTTTAATTTTAAATAAAGTAGTTTTAATGTTGAGTCATATGATTTAATTTCATATTTCCTTTGAGAACTGAATTTAAAACCCAATGAGAACCAATAGTAAAAACAAAATAATTTTAATAAATAAATTGAAATTTCTGTTAATTTCGCTATATATTCATAAATTGCATCAATAATTTTGTGAAAGATTTAAAATTTTTTTTTCTTTCTGTGATTTATGAAGCAATAGTTAAACTTACTCTTTTTAGATTGAATTAATTTTCACAAAAAAAACTTATTAAACTTAAGACCCATGATTATAGGAATTGTTATCTATTTTCCTCTGTCGACAATTTATTAAAATCAAGCGTATTATAAAATTTTCAAATGGTTGATGATAAACATTAATATTTACTAGAACCATCTAATTACATGATCGTACATAAAACAAACTTAAAATAAAATTAATGATTATGGTTCAAGATACGAAGTGTTTTGACCACTAAGCCTCAGCCAAAAATAAAAAAAAATACGTGCAAAATTTATGATTATTTTCATTTATGAAAAAATCTGAATTAAAAGACTAGAGTTTTAAAAGTCGTTAGCGGCTTATTTATCTTTTATGATAAAATAATTTTTTTTTTTGAATTTTTGGTAGTTTATAAAATTTAATAGTAAATTTTACTTACAGTACTGATTTTTCTTTATTATTTCACCAAATTTCCCATGAATTCACCGAAATTCAAAAAAAAATTCGTGAAATCACTAGATTTCCAGCAGTTCACCGGAATTCCATGGAATTCTAGTAAATTCCTGCAAATTCGAAAAAGTCAAAAAAATTTCATTTTTTACAGTTTTTCCCTTCATTTTATTTGAAAAAATTTTAGGGGAAAAATCGGTAAATTTTTCGAAATTTGCGAAAAAAAGTTAAAAAAAAGTGAATAGGAGGGAATTGTTTAAAATCCGGAAAAGATTCGCCATATTTATGGAGAATTTCCGAAAAAACCGATTAATAGATTGTAAAAAATAATATCGAATTGTTGATTAATTTTCGAAAAAAAACATTAATATTTATCAAGAATCAATCAATAATATTACTTTAATATTGTTTTACTAATAATTTTTTTAATAACTAAGGCGCCCCAAGTAATTAATATTAGTATCTTTAAATTTTATTCCTCAATTTATAAGCGATTTCGGAAATTTTTTAAATAAAAGTTTAAATATACAGCATTGTGAAAAAATTAAGAAACGCACGTAATTATAGTTAATATCTTAAATAAAATATTAAATATCTACAGTATTACAAAGTAGAGAAGCTTTTTTTTTTATTTTAAAAAATAGAAAGTTTA
>NTPY01000672.1:3941744-3991158 GCA_002922825.1 Brachionus calyciflorus
CAAGCATTCTTTTATTTATTAGGAATTGAGTCAACTAAGTTCTCAAGGATTGGTTTCGGATTGTTATTTAGTATATTCGGCCCAATTTTTTAATTAATCCAAACTACTTGGTTTTTGCTTTGAAAATCTTTTCATCAAGCAAAATCCATAAGTTTTCAATACAATTTAGGTCCTAAGTATTAGCTGGTCATGATAAAACGCTAATATCGTGATCCTGGAACCACTAAGTGATTAATCTGGCTATATAACAGGGAGCATTCCCTTGTAGGAATATGAATGGTTTATCTTTTTAAAACATTTCTATTGATGGGATCAACTCATTTCCCAAAATATCAATATGTCTGTTAGCATTAACCTTCGGTCAAAAAAACTAAATATTCTAAGACCATAATAGCTATTACAGCACTAAATTCCAATTGAAAAATTTCTTTGTTTCGCTTCCTTAAAATTGAATTTTTGGGATATTTTTCTGTGACCATCCTTCTGACACGTATTGGATTTTTTCTGTTATGCATCTCAACATTAATTTCGTCACTGAATGTTATCTTACTCAATTTCGCCTTGCTCTTTGATTTAAACTTCTAGCAGAAATCCCTTCTTGCTTTTTTTATGTGATTTTGATAAGTGAGATTTTCGAACAGCATATTTCCATTAAAACTCGTTTGCTAGTAATCTTCTCCAGACCAAAAGAGCCGATTGAAATTCTAGTCCTTCCAGATCTCGGACGAACATTGTATGATTTTGTTCGATTATATCGATCAATTATTGTTTTTTACATATGCTTATGTCTTTTTAAAACTCAATTCCTATCTGGGAATATGGTTTCCTTTGTTTGTTAAGTAAAAGAGCTTTAATTCTGTCCTCTTTTGATATTAAGCGTCTTTTAACGGTTCCGATAGTTATTTCGGGTTAATAAGATGTAAAGTTATTTAAAAAATTTTTCAAAATAAGTTTTTTTTACAAGTTATTTAAAGGAGAAGTCATTTGTAAAAAAAAAGATTGAGATTTGACAAGTCGGTTGATATAAAAAAAGAAAAAATTTTATCCGTTTCTTAAATTTTTCACAAAAAGAAAATTCAAAAAATTTGGATTGTTAAATCGAAATTTAAATTAACCGGCGAATCGATTGAAATTTTTTGCAAACTTTTTTTTTTCTTTTTTTTTGATCGAAAATGTTTCCCAGAAAAAAAACTAGTTCGAAAAGACAATTCTGAATAATTATATTTCAATTCAAAGTAAAACTAAATTAAAAATAGTAAGCGTTTCTAAACTTTTTCACAATACTGTATAATGATAATATCTAGCGAAGATGGTTTGGGTTTTTTAGAAAACTATTTTATTTTGAAGTATTTTGGTAAAAAACCTTATAATTAGTCATTTTTCGTTAAAAATTTAGTTTTTTTGAAACCTTAGTAGCCTTTAATTTGGTTATCATGAAACAAATTGTTCAAAATCAAAACCAATTTTTATAAAGCATGGTTAACTCTATAATTCAAAATATTTTCGTAATATTTTTATCGGAGTAGACATGAGTTATTAAGGTTCAAAAACAGCCAAATCTTAACTAAGGTTTATGATTTGGTGCACCTTACGTATCTTAAAGAAAAAAATTTTAAAGTTCTTTCATATTTTCCTGTTTTTTAACGAAAATTCTTTAGTCAATAAATTTCAACATGATAATCGATTAAAATTAATCATAAAAATAAAAATGAAAAATATTATTAGGGCAAAAAACTTTATTAACAATTCGCGACGTTTCGGTAAAGCGAAGTTACCATTATCAAGCTGTTAATTTATTTATTTATAATTTATAATTTATACTGCACCTCATAGGCGACTTAAAAAAAACCAAAAAAAAGAATTTTAATAAGATAAAAAATAAAAAAAAAATAGCAAGATTAAATTATTTAAGTTGCTGATTTATTCAGCACATCGTATAAAATATCTTTATAGTATTTACAATTTACTTGATCTTTACAGAACAAGTCACATAAATGTACAATTTAAAATATCTAAAAGGAATTAATAGGAAAAACAAGGAAATTTGCAAATAAAAATTAAAAATAATAGAAAAAAATTATAATTAAGATTCATTAAAAAAAATTCTTTAGTCAATATTATTTTAAGCGATAATTTTTGATCCGATATTATTTTTTTCGATAAAAAAGAATTCGATTTTGCTTTTGATCGACATTTTTCTCATTCGATATTTTCTTTTTTCGATATTATGTCATAGGTCCGAAATTTCTGGTATTTTTTGGTGAAAAAAACAGGTAAAATAAAGGGAATTCTCAGAAGTTAGAATTTAATTTGAGAAATTTCAATCAATTTTTATTAAAAACTTACTCTATAATACATTTTTAACTTGTAGAACAACATGTTTGATATTTTTTTCAATTTTTCGAAGAGAATTCTCAAATTTAATTCTAATTTTTAACGACATGTCGTTAATATTGAAAATTGCCAAAAATTTGTTTTTTTCGAAATTTTTGTTCCTCAATTAGCGACATGTCATTAACCTTTAGTGATGTCGTTAAGGATTAATGACTTGATTTTCCAAATGCTTAAACAGTGGACAAGTAAACTAGAGGGGTGGTTTTTGATAACTTTATTTTATAAATTCGCTGTTTATAATTGCATTCAAAAGTTCAAAATTAAATAATTCATTTTAAATTTGGAACAAACAATATTAATTAAATTTTTCAAGCTTTATAAGATATCTTTAATTTTATTATTTCTACTAACATGAATATCCTATCAACTGTGTCCTATTTTTTTTTATTGCAATAAACTAAAATTTTACCAAATGCAAATTAATTCTTTACAATTCAAATTTAGTTCAAATAAAATTAGGAAGTATCTGCAAATGAAAGCATATATTTTCTATTGTTGATAAACTAATTGACGATTACAACTAGAGGCACAAGGAAACTCAGATTAGTTAGAACTTATATAAAATGACAGTTTATATGCAAATATAAAATAATTTCCTTTTTGAACAAAAATTAACTTGATATCCTAAAATGTTAAAGTTTTTATTTTGAGCGAAGCAAATCGGAAAAAGAGAGAGAAAGGCAAACTAGCTCAAATAATTTTATTTTATAATTTCAGCTTTACGATAAATTCTGTTTTCATTGTGTTTAGAGTATTTTTGTTTTTGGTCCCTTTTACTCTTTCTCTCTCTCTCTCTGTTGTGTCAATCTCTATTTTAATTTTTACTCAAGCAAACTTTTTTTTTTCTAGAAGGCAATAAACTTGATTGATTGCTTTTTTGCAAAGTGTATAATTTCTAAAATAAATAAAAAACAAAATCAAAAATGATAATTATAATGTTGGGTCGAAAGTCCCATGAATCAACAACTAAAAAAAAACTCTTTTTTTTTTTTGTTTTTTTCATTAGGATGAATCGATTTTAACAACAAAAAAAAAGGATTCTGTGATGAAAAATAAAAACAAAATTATAACTTTGGATTCTGTATTATCTTCTCTCACAAAAATAATTGTTTTCTTTTCTAGTGTCGTTTAAAACTTAAAAAGCATAAAATATTTCGATGGAAAATATCTATCTTGCGCTCTATATCGATTAGTATTATAATTTTAATTTATAATAAATTTAAAGCGAGATTTTCTATTTATTTATATCTAGTTTTAATTGTTTAAACAAATTTATTTATTTATTAAATTTATCTTGCAAAAATTATGTAAGTTTTTGTGAAGAAATCCAAGTATTTGTCAATAAGTAAGTAATATGACACAAGTGCACAGCTCTATCAAAAATTAATTTGATCTTCGATTTTTTTGGGCTATATTATTTTTCTTTTATTGTGTATTTTATAAGTCATTTGTAGTAAATTAACAGTGGCTGAGATTTTATGTGTAAACCGGTTTAGTTCTTTTTAGAACTCATTATAAAATAATATTATTCAAACGAAACTGAAAATATAAATTCTTATTTTAGAAGTTTGATCCTTTCATTCGATATAAAAACCAAATAAAATTTTTTGACGGTAAATTTTTTTTTAAATTTAAGTTCCTCCTTTCAAGAGATTTAATTTGAGATCATGTTAAGGCTATTTTTTAGGATATATTGCATTAAAAATAATAAAAAAAAATGATTTAAACTGGACAAAACAGTTATAAACTCTATATTGATGACGAAAACACCCCAATTTTTGCTTTTTCTTGTCCACCCCTACTTTTTCAAAATAGCTAGAGAAAATAAAAGTGTATGGGCTAATATTTTACCCAGCATTATTTATTTTACGAGGAGCTTAAATTAAAAAAAAAAACTAAACTGACAAAAAATTTCATCCGGTTTTTACAGCCGGGTGTGTCTTTTTAAGGTATCCCCCTTTCTCATATTTTCTTATCGAATCTTTAAATTGAACCTAAATAAAAAATCAGGACACTCGAAAAAAACGAACTCGGATGCCATTTTTCAATATCAAGCTCTTGCATGATGAAGCTTCAAAAAAAGATTCAAATTGATTCTCTAAACGTATATTGGTGTATTATCAATTTTTGGCAATATTATATTTTATTGAAAAAAGCAACTCTATCATTTTCTAACGCATCCCTTTGTTTCTATCACACTATCTTATCATGCTATTTTTTCTGTGTGCGTTTTTCATTTTTAAAGATGTGAATATAGATAGAAATCTACAAGGTTTTTAAGGTTTTTATTAAGGTTTTTTTTTTTAATTTTTTTGACATTATTTGGAGAATTTAATAAATAAGCGGATAAAAGACTTGGTAAAAAGTCACAAAAGCCAAGTCAAAATTCTTAAAAAATTTTTACAAGTCAAATTCAGACTTAACTTCATCAAAACTAAAGCTTTACTTTGACTTTAAATTAAAATTTTTTAAGACTTTTACTTTGAATTTTCGAATTTATGGGCTAATTTTCAAGTTTTTGTCAAATCAGATTTTAATAATTAATTTTTTTGTTCACAAAAATAAGGACTAATCTAGCATTAATTTATGATTTAAATTTCACTTTTCAAATAATCTCACTAAAAACTAATTCATATTCATAAATAAAAATTGAAAGTCTTACAATGACTTTACATTGGCTAAGGTATATTTCAAAGTCAAGTCCAAAATTTACTTTGTGACCTTTTTAACCATTTTTAACAACGCTGGTGTATAATTTAAAAAGCTGATAAAGCTTAAACAAAAAAATAATAAAAATAATTTTAATTTAGTTTTTTAATAAATTTCGATTTTTTTTCGAAGTTGCTGGGCTTTATTAAAAAAATATTTAACTAAGAATTAAAAAAGTATTTGGCGCTTTTAAAAAAAATTGGGTTACAGTAAATGGCCATAAAACTTGGCTATTTAACAATAGTGTTAGATTTTCTGAATTTTTTCCTAAAATAATTTTAAATTTTATTTTAAAAATTTTTAGTGGTCCATTTTTCAATTACAGTAGCTGAGATTATAAACAAACTATTATTGGTTTGAGGCTATCTTTGGTCGAGGAAATAACGGGTCACCAAAAATGCTTGGCAGTTTTTTCGAATTAAAAAAAAAAATATTGTCGGATCTTGATAAAATTAAGAAAACTTACTATCGTATACATAACTTGTCTAGTTTCTAAAAAAAAATAGTCTTAAAACAATTTTTTTTTCAATATGAGCCATCATTGGTTTTGACCACCAACCTTACCCAAAATTGTCCTCGAAGGTTATGAAAGTCGGGATACACCTTTTTATATGTCATTTTGTAGAGAATAAAAGCCTGATTAAAATGAGCTATTGATCTTAATTTTATGTTAATTTATTATGCGTAAAAATAAAGATAAAAAAAGGGAAGATATATATTTATAAGAAATCAGAAGAGGAGTAGAGCTTGCCCCTTTTGAACAAAAAAATCGGAAGTGAACAGCTTTAGCAAAAGAGAAAAAAATATTTTTTTCTAAAAATTTTAAATATATATCTTCCCTTTTTTTATCTTTATTTTTACGCATAATAAATTAACATAAAATTAAGATCAATAGCTCATTTTAATCAGGCTTTTATTCTCTACAAAATGACATATAAAAAGGTGTATCCCGACTTTCATAACCTTCGAGGACAATTTTGGGTAAGGTTGGTGGTCAAAACCAATGATGGCTCATATTGAAAAAAAAATTGTTTTAAGACTATTTTTTTTTAGAAACTAGACAAGTTATGTATACGATAGTAAGTTTTCTTAATTTTATCAAGATCCGACAATATTTTTTTTTTTAATTCGAAAAAACTGCCAAGCATTTTTGGGCAACCGTTTTTTGTAAAAGTCAGGAAATTTTATATAAATTGTTTTCATTTAAATTTAAAAAACAAAATCTTTTTATTTAACCTTTTCCAGTCATTTTTTTCGAAGGAAAATATCCATTTTATTTTAGAGCAAAGCACAATGCTTTATTTGGTTATTGAAAGTAATCTAAATTAAGCTTTTTTTTCCTCTAAAAAATAATTTTTTTTTCAAAGCAAGAAAAATCAAATTAAATCACTTCATATAAAATTTTCATGATGCACGTTATTAAATTTGCTTTAATATTTTAAAACTTCAATAATAAGGACAAATTTTTTCAATTTTAGTTCATGGTTTTTTTTTAAATTTTCAACAAAAAATTTCTTTTTTTTAAACTGGAAATCTTAATGAAATTTTATGAAATACTTTTTAATTTTTTCAAGTTTTATCTAAGATTTTATTTGTTAAAAGACTTTATTCGGAAAAAGCTGAATTTTTCTAAATGTCTTTGTCAAATGGAAAGAAAAAATAGCAGCCAATTCGAAGAAAAAAAGCTAAACAGTGAGAAAATAAAGCGAAAGCATTCAGATTTCCTTAAAATAATTGTTATTCCAAGATCAGGATCATATAATTTAGAATTTCAAAATGACGCTCAAAACTCAACAATGAAAATATTAAACGATGAAATCGAATTAAACTCAGCTGAACCTCTATGTAATAAAACAAATGTAATAAATTCCATTTTAGATAATACCAATATGACGAGTCTGACAAGCTATGGTCAAGATTCAATTAATGCTATAGAAAGTATAAATTCGAGGCGGAAAAAAACTTTTCTTGGCTTTCCATTAATTTGTTGCACTTATTTTGCTGCTATTTATTCATTGGTAAAATTTAAATTCAAAAATAATTTAAACCTAATTTTTGTTGATTAATTTTTTTTAAAGTTAGCTTATGGCGCTACATCATTGTTGTCAATTATCGAACTAATGATGAATAATTGTAAGTAAATTAAATTAAGCCTTAAAAATGTATTAGTTATAGCAAAAAAATGAAGATTATTTTTTAAAATTTTTTCCTCGAGGGCTAATTGTATTAAACTTGTGTAGATTAAATTTATCTAAGATTTCGTAAAATCTAGAAAATAAATGTAAAATAAAAAGAGGTGGTTCCGGGGAAAATAAAATTAAATAAAAATGAAATTGCAATAAAAGCTTCACTAGAGGATTTGTCCATAAAATATAAAAATAATCTCTAGCGAATCTCAGTCGATTCTCATTGATTTACTTGGGGAATATAACATTATCAAAAAAGCGAATTCAATATAAAATTTATTCAGTTGTCATTTAAAATCAAGCAAATATTTTTATCAACTCAAAAAAACTTTAGATGACTTAATTTCTCAAATGCTTTGAGCTAAAGATTTACAGCTTGTTAAATTAACGATATAAGGCTAATAAAATAAAAGATAGAGTATACCAAATTATATAACATATTTGGCTTAATAACTTCTTCAAACTATTTTAGCATTTAACACAATTATTTTTGTAAAAATATTTTCTATTAAGAATTATTTTTTTCATTGAATTCGTTAATATTTTGGAAATCAAGAGAATTTAATGCGCGAAATTTTTTAATTTAATTATTTTCCTAAAGACATTTGATATATCAGAATAAAAAAAACTAGAGATTAGTCCAAACTATTTAAAGTAAAACACAAAAAATTCTTAAAACTTTAAAAATACCTGTTTTTACAGTTTTTTACATTTTTTAACTTTTTTTACGTAATTATACTTAAAATTTCGTAAATTTTTTTTTTAGTTTTTCAAAGCTAAAAACAACTTTTCGAATTTTTTTTGGAAATTTCCCTAAATAACGTTAAAATCGTCGTTTTTTTGGTCTTTGTATGTTTTACATTTTACATATCTTGATTGTTAATGACAACTGAATAAATTTTATATTACTTTGTTTTACGCAAAAAATCGTAATTTAACTTTTTTTTTCGTAAATTATCGTAAAATAATGTAAAATTACCTAAATTTTACCTCAAAACCACGTGTCAAAACGGCTTTTAGCCTTCTTTTTAGTCCTCATTTTCTTAGAAAAGATTTAAAAGTATAAAATTGTTTAGTATATAAAAAAAAAGAAGTATAATTGAAACAAAACTAAATGCGATTAATTAAATTAAAAAAAAAAAACTCATCATTTTGTATTTTAAGCACCAAAATTGTTCCCACTTTATTTGTTACTAGCCGGTTATTTATTAATAACATTAATGTCATTTTTGTTAATAGTAGCTATTCAACGAGTAAGATTTCGAATTAAATATTTTGACTTTTCAAATATTAAATATGTTGTATAAAGGAAAAGCTCAATTTAATTTTATTCTGGATTATATCATTAAGTGTATTTATTTTGCCTGAAATTGGACTTAACATTGTTCTGGCCGAAAATTCATTTGTAAGCTTAAATTTTTTAGCAAAATTTAATATAAACAAAAAAACTAATTTTTTTATAAATCTAGAATTGGTTTAATTCTAAAGAAGGACTGTACACTTTGATAGCTTTGGTCGTACGTGTTACAATTGATTTACCTTGTATTGGCATAATTTTAGCCTATCATATTAATCGAACACGGCGAAATAATTTCTTAAAAAAAATGATTAAACCCTTAAAAAAGAATATTATGAATGGAGAAGTTTTGAAAAGTTATAACAATTTAGATACGAGTTTTAGTTATCCATTAGTAAATTCAATGCCTGAACCATTAGTGATAAATACAAAAAGTCCCGTTGAGAAAAATCATAGTGAAAAATTTTCTCCTGAATTCAAAGCAAATATTGGTTTTAAAATTAATGAAAAAAATAATGAAACTTTTGAAAGCGATCCTTCGCTAAGTAATCAATCATTCGAGTCACGTATTTCTGATCATAAAAGATCAAATACATATCGCTATACATTCAATTCTGGTGATAATTATGAGATACTTGTTAGGCCTTCTAAGACTGGTGAATTTTCACAACGATTCGTTAACGTTGGTGATGTTAAAATTCTTCAAAATTCTAATCATAAAAACCCGTATAAAACCAATAGAAGTAAACAATCTTCAGGTGATCGAAAAAAAGTACATTCCAACACAAAGCTTATTGTTGAAAGTGTTCAAAATCAAGAATTAATAAATGAAAAGGAAGTGGAGTTATTTAGGAAAAATAATTCTGTAAGATCAAATAGACCTGAGTATGTATCTATAGAGAAAAGAATGGATTTTTTCGATGAAACTAATTTAAACATCCCAATTTCTTATGAAAGCCCAAAGTCAAAGAAAGAAAAAATATCCCGTTTATTCAGTTTTAATAATCAAACTTTACCTTTTACGGCCGAGAGAGAAATTAGAAAAAAATATCAAAATTTACTTAAAAATAATCAAACATTTAATATGACAAATCATCATATTTATTTGCCAAAGCCATGTTCAATGGTAGGTTCACCTTATAGAAAAAAGATCTCAGGTCTAAACTTGATGGACAATGGGTCAACGAATTTTTTACGAAGTCCAGGGTGCAATTGTGTTAATATAGCAGCTTGTAGTAGGGATAAAATCAACGAATTTATTCATTCAAACGAATGTGAATTTTATAAAATGAAAATAAATAAAACAAATTCGTCAACATCGATGTATCTTTCTAATCCGGAATTATTTATGCAACGAAAACATTTTTAATTTTGTCAAAACAAAAAAATTAGAAAAAGACTTCATATTTATCAAGGAAAAAAATTTGCATTTAAGGTGCTTCTCCTATTCAAACTTTTTAATTTTTAGTGTTTGAAAAAAAATTATTTATATTTTAATTAAAAATAGTAATTTAAGGTAAATAGTGATCATTTATCGATAATTCATTCTCTTTTTAAAAAATTTTAATTTTTAAAATTCTTTTTTTATAATCAAAACCGATGCATTGTATTTAAAAAAATTTTTTTTTGTATTTTAAATTAAAATTATTTATTTATTTTTATAAAAATATGCCTTTGTCGATTATTTTTAAAAATTAACTCTATTTTTTTATTTTAAATACACTATTTAGAAAAAATTTTGATTTTTATTGAATTTTGAATCAGATAGAATGCAAGGCAATATCCCTTTTGATAGAAAACTAAAAAATATTCATCGAAAAACTACTTAAAAAACTTTAATAAAAAATTTTTTTAAAAAAAATTAAATTTAATATTTTACAATATTTTCATGAAATAAAGGAACAATACTTTTCTGAATTTTTAAACTTACAAGAAACCTACCCTTCCCGGTAATTTTTCGACTCTTAATGAATTTTATAAATTTCAAACCGCGCTAATTGTACGAGATTCATCAATTGTACGCCAAATTCTCTGTATTTTTTCTTTAAAAAAATTGATAAAAATGCTTCTTATTCGAGCTTTTCAAATAAAAAGTTCATAATTGTAAAATAACTGGTAAAAATATAAAATACCTTATTTAATAAAACTTATCGATCTACTTTTATTTCTCCAAAATTGTAGCAAATTCTTTTTAAAAAAGTTTTTACTTTGATTTTTTAATAAAAGTAAACAGTGGTGAAAGTGAACAGTCGTGTTTATGAAAAGTGGTGACCCCAAAGGCTAAAATAGTACTTTTGGAGTTCTAATCATTTAACTTAATTGTAAAACCAAGATTACAAATTTTTCCTTAATATATAAGCTTTAGGCTTTAAACGAATTATCCAACAATAAAAATAACTATCAAAAAACTGGTAATCGTTTAAGTTTGTCTCTTATGAATTGGAATAAACAAAAAAATGAACAACATTGATGGATTTGAACGATGATTAAGAGAAAATGAAATTTGTTCTTGTCAAGTAATTTTAGTGCAAAAATAAGTAGGTGCCGATTCCATCAATATCATCAAAATATTGGCCAATGACCAATATGATTTATCAGCAATATATGATGATTTTGACTTAGAAGAAAAATATGAAATAATTGAGATGCTTGACGAAGAAGAATTTGAAAAAAAAGAATGGAAGAAGATAACTAGGTAGGACAAGAATCAATTGAGACTGTCGCACCAGATTAGACTGTCGATTTAGTGACACCAGTTGAGACCGTCGATTTAGTAATACCCGACGAAAAAATTTTTACCTGTTACATAAATAGAATGAGTTACTGAAACTGAAGAAGAAAAAGAAAAACGTGAAAAAAAAACTCAAGCGTTGCGAGTAAAATTGCAGGATCGTATTCAAAGGCAGGCTGAACAAAATATAACAAGACGCAGGAGGAAGAGGAGAGGATAGTAGAATAAGTGCTAAAACTAAACTTTTGAAATTAGGGTTCGTACTCGAATAAGAAAACGAGGCAGAGTTTGAAAATTTTTAAAAATTAATGATGCGCTTTTTATTTTTTTAACTTTTTTTTATTTTACATGTAATTATAGATGTTTTTCAGGAGATAGTTCAGTTGGTGCCGTCATGGGCGTCCAAGCAGAAGGTCGAGAGTACAAATCCTGTGCGAGTCAAATAAAATCCAAATGAGTTCTCAAATTATCTCCTGGTGTTATATTGAGTAAAACACCTACCTAACCCAGCTTTCGGCCATCAAAACGCTACTTTAATTTACTTTAATTTTATATTTACTTTGAATTTGGAGGTTAATTCTATTCAATAAATAAATAGATGTTTTTCAGCTTTAATAACGCAATAATAGCTGGAATTTCTTAAACATTTTGTAACTGTATTTCAAAAAAAAGTGCCAAAAACACATCATAATTCATGTTATATGTAATTATAATCGAAAGTTTACGATAGTATTATGCATTTTCATGTTTTCTTACAGCACAATCTAAACTGTCAAAAATATGACTTATTATTCGTATTTTATACAATTTTGGTCAAGAAATCTGAATAAGTACTCAAAATTTTGCTCAATCAATTAGGATAAGGGATATTTCGAAAAGCAAATTGAAAGAAAATTATCCATTTAAAAAAAAATTTATTTCTGAATAAAAATCAACCAGCCAACTAAAGGCTTAATAAAATAAATAAATTAAACACTTAATTAAAATATGAATCCTTTAATCGTTCAGAATATTTTTCCTAATAGATAATACAATAAATAACCAAATAAAACAAACTTAAACAAATATATTTATTTAAATTATTATTTTTTTCTTATTTAGAAACATTTCACTTGTTTTTAGACCACAAAAAAAATTAAAAAATTTTAAGTTTTCAAAAAAATAAAAAATACTTTTTAAGCTTAAAAATAAAAGCAATACAAAAACTAGTTTAAATTGTTTAATTTTATTTTTCATGCTGTTCTTATCTGATAATCACCATTTTGAGTAATATAACGAACCCATGGTAGTGCTTGATAACCACTTTTTTCAATAATTTTTAAATAACGAACCTTTAAAAATAATTTTTAAATATAAAACTCAAAAAAAATTTTATAAAAAATTTTCTCTCACTTGTATCCCTGAAGTTGTGAAATAAGGAATCTCGAATTTTACTTGTATAGGTGGTTTTCCTTCAGTTTCTTCTCCTTGAACACTTGGTAAATTAAAATGAGCTCTCATTAAATACTCTTTTCCTCCAGGAAATGATTTCAAATTCCATACGACACAGTTTTTCTCCGGTGTGTATTTACAATAGCCTGTTGATGTTTTAAATTTGGCACCATCGGCGTCCGATGGAACTGGAATTATGATTTCGACATTATTAGCTGTGCTGCGTTTTTTAAATTGACTTTTAGCTTTGACCATGTACTCGACTCTTGAATGACTGAAACGTTCAATAACGGGTTCGATCCAGAATAAAGGTTTAACTTGAGTGTTTAACCTATATGACATTAATTCAAAATCACCATCTGGCGGTATAAATGATATTGTACGATCATTCTCGAAACGTGATAAACGAACACATTGATGAAATTTAACATCTTCTAGTTCTACTGCTTTATTTTTACCTCCTTTGAAAATAATTATAAAAACATTAAAAACTTCGATTTTTAGCAAACAGTGGTTATTTATAGGTAACTTAAGAATTTCTTTTATAACTGCCGATTCAAAAAAAAAAATATGAAAAATAATTTATTTTTTACAAGTTTTGCTTGAAGATTGAGAAAAAGTATTATTTTTTTTAATTAAAAGCGAGAATTTGAAATGAATTTGAAAAAAAATTTTTTTTTCAAATTTACAAAATTTAAATAAAACGAAATTTTTTAAGGACGCATAGAACAGAGAATAATCGTAGTCCACTGACAGTCAGCTTTAAATATCTCGATCGCAAGCTGGTCGCCAACACTAGATTTATCTTTCGAATCTTAAAAGGTATTCATCAATAAAATTTCATGACAAATTGTTGGTAACTATAATCTCATGATATCTCAACTAGTGTTTAATTTAAATAAATTGTAATTAGGGCTGAGATCTCATGGAAATATGGTAACCAAAAATTTCATGTAAGACTTTAACAGGGGTCAAAAAATTCAAGAATTTTCAATTCACTAACTTATAGACAAACTTTATATTAACCTCAAATAAACGATTTTAAAAAATTTTTCCCTCTATAGAATTCCTTTTGACCATAAACAGGCAGTACAAATTGTTTTTTCCTCA
Source organism: Brachionus calyciflorus (assembly GCA_002922825.1). Classification (NCBI taxonomy): domain Eukaryota; kingdom Metazoa; phylum Rotifera; class Eurotatoria; order Ploima; family Brachionidae; genus Brachionus; species Brachionus calyciflorus. The sequence continues at coordinate 3,955,603 of NTPY01000672.1, forward strand.
TTTTTTAGTGTTAAAAAAAATTTTTTCAAGTAAAGAAAATGTAATAAAACATCAGGTAAGAAAAATTAATATCAAAATCTTTTTATTTCTAATCTTAACTTACTATGAGAAATAAAGCCATAAAAAAAATTTACTGTATTTACTCGAAATTAAGAATATCAAATAAATTCTTCTGATCGAGTGATTTTTTTTTCAAAAAATGACTCAAATAAAAGAATAAAATTTTTGGTTTCTAATACAAAATCAATTTCAAAATGATTCAAATTGAGAATAAATAAGTGTTTTATCTCTTCAATTATAAGAATAAAAAAAAATTCTTAATTTCGAGTAAATACGGTAGGTCTAGTTCAAAATCTCTTATTTGCAAATTATCTAAAAAGAACGAACACCAAAGCATTAAAGATCATTTTCAAAAAATCTTAAAGAAAATTTTTAAAGTTTGACTCTGAATATTCTGTAACTTTCGAATGAGGCACTAGAGCTAAGATTTCCCTAATATTCTCTATTTTCAATAATTTTTTTCAAAAACTTTTTCTTTGTTTTAAAATTTAATCAGCTAAAATAAATCATTTATTTAACCTCTTAATTAATTAATTGAATCTACTTACTTCCAATATTTTCAAATAGAATTTTATCATTTAAACCAAGTCGCAACTCAGGCATACCACTTAGATAAACTCTCATTTTAATAGCTCCAACAATTTCACTTCGCAATACATTACCAGATGCACTAACTAAAATATTTACAGATTCAATTACATCTAAGAAAACCTCATTTTTTCTATATTTAATATTCTCAGCTCTCCATGAGACTGCATTGGTTACAGCTGGTGGCAATTTGGTCTCATTTATTTGATGACCTTCTTGCGTTATATATTCTTGTAAAATTTTGCTATCAGTTGTTTGCGGATAGCCAAAATCCATAAATTCGTCGAGTAATTCATAAATAATTACGAAATTATCTCGAATGCTTTCTTCTTCAAGTTCATTAAAATACTCGCAGAAAACTCGGATTATTTTGAATAAAAACGAGAGCACAAGTGTTGCATTCGTATTTATCTTAGTCACTGCAACAAGGTAAACATTCGTGTGTTTAACATAAATAAAAGCAACATCTCCATGTTTTACAATAGGAGTTAAATTGCTTTCATCTTCTTGTTCTAACAAAAGCTGCATGAACCTTTCTATGACATTCATTTCAATATCACCCCGGTAATTTCGAGATATTAGAACCTAACAACAAAATTGAAAAAAAAAAAATTTTAAAAATCAAATATTCAATTTTTTTAAAGATGGAAATCAAGGAATTTTACCTTTCCTTTTGAGTCAAGAATAAATATTGCAGACAAAGACATTTTTCAATCTTCAAATTTGTGTTCAGAAGGACAGTATTTTTTCTTAAATTTTTATAAATAAGGTTATTTCAAGATATTTATTTGACTAATTTTGTCTTTCAATTTATTTTTTTAATATAGTATGATAATTTGCGAATTTTCGATATTTAAAAAAAAGCCGTATTAAATTTTTAGCGAAAAAAATAAATTTATGAAGCTTTTAATAATTTAATTTACCAAACATTGAATTTATGATTCAAAATTTAGATTTAATGTATGTGGTTATTTGAGACACAAGTAGAAATTTTTAATAAATTAATTTTAGCATTTTAAATTGCCACATAGTTCTTTTCAAATTTTAGTCATATTATCTAAATGCAAATTTAACTTAACAAAAGATCACGGAAAAATTTTTTTTATAGTTCTATAAGGTCTCTAAAATATAATTTCGATAATCAATGGAATAGTCACTGTTAAATGACTGCTACGAAAGACTTATTGTCCTGTGTTGTGTGTGTGTATGTATGAAGATGTTCAAGGAACAGTAGCTCAAATTTTAAAAAAATTTTCAATAGGTGTATAAAATAATTTTTTTAATCTCAAACTTAAATCTAATTGTCAAAAAAACGTCGTCTTGGCGATATCGGGACTTATTTATTCGTAAAGTCTAGTCAACTTATTGGTTAAGAAGATTTAAAAATTTAAAAATTTTCGGATTTTAGCGAACTTTCTCAAATGTCTAAGAAAAGATTTTTGATAATTATTTATATTCAAAATTCATTTCTAATATACCGTAATCTCTTGACCAGTACTCTAAGAGCTAAGCTCAAGATTAAAATATAAAAAATAGCTAGAATAAAAACCAAGGCTTGGCTTTACTTTTAGTATAAAGGCGGCATCTTGGCATAATTCTAAGGTGGCCCAAATCATAAACTTCCGTTTTTTATAAATGATTTTCATAAATTTTTTTTATGGTTTTTTTCAAACCTCATTGATAATAGAAAATTTAAATAAAAAAAAGGAGGGTCCTATATTATCTAATTATCGAGCAATGTTTGTTTTTAAAAACTGCTATTTTTATGTTTTTTTTTAAATTAAAATATGATGCGAAAAAATAATTATTTTTTTTCTAATTTTTTTTTATTTTAAAGAGCATTAATGAATTAACAATATCCAAATATAAGCAAAATTTTAGAACTTTTTTTGTTAATTTCTATTTTATCTTAATAAATACCTATTTTTCAGCGTTTTTTAAAAACTATGTAGTCCTTCATTTTGTAGCAATCCTTACATCTTTTTCTAAAATAATATACTTTAGAGTCTCCTGAACAAAAGTTACTAGAAGGATTTTTTTATTTTTTGTTTTTGTCCTTTGTTCTGCTTGATATAAAATAAACATAATAATTTCCCATAAGAAATAAAAGATAGAGAGCCGGCAAAGGAAAATTTTTAAGAAAGAAAAGATCAAAACTTCTTAATTAGAGATCCTGAAGGTTCTGGAAACCAAAGACAAAATGTTTTTAATCTTGATTAGGTCTATTTCAGCCTCCAAGTAGGCTTAATCGATAATCCTAATAACCAACACAATAATACTGTTATAAAAAAGTCAGTTGAGTGCCAAACTGAAAGTTATCAAGTTTCAAGTAAATTTTTTTGACTTTTAAAAATTATTTGAAATTTTTGATTAAAATATATTAAAGACTACGACTACTACTAACTCCAATCTAAAAAAAGATTAATATTAAAACTGTTTCGAATTTACTTGCTATTCTTTTTGATCAAAGTCCTGGATTTAACTCTGAACAAATGAGAATATTAAGCGTGGCAATTTATCTTTTTCTTCGAACGTTAAATATAAAATTTGAAACGTGTATGGAAAGCTCTTGAGATGTATGAAAATAATTCTAGTTATCAAGATGTTCTTCAAACACTTTTCGGTGCAATGTCTAGTGCAACCGTCGAAAACCACATAAATAGCAAATATTTTAACACAAATATTAAATAATTTTTTTTTAGTATTAAAGCTAAGAAAATAAATCATTTTTAAAAAAAAAACATAAAAATTCTTGATTAAATATATATTTAAAAAGGTGCTTATTTTAAATTCAAATTTAAAAGTCGAAAAAATTTTTTGATCAAAAATCCTTCTAGTAACTTTTATTCAGCATTAGGTGAAATGTATAAATCAAGGATCGCTTTAAAAAAAATTTTCAATTTGAAAGACTACATAGTTTTTTCCTATAAATAAAACAAAATAAATGCTTGTTTTACAATTTTTTAAAAATTTACTGGTAAAATGGAACTTGGCTGCTTGATTTTTTTTGCTAAGATGGCCAGGGCTTTAAATATTAAATTTCATAATAAAAATCGACATAAATTAATTTTATTCATTTTAAAATCCATTTAATTCAAAAATGAATGATAAAGTTTGAAGCCGATTAAATAGGGCAAACAAAGGATGATCCATAATTTTTTTTTCATTTTCACATTCTACGAACCTTGTTCTACAACAAATTAAAAAAATTTTAATAAATTTATCGTACGGAAGTTTATGATTTGGGCCACTTACAATAACAATAAAAAATTGTTACACCATGGTTTCGATTAGGGGTGCACACTTAACTTTACTAAGTTAAGTAAACAATCTTCTTAACTAATTTCACTAATTTTTTCTTTTTTAAATAAATTAACTAAAGTAGAAATTTACTTTTAGTAGTAAATTGTAAATTTTAATTAACTTTTACTAGAAAAAGCAAAATAAAAATTTACTTTTTTTATGTAAATTCGAATAAAAAATTAAATGTGATTGAATTAGGGCTAGTATAAGAAGTTTCAACTCAACAAAAATTAATTTGGAATACCAAAAGTACTTGGAAAACTAAATATTTGCAATTGTTCTTGAAATTTACTTGTCAAGAGATTACGGTATCAATAACATTTCATTTTTACTAAACATCCCGAAAAATTCTAACCAAATTAATTTATTTTTCGAATTTAGAATGACTTCCTTCTTTGAAAACATGTCCCTGAATCTAGTGCCATGAAAACCAAAAAAAAAGGTTTTCAAATCAAATAAAAGACTTTCGCACACACAAGCACTTTAAAAAAATTTTTTTGGTTTTAATTTTTTTAAATATTATTAATTTTTTAAGGCTTCAAAAATTTTAAAAATTTATTAGTTTCTATCTAGATCTTTTTTGTCTGTGATACTCTGTTTTTTCGTTGTCAAAAGAATTTTCGCATGCCGACTAAAGAAAAAGATAATTTAATTCAATGGAGACTAGTAAAAAATGCTAATTTTTATCCGAAAAAAAGATTTATAAAGTTGTAACTGTGTAAAAGTGTACGGGTCCTAGGAAGTTTTAATCAAAACCAGCTTATTTTTTAGAAATTAAAAAATTATTTTCAATATGATGAACTTATGTTGCTCTGTTTATTTAGTCATAATTTAATTAGATTTGTAAAAACTTTTCAAAAAATGATATTTTTTCTATTTAGATGGAATTAATTTGTCATTTCGGTTGATAATTCAAAATTAATAGCTCAATTCTACAAAGTGTATTTTCGAATGGAATACTAGAAAGCTTAAGTGCCTATTTTGTTCAATAATCAATATAATTTGTTTCAAACTTTAAAATTTAATTAATAAACGAATTTTAATTAAGCTTTACCAATTTTTTTTGTCAAGAAAAATTTAATCAAAAAAAATTTTTTTTTTTGTTAAAGTCTCCTTTTTTTTAAATGCTATAATAATAAATTTAATTTCTTAAAATTTAAAAAAAATATTATTTTTTCGCTTACTAAAAGTACCATCGTCTGGTTTAGATCAGCTAGACCATACTCTAAAACAAATTATTTACAAAAAATTATTTTTATTAAATTAATTCAGAAAAATTTGAAATTAATTAAAATGATTTTTTAAAATAAAATACCCTTGGAGGGATTCTGAAAAAAAGAGAGAGGTTTTTTTTAATTAAATTAATTTTTTTTTTGAATTTAAAAGCTATCCACATGTATTCGAAAAGGTATTAACTTTTTGAGTTCTCTAAAATCTGATTAAAAATCTTTAATTTATTTTTTTTAAGGTAAATCAAACTTTAAGAGTCACTTAAAATATTGAATTAAATTTAATTTTGAATTCTAAATATTCGTAAATTGAATTTTAAAGCTAATCAGTTTATTTATTTTTAGTTAATCATTATTTTGAAAAGCTAGAAAGCATTGTAATTTAATATCACAAATTAAAAATGAACCCAGACTTTCTAAAATGATTTGTGAAGCCTTCATCAACATTTTTCTTAAATTTGCACATTTCGTAAAATCATTTTTTAAATCGTTTTAATTGAACTAACCAAAATATATAAAACTTTAAATTAAGTTCTCTTTTAGATTTAGAATCGGGGATTTAAATGATCAATTTTAAACTGAAAGATTTAAATCTTTACTTAAAAAGAAACATATATTTCGTAAGATTTGGAAGCGTGTAGAGTCCCTAATCATTAGCCGTAATCGTACTTTTAAGTTTCTGATCTAACAAATTCCTTCTGATTGCATAAATTTTTATGATTTCTATTTTTAATTAAAGTTAATGAGCTTCTTTACAATCCTTAAAGACCATTTTGTTAAAAAAATTTTATTATCTGAGGTTAAAATTCATTACGAAAAAATGATAGCACCGTTACTACGATTTATGATTTAGGGCATTTTATTTGAAAAAAAAAAGTTTTCTAATAATAAAAATCTTTTGTATGGGAAATTTTATTTGATCTTATGCAAAAAAGCTAAACATCAAAGCTATTTTCTTGATGAAATCTGTCACAAATCAATCCCTTACTTAAATTCGAATATCAGAGTTATCCTTATATCTTTACCAAATTTCTGGCTTTTTTAAGCTGTCTTAATTATGAAAAATTTTAACTTTAGAATTTTTTAATTTCCTAAAAGACAAGCTTGAACTATGTTAACGCGCATTCTTTATCAGTTCAGTTAAATTGTAGAATCAAATTTTTAAAAAAGCTGGTCATATCCTAAAAAGCAAAAGAAGTTATTTGATTTTAATAATTTTGTACTAAAATTCGACACCAAATTATTTAAAATCAAATTACTTATTTAATAATTTTCCACTATTATCTATGATACAGCATTTCTACCTAATTAACAGCGTACCTACCAATACCCAGCTGTACTATATCCGTAACGAACTAGGTCGTACTCGAACCGTCCCGAGAGAAAAAAAATAAATAAATTTTTTTTTTTTAAGTACGGTTCGAGTACGACCTAGTTCGTTACGGATATAGCACAGCTGGGTATTGGTAGGTACGCTGTTAATTAGGTATTATTTCGCTAGAAATGCTGTAATTTTTTTTTTATTCAAAATTTATATCACTTCAAAAAATTCGCAATTACTCTAAGATTTTTCTGCAAAAACATATTGCAGAAGTAAGCCTAGAAAATCTTCTTTATTCTTACAGTACAATTCTGAATTAATTTAACACTTGGCTTAAGCCAAATTTTCGGAACGGGTTTAGCCGACTTAAACGGTTCCGAAGTCAAGTTTCGGAGCGGCTTAAACCGAAGTTTCTGAGCCACTTTTTTCGGCTTATGTTGGGCTCCGGATTGGCTTAAGCAGCTTCAAAACTTGGTTTCGACGAAGTTTAAAGCAGCTTAATCCCGACTTCGAAACCTATTTACTTAGTTCAGAATTTTACTGTATATTCATTAATAAATGCATGAGATTAACAATTTTACCAATAAATAATAAAATCATTAAATTGAAGTTTATTAAATTGTTTTATCATTCGAAATTTTGAAATAAGATAATTGATAAGAACTCTAGAACTCTTCAAATTTTTTTGCATAAAGTTCCTTGTGCATTTTTTTTTGCATATCCAGAATTTTTCTGAGCTGCTTAAGTCCAGAATCAAGCGTGCTTAAGCATCGTTCGAAAAATGTATTGTAAGGTTTTTGTAGAGATTTATTTTAGGGGGAAAATGGTATTATAAATTGAGCATCAATTCATAATTAAATCCTTTATTGTTTAATCTAAAGCAAGAAATTTTGTCTAAATTCGAATAATCCCAAAAAGAGTAATTGCACTTTGGTTTAATACCTTTTAAGACAATACTTATTTCCAAAGATTTTTTTCACCATTAATTGCTTTTAGATGACTCAATGGAGATTAATGACAATCTTTTATGATAAAATCTTTGTCAACTTAAGGTTTTCATATAAAAAAAAAAGTCATTAAAAAATCGCTAAAATTTCTATGCAATTTCAATTAAATTTTATAGCATTTTTGTTTATTTTTATTTTCTTTTATTCAAAAAATTTAATTCATATCCGATTAGATACAAAATTAAATATATATTTTTTGAATGCAAATTTTATTTTTTTAATTTCCTAAAGTAAAAACTGAGAGAAATAACAAGAAAGCACAATTTTCATTAAGGGCTTTTAGTTATGAATGACGTTTTCTTTTCAAAAGAGTAAGTTATTATTTCATAAATTTATTTCTTCAAGTTTGTCATATAAAAAAATATTAAAAAATTGTTCAATAAGAGAAAGTAACATAAAGAATCTTTAAGTATTTGTTTATTTTATATTTACAATTAAAATTTGTTGTAAATACAAATAGATTTAAAGAGTATAATTAAGTGAAGGACTAAAGTTTACAAGTCTTGAAAAAAATATTAATTTTTTTTTTAAATAAAAACACCCTGAGTCATGTCAAATTCCAAGCTTAATTATAACTACTATAATTTAAATATCAAAATTTATTTTTTTTTGTTTAACAAAAAAAAAAGCGAAATTGTTAATGAGGTGTACCATTCATTAGAGATCTAATCTGAATCGTAGCTTTTTATCTGAAATTATTTAATCCTTTTTCATTTGATTTAATTAAAAATGAGCAAAAATTAATTAGTGTTCTAGAGTCGAAATCTTAAACGTGCCTAGGCGATTTTTCTATTTGATTGTTTGTTAAGAATGAATAATTTACATCAAATACTAAAAGCTCAAATAAAAAGGCTAGAAAATAAGCTGGTCAGTAGTAGTAGTAAGACGATAATAATGAATATTTCAACAACAAAATTGAATAAAAAAAAATAATCGACATGATTTTTTATTTATTTTTGGTTTTATAATACTTATTGTTTATTTGAAATAAGGCCAGTTGAAATTATTATTATTTTGATTTACTTGTAATATTACAAATCAAAAGAATAATTGAAATTAAAATCATTTACAATAAAATCCAACTTTTTTTTGTTTGCTGCTAGGGCTCTACTTTTAAACTTAAAACTAAGCTTAAAATTTTCAATAGGTTTTAATTTTTTTTTTATTTTTAGCTTTTTAATTTTGGTGTTGTTGATTAATTTTATGACACAAACACAAAATAAAAAACAAAGTTTTTTATGTAATTGAATTTTTTAGTTTACAAAACCCCAAGTCCCTTAGAGCAAATCTCCATTAAATGATCTTTCTTGTTGATTAATCTCCTAAACAGATTTAAATCACGTAAATCATTATTTTTTTATTTTATGATTTTGGCAAAAAATTGCATGCTGAAAAAAAATAAAAGATATAAAAAAAAAATTAAGAAATCTTGTTTTCTGGTATATGTTTGAGCTATAAATTATAAATTTAGTGTATCCTTAATAAAATGAGATATATGTTTCGACAAAAAAAATGTTTACTCGACTAGTTAGTTTTCATGCTAAACTACTCAACCTAGATTTTTTTTTCTTACAATTTTTTTTAAAACTTAAAGTAATGAATATTATTTTATTATATTCTGCCGAAAATGGCTATTTATTTCAAATCCATTAGCGACAATTATTGATAAATTATTTCAAGACATTTTCTCACTTTATCTTGTAACTAATTTAACAACCCCATGTTCAAAAATTATATACTTTAGAAGCTTTCTAGACATCTTCAAATAAAAAAATTTTTTAAATAAAAAAAAAAAGCTTTGGTTAAAGACATGTTTAATCATTCATCTAGAACCTTAGTGTCTTAGAATTTCATTAAATTACTTTCTATTAAACATTAAGACATTTTGTTTTAAAGTTGTTTTCAATATGAATTGATTTTTAATCCATATTTTATTTATTAAATGGGTTGTTATTCTAAAATAAGATTTTTCAGAAACTTAATATTAAAATAAGATCGAAATAAGAGATAAAAGTAATTCGAATTACTTTTATTTAAGGAAGATCTTCCTTTAATATGATCAGCAGAAACCTCATGAAGATACAAGGTTACTTAAAACTCTGAAACTTTTTTTCAGTAATTAAAAAATTTTTCTTATTAATCGCTTTAAATTTGCTCCTCTTAAGCTTTCAAAATTTACAAATTAAAATTTTTGAAATTCGGGGAGTTAAGCGGTAAAAAATGTTTGCAAAAAAAACGAAAATAATCAGTGAAAAGATTTATAATTTTCTAGTTTTCTCAATTGCATCGAAAATGAATGAATTTTCGATGCAATTGAGGTGAACCCTATTGAGGTGATGCAACTAACGGTGAACCCGAGTCGTACCAAACTCGTTTCAATTTCAGAATAAATCGAAAATTATTTATTTCTGTTCAAAAAATTTTTTTAAGAAAATTTTTTCTTGGTTTGATATTTTGATATTTTCAGCTTTTTTTTTTCAAATTCGAAATCTAAAGTAAATAAAATTCGGTTATTGATTTTTTTGCTTATTCTTTATTAAATTGAGATATCGATTCGAAAGGTAGGACTGGTACGCTGTTAGTTCGAGAGAAAAACAAAATATTAAAATTTAGAATATTCTATTAATTAAATAGATTTACTGATGAAAAGGGAGGTCATAGTAAAATCGGAATGAATGGCGTAAATTGGAAAGGATTTACTACTTTCAAGAAAAGTTTTTTTTTCTGAGGCAGCAAAGAATTTTACTGCATTTTTTAAATTTGAATTGCTTTTACTTGCATGTTTTATAAAGAAAAAGTAAAGAAAAAAAAAACCTGGGAAAGTTTGTTGTATTCATTTCGTAGAATCAAAAAAAATTTCGATTTACAAATAATTTAGAAATTGGAGATACGAAATCCAAAAATAGTTTCGTAATCTTGTTAAAAATTTAGTCTATGCAAAAAAGATCGACCTAAAAATACATCATATTACGTAAAGTTACGTAACTTGACGCTCACATTTACCGTTACGTAATCTTGAGTATTAAGTTTGCATACTACCGACTACCAATAATGAGATTAGACGGGTCCACCTGTGTATTAACAACACAAATTCTGTTGTAAAGGAGTTACTTAGCAAAATTAATTTTTTAATATTGCTAACTTTTATAGCATCAGAATAGAAGTACTTTTCTAGGTAGACGTAAATTTAGATTTATTTACTGTTTTTCAAAATATGTAAAATGAGTTGTATTGGATATTTCATATTAATACAAATGGATAATAAATAATCTCGATTAGATTATAAAAACAAATTACAATTTTTTTAAAAAGTTTAACTAGCTATAGGAATTATTCAAATCACGTAATTTGAGGTTATTGAATTTCAAATTAATTAAATTAAATATTATCTTAAATGACATTACTTAAATTTCGAAATTTTCAATCACCCTTTTTTTTCAAGTTGACATTTTCAAAAAAATTTTTTTTTGTTGAATTAAAAAATTCAACACTTGAAATAAAATTTTATCAGAATTTCATTTTATTTAACAAACAAACAGGTCATATTCAAAAAATAAAAACTTTCAACCAAGTATCTTTATCTTAGTTTTTCTGAAGCTTTAAATTTTCATCGAAGCTTAAGTTAAAATCTATCTATCTAAGTATTTGATGGTCAATTGTTTTTTTATTCATTCCTAAAGCTTTCTTCTCCTTCTTTATTTAAATACTACGCTATTTAAAATAAATAAAAAAAAAAATTGTAATTTTTATAAATATTTATTTTAAGTGGAAAAATTAAGTGACATAAAAACCCCAAAGCACTGTAAAAAACAAATAGAAATAAAATTCTCTCTTCTTTTTTTTTTTCAATTTTATGATTGCAATAAAAAAAAATTCGGATCATTTATCGAGGCGAGAAAGTTCCAATTTAATAATTTTCAATATTTTTTAATAAACAGCTTGAAATATTAAAAAAAAATTTAAATTTGACGAAACAATAAGAACCAGACAGCTGAAACAATATAAAAAAAGGGAACATTTGTTTGACTTCTCTTTTTTTTGAAACTTGAAAATTTTTTTTTAAATTAAATTATTTAAAATCACGAAAAAAGTATTAGACTCAAGTCAATTTAAATAGTTTACTTATAATTAACTTGAATTTTTATTTAGTGATTTTAGTTTAGAAGTATAACATTTTTTAAGGCGAGTTTTTATTTCTCGGTTAGTTTCAACTAGACTGCTAATAAAAAAAATGATCAATTAATTCGATGGCTAGAAGTATAATTAAAATTTGAAATTTGAAACTTAGTGTCCTGTTATTTTTTCATTTTTTATAAAAAAAAATTAGCATTTAGACAACTCGTTCATCCGCTTAGTAGGAGCACCATTAATCATTTAATTCGATATTTATTTTTTTCTGTTAGAGGGACATTAGTTTGGTTTCTGATATTTAGAAAAGAAAAAAAGAATGTAATAAAATTCCTATCTATCTTATCAGATATTTAAATTTACTGATAGAATTCGGAATGACGATAAAAATAAAAATCGTGTATTTCACTTTAAGGAATTTCATATCGTGTTCAAGTTGTTTTTTTTAAAAAGAATTTTGTTAAAAATCGACAATAAATTGTTTATCAAATATTTAGATCGAACATAAATTCAAAAAATAAAAAAAAGAAGGTAATAAACAAATTCAAAAACATGTTCTTTTCAAGTATCTTATTTCAATAAAATTTTAATTTTGTAGTTTTTGAAGTTAAAAAAAAAAAATTTTTTTTTTCTTCAAATTTTCTTTTTGAGTTCAATAAAACTTATCGTTAATTGAAGATAATGATCGGTTGTATTTGATACGCACTAGAACACTTGAACTTTTATTAAGCTAAAGTATTTAGTATGAACAATTCATTCAGAAAATACTTAGTGTCAAATATTCCAAAAGTTTAAAATTTAATCTTAAAGTAATTGAACTTATTTAGAATAGAAGGAACATTTTCGGAATTTTTTTTTATTCAAGACAAAAATTAAAAAGAGGATTTAGAAATTGGATTTTAATAAGTTAAAAAAAAAATTTTTTTCAAGATTTTTTCGTGTTTTTTCTTTGATTTGACTAGTTATTGATTTCTTAAAATTTATTTTTTTCATATGAAGAGGTTTTTTATAAAAAATATTTCTAAAGGATTATAAATAATTAAGATAATTTGGTTTAAGTAGTTTCTATTTTTAAAGATTTTTTCGTCTAAAAACCGTCACTGATTTAATAGTATACAAGAGTCGTCGAATACCATTATTCATCAATCACTTTTACATCTTCATTTTAGTCACTCTTTCGAGATTTTTTTAAAATGTTTTATAAATAAGAAAAATTTCAGGTTTATCATTGAATAATTTTTAATTACTTATACAATTTAACCACAAAATGATAACTTTTTTTAAAATATTTATTTCACCCAGATGACTATATTTACAAAAATTAAAAGCTCTCTATTTTTTGAATACCGAAATTCTATTTATCAAAATGATGATGATAATTTTTAAAAAATTCTATCAAAATTTCATAATATAAACTTAGGACTTTATAGACTGCATTTCTCGCGATTTAACGCCGTACCCGTACCATTAAAAAAAATTTTTTAATGTTTTTTAATTTTAGATAAAATTTTTTTTAGTTCGGTGATCTTACCTGTACCAAAAAAAACGCCGTCGATTCGCGAGAAATGCATTATATAATTAATTTTGAATAAATTAAATATATGATGAGTCCTTTTTCCAGAGAAACCATTTTTTTCAAATATCATACGGAAAAAATATTTGAATTTTTATGTAGACAAAACAGGAAACGTAGAAAAAATCATAAAATCAAAATTATTTAAATCAGCTTCCCTTCATTATATTTTTATTTATTTATAGAAATTTCACTTTTCGAAAATTCAGTTAAATTAATTAAAATCATTAATATTTAAATATAACATGTAATATATTTACATGCATTATGTTAGGCCTTTTTTAAATGGAATATTCATATTAAAAAAAATAGTTACACGTTTTTTAAACAAAGAAATACGGTATATTAAATCTTTATAAAGCTTTTTGAGAATTAAACATCACTAGATGGTTTTACCACATTCTTTTATAAAACCATAAGAGGTACTAAATTTATTACAATAATATAAACCTATTAAAACACCTAAGATTTGTATCTATCAAAGGTTTTAGAAAACTAGCTTTATATTTGGATGGTTAAGTGGATCAGACTTTATTATAAATAGAAGAGTTAGCTTTTATCATATCAAATTTTGCTACTTTTTTTCTGTCAATGAAACAATTTGTCAACAATTGGACTGCACTTATACTCTCAGATTACAAATCATAAATCATATTCAGTTATAAATAAAATAAATAGAACGATTTAAAAAAACCATTTAAAAAAATTTTAAAAAATAATTTTTAAAGAGAAATTTTGAATTACTCATCAATTTTCAAAGGCCTCATTTCGAAGATAAGCAAAGATTTTCTTTTATTTAGCATCAACTTTCAGGTAGCTCATTTCTAAAACAGTTACTTAAATAAAACTAATTATGAAATGATAAATCTAGGTATTAAAAGGTTTAAATTTAAATTATAAACTAAAATAAATCAAAAAAATAAAATTCAGTTTTTATGGATTTCAGTTAGCTAACAAAGAATATGTAAATATTTACAAAAATGTAATAATAATACGTTGGTCAACACAATTTCGAATAGCTTTTGCGAAGGTTCTTACAACTAATTGAGTTTTTCAATTTATACGAAATCAAATATTTGTTTGGCTTAATGATAATACCATAGAAAAAAAAAAGTTGAACAACCATGAAAATAAGCTTAACTAATACAAGGTGTCAATTATTATGTAAATCTGATTCTCAAAACATATGAAAAAAAAAAATTTTATTTTTACAAGAAATCATTATTTTTGTCAAAAAAAAATAAGTTTTATTGGCCTAATGGACATTGTTTATTTATTTATATTATTTAAATTAAAAAAGCAATTTTAAACTTCGTACCAAAACAAGTTTGCTTACGAAAATAAAAATTTAAAAACTAATTAAAACAAGATAAATATTTTATTAAGATTTAATAAAAAAAAATATTCAGTAAAACATTTGTGGATATTACTACTATACACACTACTAAAACTAAATCGTAATTCAAGATCCTTAAAAATGACTCAAAATTGATATTCTAGGCTTTTTTAGAAAACCTAAAACGACTCTTTTTCAAAATTCTATTAATTTTTGTTCTTCTAAAAATTAATTCAAAACAACGGAGATTGTGTAATATCCATTAAATATTCATAATTTCCGTAAAATATAATAGTTTTCACATTTAGTTCGAATTTGAGAGTGTAAAATTTAAATTTTAAATTATTTTGAAAATTTGAAAAATTTTTTTTTTTTGAAAAAAAGACTTAGTAATAAAAAAAAAAGCAAATGGGGAAATTTTACCTGAATATAAAATACTTATGTGATTTTCTAGTTAAAAATCTACAGCAAAAAAACTACCAAAAAAACTATTTTCATTAAATCTATTTTTTATTGTTTTTTAGATGAAATATTTTTTTTATATAATTAACTTTTGGGTTTATTACATCATTTCAAGCAACAACAAAAAATTTCAAATTAGTTCATATCGATCAAATTTATTGATTTCAAATTATTTTTTTAAAAAATGTTATGTAGAGTTATAACTTAATGCGTAATATATTTTTGAGAAAAATTTAGGAATTTTTGTTTAAAAAAAAAGATTATTATTTTTGTTGCCTTAGATCAAAAAGCTTTAAATTTTTATTTATTTATCATGTCAATCAACAAAATTTCAATTATGAACTTTATGATGAAAAGATGTCATTGTAATATTTATGTTAAGAATTACCATTTACTTATAAATTTTCAAGAGCGTGCTAAAAAATACTTAAAGTTTAAATATTTTGCTCTCTTCAAGGATTTCTATTAGGTAAAAGGTCAGAATGTTTTTTGAGTTTTTCGGTTTAGAATAAACATTGTCTCGTTTAGGTTAATGAAATTAAATTTATTTTTCGCCTTGAAGTATGAGACTGTTAACAAATTTAAGCTTTAATTTCGTAAAAGTAAAGTAATTTATGACAACAAAAATTAAGAGCTTAATATTAATCAACAAATAAAAAGTAATATTTAAGATTTTTCAAAAATTATGAGTTGTTGTTTAAGGAAATATTCTCCTTAACAGTATTGTTTAGGTATAAATGTATAATAAAGAATGGATCAAAAAAGAAGATTTGAAACTTATTTTGAGGAATGTGTCTGATTTCTTAAAAAATTAGATCTTTTTATAAAGTATCAGATTTAGACAATTTGCATATTGGTTCACTAGATAGGGTACTTAATATATATTTATATGTTTCCGCTATCGACAGGGCGTCAATGATTTAAATCAAGCCAAACTTTA
Source organism: Brachionus calyciflorus (assembly GCA_002922825.1). Classification (NCBI taxonomy): domain Eukaryota; kingdom Metazoa; phylum Rotifera; class Eurotatoria; order Ploima; family Brachionidae; genus Brachionus; species Brachionus calyciflorus. The sequence goes on from NTPY01000672.1 coordinate 3,971,550, forward strand.
AACATTTTTAATAACTGGTTAGTATATAAGAACACTTTTTCCTCAAAAATATTGCAATTTAACCTTGAAATTTTTTTTTTAAATCACTTATTCGCTGTTTATTAATAATAATTAATCTAGAACGGGTTTTATTGCGCGGATCACAGGACTTACGCTCCATTTTATGTCGAATATACGAATTGAATGAATTTTTAATTTAATGAAAAGAAAAAATGCTCAGGCGATGGCCCAATTATTCGAGTCGTTTGATGGGGAATCTGAAATTTCGAATTAACTAGCAAACCTAGTTGATTCAAGGGTCCGGGTCCAAGTCACCCAAATAAAAAAAAAGAAAAAATCTTCAGCTTGTTTTTAAAAATGTTAACGTTTGCATAAGTTTGCAAAACACTGATTTGTTAGACTTTCAGACCATTTTTCTATTGAGATCCGACTTGATACTTATGAGTTTAAATTATTTCGTGTGAATTTCCAAATGCATCTAATATGAAAAAAATATATATGCATAATTTCCTCCGATATCGGTACCTGGACGGTAATATCGTTGATTCGGTCTGCAGTTATATTCTTAGATTCTGTTAATTTTCATTGAAAGATGAGGCTTAATCAAATAATATTATATCATCACTAAAAAAAGTATTTTTGTTAAAAGTTAACGTTTTATGTTTTTTTTTTGATGAATCCCAATAGCATCATATAACATTTGACCATCGATAAAATTTATCTAAAGAATTCGGGAGTTAAAAAAAGAATTTAAAACAACTCTAGTTTTATTTATTGAATATGATTGTTTTTTTTTTATTTAAATAGTTTATAATAAAATAACATTTGTTTTATTACTCAATAGAGAATTGAGCATCAGACAATTGAGCTAAAAGATTTCATAAACGAAATCATTTATATTAGTGTTAAAACCTAAAAGCTAGCGATCTCTCTTAAAATTTAACGAAGAAAAACGTTTTTATTTTTGTAACATTTGTTTTTTTTTTATCTAATAATAAACGATTTAAAAAACAAATAGCCTGAATTCTTAAGCATCTCAGTAAGATACTTAACTATTTAAACATATTTTTTAATAGTTTGTTTTGAAAGCTTAATAAGTTAACAGTCAATCACAGGAGTAAGTGAGAACAAGAGAAAACAAATTTACCTCCTATAATTTAAGGTTAATTAAAAAGATAAAAATAGCCTTAAGTTAAATTAGCCATTTTTTTTTCAAATTTAAAACTCAAATCATTTCTCAATATTTCCTATCAATCAAAAAAATATATATATTTTTTCTAATTTATCTAATAATATAGCCTTAAAATTTGTTTTTCTAAACAAGCAAAATTGGTTTAAAACTTCTCTAAGGGTATTTTTAGAAATAACTAATTAATAAAAATTAAAAAGAAAAAAGATAGGGAAAATTTTAAATTACTATCTTTAACATTATTCAAGTCTCGTTTATCTCGTTATTTATTTTTTGTACAATTTAACTTTTCTCAAAACCAGTTCTTAAGTAAAAGTTAAAAAATGTGGCTAAATTTTAGTCAGAGTCACCTTAAGACTTATTTTAAAATTGTTTATAAATATTTTTTAAAATTTATTTTTGTTTTGTTAAACAGTACTTAAATTTAAACAAGCGCTTAGGATTAGCTTTCCATAGAGTCATTTCTTAACCGACAAGGTTTCAATTTACATCCATAGAATCAATAGAATTAGTTTACTTAAATATTTACTTGAGAATAAAAAAAAAACTACTTGAATTAATAAAAATTCAATTACCAAAGCTATCATATTATTTTTTTTTATAAGTGTAAGTTTATACATCAAAATTTAAGAAATAATAAAAATTAATTAAATTGGACTTAACGCAAAATTAATGTAAACATAACCATGAAGAAAATTTTTTTTTCTATTCCTCAAAAAGCATACTAAATTTTATTGTTTGTTTACTCTATTTGAAGACTTGTTTTTTTCGAAAAAAAAATGCGCTTTAAGAAGGTTAAAGTATTTCGTTTTTCAAGCGTGATGTGTTTATAAATAAAAATTTATTTGCTAAAATCTTTGGTATCCTCATGAGATCCTAGTTAATTGTTTCTACAATTAAGATAGGATACAAGTGTTTTTTTTATTCTTAAAATCTTTCAACAATATGAAAAATCAGGAAGAGATTAAATCAGAATGATATCAAATATTTCCCTTGGGTCATTCGATTAATTTCTACTACATTTAGATTAAGACTTTATTTTATTATATTTATTTTTAAAGAAATATTTATCGAAACCACATGGTTTTTTTTGTTGTTGTTGTCTTGAAGTGAAATTAGAGCCCGAGTTTTAACTCTTATTTTCTTCGTTTATTAAAAAAATAACTTAAAATAAGATCCTTAGTTTAATAAACACTACTACCACCAACAACAACAAAAAATAATTACATAAGTTTATAGATCTTAGAAATAGTTTGAGTTAGATAATTTTGAGCTCAGATTAGGAAATTTCGATATAATCTTTTTTTTTCTCAATTTTTTTCTTTTCGATAATTATTTTGGTTTTGTTTCAAAATTGTGATTTAAGTTATACAATCTTCTAAATCTTAGATTACAATTGAAGACAAAAATTCCGAATGAAATGGAAGAATATTTTTTATTTTATATCAGATCTTATTTAGCCAGGGTAATTTCTTAATCAATTTTCTCAATTTCGTTAAGGCTTATTTTTTTCTCTATTCTTTTTAATTTTATACCGAACGGTTCATAAATTCTGAAGCGCATAGGAATGCTTTAATCAATGCTCCGGAAAGAAAACAATGGATTTTTTATAAATATTTTATTATTTATGTTAAATTTACCAGAGTTGTAAATGATAATTTTTGTTTGGTTTTTTCATAAGACTCCTAATAATTTTTGTTTGAACTAAATTAATTTGCCCAAGGACTACTTTATTTTTTTTTTCAAAAATAAAACGAGTATCTTCGAATTAGTTATATTTCCGCCGAATAAGTTCATTAATTGTTCTAAATGATATAAACCCAAATTTAAAAAGGTCACCCACTATTTATTTTTTTTTGTGATAACGCTGATTTTGAATTTGATTTTTTCTAAGTCTTTTTTAAAAAAAATTATTTCTTCTTTTCGTGAAAATTTGTAAAAATTTTTTCAACTAGTTTTCCAAGTTTATTTTTGTATGCCAAAGTAAATTTTGCTACTCGATTTAAATAAAAAGATGAAAATTTAGCCTCAATGTTCACTTTTGGCTGTAAACTTATCCCATAATATTTTTAAGTTAAAATTTGGGTTTCGGTAAAAAGTTATGCTTTACAGTTTACGGTAAATATAACTGCCTTTATGGTTTAAGATATTTTTAATGATATTTATGTTTTTTATTTGTTTAATAGGATTTTTTACGACATTCGTGGATTATTTGGAAAAAATTAAATCATAAAGATTTAGGAATTTTTTGAGAATTCTTTTAATAAACATACATGAAAAGCTTGGCTAGCAAAGATTTTCGACATAACCATTTTCTTTTTATAACAAAATTTGGTTATGTAATCTCAAAATTTAACATTACGCAATTAAATTTTTTTTTAATTATAAAAATAAGTTTCCTATAAACATAGCTTTTGGTCTAATTCCATTAGAATAACGAAAGAATAAGTTAAAAAATATAAATTAGGTGATTTGTTTTTAGGGCGTTTGGCATAAATTACTTTAAGACAGAAAAAGATAATATTTATAAGGCGAATTTTTGATTAATGGCGAAAATGAGAGACATAAGAACTTACTGCGATATCTTAAAGGTTTCCTTAGGTTAAAAAGCTGTAGATATTTTTACTAATACTCCTACTACTCAATTCTTACAAAATTTAATTTCTTTTCCGAAGCAAACTTAATAAGTGAACATTTAGACTAAAAAGTTAATATCATTTTAAGATAAAAAGAGCAATTAAAAAGTAATCATTTTAATTGTATTTCTTTCATTAAAACATTAAGCATGATTAACCAAATGTATTAAATATCAAGTACTCTTTGAGCCTTTTGATGTGATTTTATAGTTTCTGTTCAGGAAAATTAATTTTATAATAAAAAAAAAGCAAAATTTATCTCTGTATGCTCAAACATCGTTAATTTCTCATTTCAATTTCGCGTGCTTAATCTCAAATCGCTTGAGTTCACTAGAATATCAATTATATTTTTGATTGAATAGTCAAAAACGAAAAGAACAAAAAGCCTGTCGGAGTAAGTGCGCGTCCTAAAAAAAAATCAGTGTTTATTAAATCAAAATAAAACTTATCGACCATAAGTTTTATTTTTCCACTTCTATTTTATGTTAATATTTTTGTTGTTGTTGTTGTTTTTATTGCAAGATATTTAAGTTTACGCTAAATGTAAAGGGGTCAAAGCATAACGAATACAATGATAATCTTTTTCTCTTTATTGAAGAATAAATAAAAATCTTAATCTTTAATATCTTAAACAAAATAAAATTAATTTCCAAAAAAGATTTGAAAAAAAAAATAAAATAGAAAATTGCTCAAAAAACACGTAATTTTATTTAAAAAAAAAAATTTTTTCGGTATCTATTTTGTTAGTCCATAGAAAAATCATGTGCATCTTTATTTGATTGTATATTTTTATTTATTTTGTTTTTTATTTTTTAAATTAATACCTCCAAGTAAGTATCAAAATCATCAACAACAAAAAAATTTTTAGCAAATATTTTTATTTAAAAAAAATTAAAAATTAGACCAGACCACACTGGTAGTAGTTCAAGTAGTTTAAGATATCAAAAACATAAATTTATCATTTTAAAATTGTTATTCATCCTTTTAACGAAAGTCCCTTAAGCTTGACAGAAAAAAAATCATTTATTATTATTAGACCCCTAAACTAATAACACCTCTTAATTTTTTTTTGTGCGTTTAACTTCAGGAGACACATTAGCTTTATTAAATTTAGCATTAATTCAATAATCGTAATTACAAGTCAGTGAGACAAAGTAATTTTTATATTTGAAATTTGCATTGCATGCATTTTGTACATTCGATGAACAAGAACAAAAAAAATAAACAATAAAACTGATATATTAATTAGTTTTTTTTTTGTTGTCATTCCGGGGCAGCAAAAATTAAAATACAAATTGAATTTTTGTTTGTATCCCGAATCATTTGACATTTTTTTTTTTAATTCTATGTTTAAATATATATAAAAAAAAATGAAACAATTGATTTTCTAGCTCAATGTCTGTGTCTAGATTCGTCTAATGAATTCAAACGCAAAGTATATATTTTTGTAAATAATTTTAGAAAATTAAATTTAATACGGTTTTAATTACATTTTTTTTCTTTAATTCTTCATGCAACTATTTTTGGTTTATCTAAAACAAATATAAAACGACCAATATTTCAAATTATTTTTTGTTATCAGACGTTTCGAATATTCTGGTCTAAAATTAAAGAGATGAGTCCTTGTTTAATCAAGCTTATTTTAAAGGAGCAATATTGTTCAAACATAAAATATTTAGGGTTTTCTTATCAACTTACCATTATTTAGTTTTATTTATTTATAGAAATTAATTATATTAGCCTTGTTTAAATTAATTTTTTATCAAAGAAAACTGTTGAATTTTATCGTTGAATATATATTGTATTTGTATCAAGATGTATATTTATATTCTCTTATTTTCTTTTTTCTCTCTTAATTAAAACCATTCGATCGTCAGCTTAGATTTTTGATTGAGATTGATTTTTGTTTTGTTTTGGCATCGGATATATGTGTTTTTTAAAATAAACATAGACTCATGGTGATTATTATTCACCGACGCTTGAGTCCATAAAACTATTTCGAAATGCCAACATGTAAATAAATTAAAGTAGATTCTTTAGAAAATTTAATTTTTTCAAATTTTTAAGAAAAAATAATTTTGCCAAAAACTCTTCTTGTTTTACTAAAGGTTAATATTTTCAAAGGCTAAAATTGAAGCCGTCCTGGCCTATGAAAATAAGAGAGATTAGGCCTAGGAACGTCCAGGCCCAGGTTATTTTTTCAAACGTTTAAGACCAAAATCGGGTCAAAAATGACTCAAGCAGAAGATCCTATTTAATTCAAATCCTATTAAATTTAAACAAAAATAATCAAAAATATTGGGTCAATTTTGGGCATACATGAGTTAAGAATATGATCAATTAAATCAAGCATATTTTTCGGATCGATGTTTATTAAATAGATAAAAAAAATAACCAAATTTTAAATACCGACACCAATTTGGTTCGTTTTAGACTTATTTTCAGTATCAGTTCTGGTATTTTTTATACTTTCTTAATAAGAGCTGTTAAATTTAAAAAATTTATATTGAATTTTCTGATACTTTCGGTACCAGATTTGGAGATTAAATGCAAATTGAAGTTTAAAATAGAGCATAAATGAGAAAGAATAGAAAAAAACTTCAAATGGTTAATTTGTTTTTTTTATTTTTCGGGAAAGAACAATTAATTTTTGTGAATATAATCTTCTATCTCTTGTGACTAAGTGGATAAAAATTTTTCAATCTGCATTCAATTTCCAACCCTGTTGGTGCTATTTTGCAATAGGTTTATTTTTTTAAATATTTGCAATTTTTTTTAGCAACGGAGATACTCAAAAGAGATCGAAGTCAATTCCAACTAAAAGCTCATGCTTGCTTTAATAAGAAATATGAAGCTGACTTAACATATTTCCTGAAGGATCCTTAATTATCTATTTTAGTTTATTTTAAGTACCAATAATCTAATTGTTAAATTTGTACATAAACAAATGGATTATTTTTTTAAATAAATAAATTTTCCTTTGGGCAATTTATTTTTTTTAAAGTCTATTTGTCAATCAGTAATAAAAGAAATAATCAAAATGGTTTAAGCTTTTTTTTTTAACACAACATAACTTAAAGAATGAATGGACCATTTTAAGATTAACAACAAAAACAAAAACAATAGTTTAAAGCTATTTATTTATTTTGCTGAATTTTTTTTGTCCTTTTTTATTTCGTTTTTTAAAAGTTGTTCAAAAGTTAATTTAGCATAAAAATTAAATTACCATCATACTCCCATTGCTCTCTGCGTGCTTAAGTTCTTAACTATTTTAATTTTAAATCTCGTCCAAAAAAAAAATTAGAATAACAATAAAAAAAAAATCCAAAAAATAATAAAAATTTTAAATAGTAATTTTTACTAATACAAAAACTAAATAACTTAGAAATAATAAAAGTAAAAATCCTTAGTTCCTTTTGCCGGATTGGGAATTTTTTATTTCTATTATTTTTTAAGGGCTTTTTTTTTAATATCGAAAAAGCTAATTAATTTATGGCACCATTAAAAAAAATTTTGTTTTCTTAGAATTTTATCTCAGACTATTCAAGTATGACCTTACAACTTGAGTAATATAAACGATAAGATCTTGGTTCATATTTAGTAATTTTTTTTATATCAAATTATGAATTCATGCTGAATTAAAGGAAATAATTTGATAGATTTTTTTTAAAGCTCTTTTTGTTTTTATATAAATTAGATATAAGGTAGCTTGCAGAGTAATTAAGACTTGTTAACCGGAAAAATTTTAACTATTTACCCGCAAGGATTTTTCTAGCTGTGAAGTATTTTTTTTTTTTCGAATATTTTATTAAATAACAAATTCTCAAAATTACAATTTTGTAATGCTTTTAAGGTATTTGCATTATTTTATTTATTATTTATGAGTTTTTTGTTTTACAATATATTAAAGTATTTCTAGAGCCTCATATTAAGGACATGCATAATCTAATCGGAAATTTTTATTCCTAATTATTATTTACCTATTTTTAATGGATTTTTTGTAATTGTCTAAATTTAAAGTAGAAAATTCAATTTATTTTTAAAATCGTCGATAAAAACAACTAACTTTAATTAATTTTATTTTAGATTCGATTTTTTTCAAATATTTTTTAGAAGTTTTTAAAAAGTCTTATAAAATTTTTGAAGTTTAATCTTGTGGTTTGAAAAAATAATAATTTTTTACAATGTCAGATTAGCTTGATTGTTTTGGTCTACATTTTAAAACGTTTCAAAAAAGATCAAATGTGGCCTTAACCGTTACTATAGGGTTAACAAAAGCTCTAACACATTTACTTGAAATTAAAATTTTTAAATTAAATATCATTTAAGTTTTTTTAAAAATTACTCCTAAGTTTTTGTTAGATGCAATGTAAAACGCACAAAATCATAAACGCTAATTAAAATATGACTGTTTTTGAGCCTTAATAACTCAAGTCTATTCTTATAAAAATATTCCAAAAATATTTTAAATTGTAGAGTTAATCGTGCTTTAAGAAATTTCATTTTTATTTTGAACAATTTGATTCATAAAAACCAAGATAAAGATTACTAAGATTTCAGAAAAACTTAATTTCTAATGAAAAATGACTAAAATACTTCAAAATAAAATAGTTTTCTAAAAATTCGAAACCATCTCCCCTAGATATTATAATTATATTTTACATTTTTATTCAGAAAATTTTCGGATACGTTTTTCAATTCAGAAAAAAAATTAAAGATACTAATATCAATGACTTAGGACATCTTACCTTTATAATCTGGTGCTGAATCAAGGGCCAGTGCCGTTTGTCAATCCGACGAGTATATTAAAAACAAAATATACTCAGGTCCAGGCTAGATGTTTTATGAAGAATAACTCTTATATCAAAAAAGAAGTTAAATCTTTTGTTGCGCTAGGGTACTTTTATTTAAATATTTTTTGAGAACCAAATTGACCATTAACTTTTCCACAAAAAACCCTAGGACAACAACAAAATTTTATTTTCTTTTGTATAAGAGCTTCATAGAACATCTAGCGTCGATCCGAATATACTATCTTCTGACATTCGTAAATGATATGTTGCTTCATAAAAGTCATTTAATTAATTTTTTATTCAAATGAGAATTTTCAATTGTATTTTTGTATTTTAAAGTGAAAAGAGTATGCAGGCTGAAAAGAGTGTTGCAACCGCTCGGATAAGCCTGTCGAGGTTCTCCTCCAGAATTATATTTTAAATAAAATGAGAATTTGAAAGCATGGGAATTAATGTATGTATTTTTTTTGGAGTTGTTTATTTATTTGTTTGTTAACAAATTGAGATCACAGATCAAGTACCGTCGTCTATTTATTTATTAAATTTATTCATGAGCAGATTGCTTAACACTTAACAAACAAATAAAAAATAATTTATTAATTATAATTTAATCCTAAAATTAAAAAAAAAGCAATACTAGACAGATCGATTTGTTAAAAAATATATAAATTCATGAGAGAAGTGGTCTACTAGGAGTAGACATCTACTGACCTAAAAATCAACTAGTCCATTTATTTTTAATAATCAAAAAAAGAATTTGTTATAATTATTTTCCCTTCACAAAATAAATAATATTAAAAATTATTAAGGATTCTCTTCTTTCTTTTATTTTTAAATTCTCTTATTCACACCATTGACTTTGAAGAGATTCATTCAATTCACCAAAAACAACAACAAAAAAAAATTAAAATTTTTGACAGTTTATAATTCGGATTTTTTTCTTGTATTTTTACTACGTATTATATCACTAAAAATTTTTAATTTATTTTTTGTTGTTGTTATTCCGTTTGAATGATTCACTTCAATAAATAATTCGTTACAAAAATATAATTTTGTAATTGCGGTCTAAATTCAAAGGACTAAGATATGACTAGTTTCAATCATTCAAATTTTATTATATATCTCTTTTAGGCAAGATTTCGTTTCGATTCAAATGAATTAACATTCTTGTCACACAAATCTATTCAATATATACGATTTATTATTTATTTAATTACAAATAAATCAACTTAATGGAAATTGTATTTTTATTTTTTTCATATCAATATTTAAAGTATTTCATTATTTTGTATTAAGAAGTGACCCTTCAAAAAAATCATTTTTGTTTTCTTCTTCTTAAAATCTCAATTACTTTTTATAAAAAAAATTTAAATAGTTTTCTTTTTCTTTAAGGCTTCTAATGTGTTTGTATTTGAGACGACCTTAAAAAAAAATAATTTTTTAAAAAAATTTCAAAAATGTTTCGAAAACCCTATTTGAAACATCAGTGATACACACTTTTACAAGAATACTTTCTTAATTTCATTTCAAAAAGTGTTAAATTGATGAGCGGAAAAATCGAAAATAAAATGCGAAAAACTAAAAGTTATAATTTTAAAATTCATTTTATTTAGTCAAAGAAAATGATTCGATCAAAATGTAGACTTGGTTAGTTGTAGGATAAACAAGGATTTCAAAAAAATCCTTTATGAAAATTAGGGTTGGTATGATATAAGCTTAAATTTTTTTACAGACTGATTTAACTACGTAATCTTGAATAGTTCGAGTCGTTGGATTGAGGACCTAAGATTTTGAATCAAATAGCGAACCTAGTTGAGTCAAGATTTAGGGTTTAAGTCTCCTAACACAAAAAAAAAATATCTAAAAAATTTTTAAAATTTTGTTGCCGTAAAAATTTGAAAATATTAGGTATCACAGAATATCCATCAATTTAATTAAATAGGTTTAATCGAGATAGTAAAATAAAAAGTTATTTGATCTTTTGTTTTGGGAAAAATTTACGCTCAATTTTTACATTCAACTAAGTTCAACTATGCCTATTTTAGTCTTTATCAAAAATTAAAAACTAGGTTAATCTATTAATTGAAAATTTTTGATGTTGTTGTTGTTGCATTTAAACCCTAAAAAAAGGCGTGACAAACCTAAGCTTGTAATCTCGCTTAAGACAAAGGAGTAAGGATAGTCTAAAATTTGTTTATAAGTCAAAATAAATTTATTTTGATTTTTTTTTTCAAAGTTTTTTAAAATTTAAAATTTTAAAAATTCAATTTTTTTTTCTTTAAATTTTAGATCTACCTCATTTAATCCTAAATGATCATTAATAAATCCAAAAATCACAAAATGAATATTTAAAAAAAAAATATTTTTTTCACAAAAAAAAACTTTAAATAAATTAAAAAAAAAATTGAATTTAATAATATAAAAAAAAATGACAAAATTAGTCTTTATTTTCCTATTAACTTTATCAATTAATAAATTGATAAGCACAGCGTCGATAGCTAATTCCCAACAAATAAAACAAGCCGATCGTTCTCTATTACATCCAGAATTTTTAAATAATAACAAACCTCAGAATAAGAGTATTACGAATGATAAATCGACGACCAAAGAGAATACGCTCAAAAATGACTATGAAAATTATGATTATCAAGATGATGACGAACAAAACCTTAATGAAAATGATCAACGACAAGAGGATGATAATACAGACTATGACAAAAATGACGAGACTTATGACTACGCTGAAGAGGACCAGGATATAATTCAAATAAAACCATTAGTAAACACACAAACTCAATCGTCCTCAACTACTAAAACAATTAAAATTATTAAATCAACAACATCTATACCAAACTCGAATTCTTCTGATTACGATTACATAGAAGAAGAAACAGGAGAAGAGGATTATTATCAATTATCAAATAGTAATAAAAGAGTTAAAACATCAACTCCTATTAGCTCTACAATTTCAACTACTCTTTCAACTTTAAAACAAACTACAACAACAACAACTTCTAATTTTAAAAATACAACTAGTAATACTGAATTGGATGAAGAGTATAAGGATTATGAAGAAGAATTTGAAGAACAAGAAAATTTAATTATCAACAAAAATACCACTTTGATACCACTAGTTAAAACAAGCTCGATTTATTCGAGTACAATTGTTAATAAATTCAAGCCAAATTCAACTGATGAATTTGACATAAATGAAGAGGATTATGACACGACTGATTTGGATTATTATGAAGATGAATTTTTGAATGAGTACGAAGACGAAGAACAAGAGGATAATGGCGATGATAATTTGCAAAGTAAAAATAAATCCATTGAAACTGATATAAATTTAATTGCAACTGCTACATCAAAATTAAATTCAACTAGTAAAATTTCATCAACTACTATTTCAACTTTAACAACTACTACTAGTACTACTACTACTAAAACAACAAGTAGTACTACTTTATCAACTACCACTACTCAAACTACAAGACCAACAACAACAGCAAAAACTACAATTGTAGAAACAACAACAACCACACATAAATTAATAGAAAAATTAGAAGAAATTATAGATGATGAACAAAATTATCCATTTGAGTCTGAATTGGACTTAAATGATGATTTGGATAATGGTGATGAAAGTTATCCAATGGACGAAGACATTGATGAAATTGAAATATTTGATCCAAAAAGACCTGAAAAATCAAATAGTAATAATAATAATGGAACTTTGATTAATTTTACATTTAAAGAATTATTAAAGAGTCCAGCATTGTTAGCTGGTATTTTTGGAGGTTTATTGGTCGGTGTAATAACAGCTTTAGTCTTGTTATTTTTTATAATTTATAGAATGAGACGAAAGAAATTGGATGATTCGGCAGCTTATATTATAAATAGTAAACCACCGGCTATTTATGGTAATTATAGAAATAAAGCTCAAAATGTTACTTTAGTGTCTTCGTCATCAGTTTCGCCAAATACGAATATGAGTACTGGTTCGGCTAGTTCAGCCACTACTGGTCTATTAAATGGACATAATTTGACTAATAGTCGCTTGTTAAAATACGCGAATAATTCGACTAGTTTGAAAAAGACGTGTAGTATTTTAAGTAGTGATTCGTCATCTTCTTCGTCGCCTAATCATGATGGCTCATTTAATTATGCTTATATAAAAGCGCCTACTAAGGAGTTCTATGCTTAGAGTTTAAGAACGAGTATTAGGTTCTTTTTATTTTAGCGATTTTTTTTCAAAATTAAGGATTTGGGATTATAAAGTGAAAAAGGTTATTTTTTTATTTTTTGTTTATAAAAATTAAAAAAGTTTTTTTTCTTTTTTTTTTTTTTCAATTTTGAATTTGAAATTCCGGAATTTAAGTTATTGTTTTTCTTTTTTTAAAATTGTAAAAAGTTTTGTTTTTTTTTTTTTTATTAAAAAGATTTTTTATAAATGAAATTTTGCGATTCTTTTTTTAAAATAATAAACTAACTAGGATTGTTAAATAAAATTAATTTTGTTCAATAAAAATGTAAAAAAATTGAGATTTTAATTTTTCAATAAATTATTTTTTTGTCATTTATAAACTTCAAGAATTATGGACTATTAATAAGGTAGAGTCTTATGTATTAATTATAGCTTATGTTAAATATTATAAGTAAGGTACCCAAGTGAATTGACCGTGATCGATTCACTTTTGATTATATTCCCCTTGTTTTATGAACTTTGAATATATCTCTTACAAAAAACTTGCCATCATAAAAAAACTTTATGTAAAAAATGAATTTAGTGTTTAAGTTTTTTTTATAATTAAATTCGATAATGATATTTCTTCTTGAGGTACTCGATACGTACTCTATATTTCTTTTGTGCTTTTGAACTCGTTCTCTTTTAAAGTAATTTTTGTCCGACATTATTAGAGCCTTTGGTATACTGTGATTTTAGCAGAAAATTTAACCCAGATTCTTTTCTGAACAACAATCATTTTTCTAGTTTTGCCATAAAAATCGATTTTGGAAATTAGCAATCCCGCTTTCAGAATATATTCCAAAAATAATTTTTACAAGAGTCAATAGGAAGTATTTAGATTTTTTTTTAAATAAAAAATTAAATTTTTAAGAATTGATATTAAAAGAGAGTAATGTTAATTATCCTGAGAGAGTAATGTCTTGATTTTTCGAAATAATTTTTCAGAGAGGAAGTAAATTATAAGTTACTTAAATAAATTGAGGTCTTTTATTAAGTAAGGAATAAAATTAAAAAATGAGATTGATTTTTTTTAATTCAAGGATGTATTCCAGATGCGGTCCCATTTTTACTAGGACTCTCAAAAAATGAAATCTTGTGTTCGACTTTTGTTCGAAAGCATCACTTCCTTCCCTCTCCTTTTTTAATTCATTTTAATAAACTATTATTTTAATCGAAACTTTTAAATTCAAATCTTTGAATTTAGTTTTAAAAGCTGCATGAAAGTTTAAATTTAAATCAATTATGGAGCAAGCTAAATGCAAGACTTAAAACCATAAAAAAATAACACTAAAATTTGAAATGTGAAGCTTAGTTCTATTCACTCATTTCAATTAAGATTTTTGTTTAAAATTCAAATTGCTGAAACACGTAAAATTTTTGCTCCATCCAACAAAAATAGAAAAAAATTATTGATCAGTGAAACTTTTTCTCCACAACTAATTTGATGCTGATCATCGTCATCATCAGACGGGCTTTTCAGGCTCGGCAATCAAACTACTTCAACTTCCTTTACCGATAACACACTTGGTAATTTCAGATGACTTAAGCTCCACTCGATTATCATGTGTTAAAAATCTAGATATTTGTTCAATATAATATACCATTGGTCTATCAATTCGGTTTGTTTTGCCAAACTTTGACTAATATGGTGCATAAGTATTTACCGGCTTTAGAGGCATTCTTTGACAGTGTTACAATTTCAACAAAATATAAAATTAAATTTTATTTCCTAATCAACAAACACAGTTAAAATGAAAAAAATTTGGAAAGTCGAAACTTATAGAGGATAAAAATTCTTATCGTAAATGTTCAATAAAAACTAAATTCCTCAAATACAAGATCGAGTCAGTGTTTTTTGAAGACCTTGTATTTGAATTTTTTTGGTCGTAAAATATGACTTTAATTTAAGGACAAAGAGCTTTTATTTAAATTTTTTACAGAAAGAAACAATGATGTTGTAAATAAGAGCCTTGCCATTTTATTTGAGTGAGCTTGTATTAGGTAAATTTTTTTCATATAAATTTACTTTAATACTAGAATAAACTTCAATTCTTTAATTAAAATTAGAATAAAGTCGAATTATTTGATTCTAATAAACTTTTCTAATTAATTCTGGTTTTTTAAAAATTTCGTCCTTCAAGTATTAATAAATCTTAATATTAATTAATTAATTCTATTTTTATTCTCCTATATTCCTAAAGTTGAGCTTAGTTTTGATTTAATTATTTTAGGAAGTATTCATTATATAGTATCTTATTTTATTTTATTCAGGAGCCTATAGCCAAAGAGTTTTAATTCAATTAGACTAATCAATTTTTGATCATTGACTCAAGATATTTTTTTTAATAATGATTTCAAGCACTTGAAATTGTATTAATTTTTTTTTGAAAAGAAGACTTTTAATTTAGGAAATTTGCTCATTCAAAATAAGACGACTAGTTTCTTTTTCTCAATGGAATAATGCGTCTACTAAAATTATTAATTATTATTTTTTTTTAAAGTCTGTAGCCTCGATTTCGAATTTCAATGAATGCCCAGACCACTCGAAAAAATTTCAAGCCTTACTCTATTTAATTGATTAATTAGAAATAAATTCACTCAAATGGAGCAAAACAATTTATTGGAAAAAAAAAACTTTTGGCTTTTTTTATTTGTCTGACTAACTATCGAAATCGAAAATTTCGAGTGTTCAAAAATCAATCTTAATTCAAATCCTTACACATTCAGCATTAAAGATTAACCTAGTTCATGATTAATTGAAGAGCCTTAATATTATTTAACCATAAAAATAGTTAGAAAAACAATAAAAATAGTAAATCATACCACAAATTTAATAAAAAAATAATATTTCTATATTATTATTATTAATTGTTTTATTTTTGAACAAACAAAATAAGAATATCACAAATTTCATTTTTAAACCATATTTCGAATAAAAATACCATACTTTTTTATAAAAGTAACCAAAAAAATATAAAAAAAAACAAAATTAATTAATTAAAATAATAAAAAATTATTGTTTACATTTATTCATGCAATAAAAGTATTTTCTTTTCTTTAATTGCGTGTTACAAATTTTACATTTATTGATGTTGTCGGCATCAACATTATCTATTTGAGCTGAGCTTGTAGTTGGAATGTCAGTACAAATTCTTTTAGAGGATGGAATATCTTCTTCAATTCCTTTCTCTTCTTCATCTGATACTAAATCAGAAGGTTGATGTTGTAAACTTTTTAAATTTTTTTTTGAAGCACCTTTCTTTCTTTTGTTGCTGATTGGTAAATCCATAAAGATAATGTTAAAATCAACCATTTTGAGACGATAAGCAACCGAAATTGTATGAGAACATTTGTAATGTTTTAACCAGAAAACGCATGTACAAGTACTATTTTTCCAATTTTCAGTGTTCATTTTTATTAGCCTAATACTGTTTATGTCATTAATCATTTCATTGAAATTTTCCCATGGTTTCTTATCAAGACGTTGTAAAAATTTTTTACAATCTTCTCTAGATAATTCTATACTTTTGTTGTCATCTCCACTTCTGACCATATAATATTCACCAACACGTTGTATAGTTTTCCCAAGTTTGTTCCATGTGTGGGCTTCTAAAAGATCTTCCTTGGTAATTATCGGCTCTTTATGAAATTTTTTAAGATTTAAATTTTCAAATTCGACCAGTTCGTTAGTTGTTGGATTAACAGTTGATATTGTTTCAGATCTTTCACGAGACCAATGTTCTATTAAATTTGAACGACATTCATTCAAAAATTCAATCAGACCAAGTCTTTTGTGTTTTAGTGCTTCTTTGATCTTATCATGACTAGATTCCAGACCATTGCTTGTTGTTGGGAAACATACATCTTCAATATAGCCTTCATACCAGCCATAGTCTTTAGCAACCCATTGTAACAAAAAATATTCAACAAATTCATTTATTGATGAATTTTTATTTTCTTCCCATTTTTTTTTGAATAACTCTGTGGCATGTAAAAATAAATCTTATCGAAATATTTTTTGAATATTGCATATATCGTCTCTAATTGATTTTTTCTCTCTGATGATAATGGTTCACTCATTTTTAAAATATAACTTGTATAACATTTTTTCCTACTATTAATAGGATTTAAACTGTCATAACTTATCTGTATAATTGAATAATTTGATATTAATTTAGTTAAAAATTCACTTAATTAGTTTAATTTTTATTAAATTAATTATCACTTTATTAGATTAAGTGCAAGATAAATATTTTAGTTGTTTTTTTATTTATTTTAGGTAAAATAATCAAATGTGAGATAATTTATTAAAATTGGTGTTATTTTATTAAATTTGTGGTAAGTTTTATTATTTTTATGGTTATAGTTTACTATGGTCCTTAATTGAAGCACTTAAAAATCAAGGTTTCTGTCTTAATCCTTTTATTTATATTTAACAGATCATACAAAATTTTTTTTTTAACCAAATAATAAGGATGAATTACTTGAGTAAATTACTAGTTTCAAAAAAAGTCATAAATTTTTAAATAAAAATTAAGGATTAAATGCTTGCAGTTGTTTAATTTACAAATTAAATCTAATGATTTTATTAAGAATCAAATGTTGAAACTAAAATATTCGGCTTATTGCCAATTTCTTAATACAATTAAATTTGAGATCCTAATAAATTCACTTTTAACAGTACAACATTCAAAATGAAAAAAATTTTAAAATTTAAAAAAATTAAAATTTTTAAAAAATATTTTTTGAAAGGACCAACTTCAACAATTTTTTAATTAAAATTTAACACTCAAAGGACCGGCATGTCAAATTTGACACTTTTTGAAAATTTCAAACTCCATTTTCTCATAAACCGTTACTCATAATGATATGTTGAATTTTATATTCATTTTAAAGATTTATTAATTGACTTTTATTACTTCTCAGGCTACAATCTTTCTTGGAGCCTATATTAAAGACAATCAAATTTTTGGAAAAAATTAGCCGGTCCTTTGAGTGTTAAAGCATTCTCCTACTTTTATTAATTTGAATTTCTTTTAATCTAAAGGACATATGGAAACAAATACTTTAAACCATTTTTAATACACAAATTGATTTGAGAATAGTTTAGTCATGCCTTGAGTTAGTAAATAAATTTTTTCATTTACTTAATTTAATTTAAAAGAAAAAAAGTAAATTAAAATCTACTATTTAACTACTTAATTTACTTAAAAAAGAAAGTTACACTTAGTAGCATGTCTTTTTCCTTGCAGAGATGATTTATAAAATTTTTATTAAAATTTTGAATGAATGTACTGTTCTTTGTACCAAAATTCACAAGGCCAAAATAAACCTGAAAAAAAAAACAGTTTTTATCCACAATCATGATGAATTATCTATTATTATCTTTCAGAATTTTACGAAAAATTTGTGCTTTTAGAATACATGTTTATTAAAAATTTTTATTTTGAAATCTACAATACCGTATACCCTTGGGCGGTATTGTATGCAGTTAAACCCAAAATTGATTTTAAGTGCATGCATCGCGTACCATCTTTCCCATGTTAACCCAGCCCTTTTGGTTAACCCGTGCATTTATCCGGTCTTTTTGTTTTTGAGCACCGCCTTTAAAATCAAAATCTTTTAATTTTATGTCGCCCGTTTAATTAAAAAATATATGTTGATGCCGCATCTACTTTTAAGGACGAATATAATTTAAAAATTTTTTTAACAATTAATTTTTTTATTCCTATATTTTTTACTATTAACTTGCGAAAGAGTTTTTATTCGACAGCTCAGTTCAGATTCAGCTTAGATTTTAAGAAAAACTTTTTAAATTTAGTTGATTTTTTTAATTTAACCATAATAAAAAGATATGACTCAAGAAGAAAAACCACAAAAATTCTTAGAGAGATCTTTACAAATGTCTATAAATAACAATTATAAAACTAGAAAAAAGATTTAAATTAAATTTCAAAATTTAGTTCTTAGGCTAAAAAACGTGCTTTTGAATTTATAATTTTTTAAATAATAATTTTTAATTTTGATGCAAGTTGAGAAAAGAAGCGCACAGAAATTTTAAAAACAAAACTTAGTGTTCATAAAACTCAGCCTATCAAAAATTTAAGACAAAAACTATGAAATTAGCCTAAAATGAGCACGTTTTTTTAAAAATCAGTCTAAGAAAAAAACAAAAAATACATAGACTGTTTTGAAAATTATTCAGGTTCCTTGAGTAATTATGAAAATAAATCAAGCCACATGCTCATTTTTCTTCATTAAATAAAGGTTAAGCCATTTATGTACTATGAAATCTAAGATATACAACTCGTGTATATTATTAGGATATAAATTGAAGCCTCAGCTTAGTTTATATTAAGATTTTCTTTTTCAAATTTCATTTTTTTTTCATTAATTTTGAAATTTTAAGGCAGATTTAGAAATCAAGAAAATAATTCGAAAAAATGTAATTTTTTTCCGGAATTACAAATAATTTTTTCATTTGATTTCTTATACTAAAGCCAAAAGCTTTTGTAAAATAAAAAACTAAAAGAGTCTTATAAAATTTAGATAAACTCATTGTTTTAAATTATTCAAGATGCCAAAAGATAAGACCCATATTAGCATTGTCGTCATTGGTCACGTAGACTCTGGTAAATCAACATCTACCGGTCACTTGATCTACAAATGTGGTGGTATCGACAAGAGAACCATTGAGAAATTCGAGAAAGAAGCCGCTGAATTGGGCAAAGGTTCATTCAAATAC
>NTPY01000672.1:3992127-4006766 GCA_002922825.1 Brachionus calyciflorus
TCGTTTTGCCGTACGTGACATGAGACAAACTGTTGCTGTCGGTGTCATCAAGGAGGTCGAAAAGAAAACTGCTGGTTCAGGTACCAAGACCAAAGCCGCTGAAAAAGCCGAAAAAGCTGGTGCCAAAAAGAAATAAACAGATTACATTCTTTGTCAATTTTCATCAATTATTTATATTAGATGAATTTTTTTATAAAAAAATATCTCTAACTAATTTACTTTAAAAGTCATGTTTTAGTTTTTAATTCTATTTTTATTTTTATATTTAAAAATAATAAAAAATTTATTTAATGTTTAAGCCAAAACTAAAAAGCCTTCTTTCAAAAAAGTAATCTTTTACCTTGATAAGAAAAGCGATATTTAAATTCATTCCTAGATTTCCCATACGCAAATTTCTGTAGTATAGCATTTCCCTCCTAGTTTGTATCAAATATAAAATTCATTCAAAAGTAAAGTTCAACGGTTATAAGTGGTAGCCGTTAGGAAAAGAAAATATTGGTTTAGAGTCTATATATCTAATTGATTAAACTATTATCTTTAATTTAATTCTCTGAATATTCAAGAAAAGAAATTTTTTACTCTTCCAATAATATTAACGATTTTGGTTTTAACTGGCCTTTACTAATATCATAAATATACTTAGCCTCTTATAAGCAATCAGAACCTTTGACTCAACAGCTGAAAATTAATCAATTTATCGTATATAAAATTGTATAGTTTTCTTTGAGTAAAATTAATTCATATCAGTCAACAAGGGAATATCCGGTTCTTGCCAATCTCATGATTTGCATGTTTTATAGGTCATTTTTAACAAAAAAAATTTTTACATTCAATACGCTTTCGTCAATTGCTAAACAAGTTTTTGCTTTTTCAAGGAAACGATCCAGCTTTTCTAAGTTAGCTAAAAGAAAAAACAGCAAAAAATTTAAATATTATAGTTATAAAATCAAAACTGGTAAATTTTTGAATTTTTATGATTATTTGAATTTTTAAGTATTCTATCAAAATTTTAAACGCGTTCTAAACTAAAAGGACTTGAGAACAATAAATACCAAACTATTTAATTAAAACAAACCCTTTTTTCTAATAAAATTAATTAAGATTCAAAACTTAATAAATTTAGGGGTTATTTAACAAGGAAATACAGTATTAAAAATTCGATTGCAAAACTTTACAGTAAGTTCATTCAGTTAGAATATGGGTAATTTATATTTTTTTGGAACTTATTAGCAAAAGAGAACAAAAGACTAAATTGGAAACGTGAAAAAGTTGATACATGCTAAAATCGATTATAAGAATAAAAAATAAAAGTTATTAATTACCGAAATTAGTCAACTTGGTTTTGATCAAAGAGATACTAGAAATTTGATTAGACCACTTGACACTTAAATTCCACGTTACTGAAGTAATTTAAAAAAAAAGTTGACAAAATTAAAAAAACAAATAGGATACATTTATTCAGGGAGTGATTTGTTGAGGAAAGAAAAAATTGGTTGAGTTAAGTAAATCTCGTTCAGTTGCCTAGATTTTCTTAGCAAGTAGAAACATCTAGGTATTAACTTATTCCTGTCCGTCTGTCCGTCCGTGTATAGACAAATTTTGATAAAATCTAGGCAAATTGATTTTTTAAGAAAAAACCAACAAAAATTTAAGAAAAAAGTAATTAAAAATAAAAAAAAGAGAAAAAAGCGGAATAAAAACTGGCTTTGACAAGATATTATGTGTAAAATGTAGATCTCAATGAGAGCTTCAATTTCATATATTCAACTTATCTCTAGCTTTGAAAACTCTGACTACGACAAGGTGTCAACTGAATAAAACGCCTATGTTCAAAAAGGACAGTAAATGCGAGACTTTAAATTCAATAAATCATCATTTTTAATTCACATCAGTGAGTTCAGTTCGGAGGTGATTAACACACTTAGAAAAAAAAAACGTTAAACCAATTTTTTGTAATATTTTTATTTTCAAAATTACTAAAAAAAATTTTCGTTTAACTTTTTAAGGATTGTTTAATAATAGGATCTTATAAACTGGACAGGCATTTTTGTGAGCTTTATGATTAGATTTTATGTATTTCTTACAATAAAAGCATTCATGTTCGTTTTGCAAAATGTCTTTATCTTTATTTTCATTAAAATGCTCAATTATATCATTTTCTATTAAAAAATGATTCTTTAATTTCAAAACATCAAAACAATCTAGATCTTTTCCTTGGTTTTTACTTTGAATAAGTGTTTCGATAAAATTATGGCACGGTAAACATTTTTCATGATTTAAATTTTGGTTAATTGAATTTAGATTCAAACGTTTATAATAATTTGCCAATTTACATGATTGTAAATGTTTAAAAAAGTTATCAAAACCGTTATGATTATTGGTCAAATCTTTTTAACAACGGAAACAATGAACTGATTTTTGAGTTTCTATCTAGAATAAAAAAAAATCTTTTTAATTTTTAGATTAAATTAAGCCAATATTTAGTAGAGCCATTTTTTTTAAATTTAAATTTAAATCCTAATCGATCGGCTCAAATAAGTAGTGCACTAGCCTCTTCAGCCGTGTAAAAAATAAAAAAATTAAATAAAAATAAACAATTACCTCGTATCCATCTATTTTTTTTATTTTATTTAAATGCTCATCTTTGAAATCAGAAATTAATTCGTTTAAAGACTGATTATGCCTTTTTATAAAGTTAAGAACATTTTCTACACCTTCTGGTTTGTTTCTTGATTTGAGATTCTCATTAAAATCCATTTATGAGAATAAGTTTTTCGAAAAAAGTAATATGATTATCTAATATAAATAAAGAGATAAATCAAAATTAAATTTTAAATCAAATATTTTAGTTAACAAATAGTTTTATTGCAAAAATATGAAGAGGGAATACAAATCTATATTTGGCAAATAGATAACTACGTACTTACTTTTGACAGTCAATAATTGATATTTGAGATTAATTGATTCGATTTTTATAAATTTTTTTTCTATTTTTATTTAATTATCTTATCAATTACTTTTTTCCTTTTCTGTTTGAATTGTCAACCAATTTTATCTAATTTATTTGAATTTTTCATTTAGATTAAAATTGTGCCCATTACATAAGCAAACAGGCATCTATTAACTGATTTTTTTCTTTTCACTAAATAGTTTTTTGCACCAAGAAACTGCTTAATCGATTCGATAAAGTATCAAGGATAAAAGAAATACAAAAAATTATTCATTGTTTAATTTTCCTTGTTTAATACTTTATTAGTAGTGATGTTGGTTAGTGCTGGTTAGGCGGTTAGCAAAAAATTGGTTAACCAAAAATTTAGTTAGCCAAATTTTTATAACCAAAATTTTGGTTAACCAAATTTTCGAAACAATAATTTTGGTTAACCAAATTTTTATAACCAAAATTGGCAGACTTGGTCGACCAAACGTTTGGTTAACCAACATCACTATTTATTAGGCAGAAAAAAAAGCTTAATATTAAAGTAAAGTTCATAATAGACTTGTTACTTAATACTTAATACGATTTAAATCAAGGTTTATACGGAATCCTACTTGACTTTGTCTCCAAAAAACAAAAAAAAAGCAAAGAAATAGTTTTCTTTTAATTAAAATAAATTGTGTGCGCATGTTTTTTTTAAAAGTTTTGCTAACATATAATAATTATTAAAAAATTAATAATTATTACAAGTTTTTTCAAACGAAACGTGTCCAAATACACGGCGGCTTTGTCTCAGATTATATGTGTGTTTTCTAATTTTAAATTAGTAAGCTTGAAATTTTTTTTTGAAAGTTTTGAGTCGAAAGCTATTTTTTGAAATAGCTGATAGGATAATTTTCTACTTAATTCAGTTTATTCAAAGGATTTTTTTTTATAACTATTTTGGAAAAAAAAAAATTAGAAATAAATGTGTGTCAAACAAAAAAGAAGAAGTTATGAATCCTTTTTAAGTGGCCTAAGGGTTTCGGGACTACCACGTTATGTGACCAAGTGGTCATGAACATTTAGATAGTGACCCATATCACTTTGCTCATTTGCAGACCTTTATGTGACCAGGTGACGAATATTTTAATAGTTTGAATTTAAATTTAAATATGTGACCAATCACATAATTAAGTGACCCACAACATAATTTCGTGACCCAAATATTTATTGAGTTGACACAAATATTGAGAGTTTATCGAAAAAAGCTCATGAAAGAATAAAAGAAGAAAATACAGCAGCTAAACTTGAAAAAAAAGATGGACTTGTCGAATCGATTAAATACTGTCTAAGCGGAAACTTATCATCAGAAAAGCAAAAAAAAATCCTAGAACTCCTGACAAAACCTTTTTAAAAAAAATGGGGTATTACTTACCTAAATTCAAGGATGCCTGGATGGTCCATAAAAAAAATATAACTTTAAAAATAAATTTTTTGTTTTTTTATTTCAAATAACTGAAAAAAAATTTTTAAATTTAAAAAAATAAGAAAAATTTCTGAATTTTTAATTGTAAATTAAAAAAAAATGAATAATAAAAACAAATATGTGAAAGATCACATGTCCTGTAAAAACTAGAATAGAAAAAATTTTATGTACAAACCAAATAAAAAAAAAGGGAGGTTCAATATACTTATTTTTGCAACAAAATTTTTTATTTCTTATTTAACTTTACTAAAATTTTTTCTTTTTTTTTTTCTCTTTTATTTTTTACTTTCATCACCCCAGAGGTGTTTTTTGAATAAATAAACAAATAAATAAATAGCTGATAGGATAATTTTCTACTTAATTCAGTTTATTCAAAGGATTTTTTTTTATAACTATTTTGGAAAAAAAAAAATTAGAAATAAATGTGTGTCAAACAAAAAAGAAGAAGTTATGAATCCTTTTTAAGTGGCCTAAGGGTTTCGGGACTACCACGTTATGTGACCAAGTGGTCATGAACATTTAGATAGTGACCCATATCACTTTGCTCATTTGCAGACCTTTATGTGACCAGGTGACGAATATTTTAATAGTTTGAATTTAAATTTAAATATGTGACCAATCACATAATTAAGTGACCCACAACATAATTTCGTGACCAAATTTATTAATTATGTGACTATTTTTAAAATCTTCAGACAGTTATTTTATTAAAATTTTATCAAAATTTCAAAACAAAAAAAAATTATTTATTTTTCCAATAAATTGATTCCAATTTTCACAGTAGACTTTGCTTTTATCATTACATGAATTATTCATTTTTACAATATTGAAAGAGCTCTGTCTGAAAAGCTTGAATAATTTTTTTGGAATCTAGTAGTATTTAAAAAAAAAAAAATTAACGTTGATAAAAAAATTATCATTAATAAAAACTAGAGCTCCCTTTGAGCGTTATTTGCGAAGTTTTTGTCTTCAACGAAAGAATCTTGTATGTTCATTAGAGAGCTTCGAATCTCAGTTCGTTTTCTTAGCTTTTTTGTTATATCGACCAATATAAATCTAAAAAAAAAATTTTTTTTCTTTCTCTTCGTTCTTTATTTTGAAAAGTATTCACATAGCAAGGTCTTCATTTTTTGTAATCAAGACTCATTTATTCCTGTGTATTCGTCAATCAGGCATTCTATCAATGGGTTCTCAAAAAGGATCGCTTATCCAGGAATTTGAAATTTAATTGTCTAAGTATTGTTTGTATTGAAGTAATATTAGCGATGTTATATAATTCTTCTGTTGATTGATTAAATGGTTGTCTAAAAAAAGCTCTTAAAGCACAATTTTGAATTGACTCTAATTTCCCTATTTTATTTTCTGAAATTACTGAGATGATTGGAGACGAGTAATCTATTTTAGAACGTATAAGAGCAAGATAAACACATTCACGTATTTAGATTAATTTTCCATTTTTTATTTGAGAGTATTTTTATACAATTTAGGCGATTGAAGCATTGACTTTTAACACTATCAATTTGATTTTTGAATGTAAAATGTGGATCGAAAGTAATACCTAAAAATGTTGGTGCTGGATTATACGGGATTAATTGGTTATAGAGCTTAAGTCTAAGGCTATTTTGATAATTTTTTGTACCATTACTAAAAATTATGTAACTACTTTTATGTGGTGCCATTTTGAGACGCCATCTATTTAACCAGTTTTCGAGTTCTTTTAAATATTTATTTATCGAATTTTCGATTTTACCAAACTTTAAATTTAAAAAAGGTACAAAGACCATCAGCATAAGTAAAAAATACTAGAGATTTTTTTTATTTCTCTTAGGTATGTCATTGATTCAAAATTATCTATTTTTACTATAAAATTCCTCTCTTTCAAAAACAATTGACACAATTGGATAATATAGCTTGGAAAATTATGTTTAATCATTTTGTAGATTAATCCGCTATGCCATACTTTATCAAAGGCTGCCGCAATATCAAAAAATAGTGCACAAACTTTTTTTCTTCTATTTAGAGTTTCAAGAGTTTTTTGAATTAAATGGACGATATTATCTTTTGTTGGACGTTTAGCTCTAAAACCTGACTGTTCTTTAATAAGAATTGAATTTTCGTTTAAGAACTTTAATATTCGGCCAAGAATGAGTCATTCCAAAATTTTTATAAGACAACTTGTTAAACTTATTGGTCTACAGTCTTTAGGGTCCCCATTCATTTTTTTTAACGATGTAAAATTGATGGTTTGGCGATGTCTTCCCATCGCAAAATACCGATGAGGATGAACCCTAAATTTCGTTTATTTTTTTCGAAAAGAAATTTTGAAAAAAAAACGTAATGAATTGACGTAAATTTTTTAGGACACTTTATCGAAATTTTTACGAATTTTAATTCAATGTATATATTTTACGATTTTAAGAATTTTTCAAAAGTTAAAAAAAATTTTTAATTTTAATTTTTTATTCTCTAATTTTTGAAATAAAATGCTAATTAAAATTTAATTGAGACCAAAAAAACAACAAACTATTTACAAAATTGGTAACAATTAAGGAAATTTTTAAAATTAAAAAAAAATACAAAATTAAATTATTTAATGGTTGGCTAGTATAAAAATAAAATTCAAATCATTATTAACAATAATAAACAAACAATAAAAAAAATTTCAAATCGGTCCATTTTTGATCATTTTGCCCTTTTCTCTGAACACAAGTTTCTAATACATGTTTTGAATTCTGTTTCTTTAAAGAGAATTTTTTTTGATTGTATGAACTCTTAAAAATTTAAAATTAAAAAAGGAATTTTTTTTTATTTTTAAAAATTATACCTTTACATGCTGCTAATACCGGATAGTCGGCAATCATTTCTTTACCTGACTTGGTCCCCCACATTCTAACATCTGAAACCAAAGCACAGGCCATCGTACGGAAAATCGCTGTTGACGATTTTTTACTATCAATCATTCCATTTATTCGATTATTTAGAGCAGAACTCATAAATATTCCCTCATAGTTTCTATGAATCAAAATCTCGTCTCTATTTCCACTATATTTCAAGACCTCATTTTTGTCCTCATCATCTCCCAGAAAACGCAATATATTTATTGCTAAATAAACTAGTTTTCTTTTCCTCCTTATCTACAACGACTCTGAAAGTTTCTAATTCTAGTCTTAATTTCTCATTCTCTAATTCTAATATCTTTTTTCCGATTTTAAATTGCCAACTAGTTGATTCCTCTCTCTTAGCTTTCTAACATTATCGTCCTCAAATTACTCTGATCTAAAACTTGAGAGATTTGTCTTGATGAACGAATAGAACTCGGTAAAAGTGGTTCAATATTTATAGACGAATTTGATTTATTAGAAGTTGAAGGTGTAACTTCATTTAAACTAAGTCTTGATTTTTGATTAATTTCAGATTTTGGAGTTGATTTTGATAAAATTAAATTAGCTTTATTCAAAGAAGCCCCAAAATTTTCATCTGTATTTGAGCTGATACATGATGTTTTATTTTGTTTTTTGCTTTCTGCATCGGAAACATGTCTTTTATAGGTTGTAAATTTTTTTAATTCATCCGAGCAGATTGCAAAATTACCTAAATATTTTAAAGTTCCTTTAACAGCTTTTTTTTAAATTATAAAATCATAAATCTGTTCAGTTTCCGGTTCTGTTTCTTCTTCGGGTAAAATTAACGAAGCGATTGGTACAATACTAAAGCTTGGATTATTCTCTTGATGCCAATAAACAATAGAATGAGTAGTTTTCTTAGACATGATTTTATTTTTTTAAATTACAAAGAGAATTTTAAAAAACCAATTTCGAAAATTACTTCTATTTTATACATGTCGCTAATGCAATATTATATAGAATTAAAATCAATAATAATAAATAATTTTAAAATTTAAAAAATTTCAAAATTTTAGTATTTTTAATTCTAGAATAAAAGTGAAAAAATCATGAGCACATAAGGAAAATTTGGCGTTTATTAAATGAAGATTGATGAACTTTAATCGGAGTTCTAAAAAAATTTAAAAAAATTGCTATAGCATGTTTTCGATGGTAATAGTTCCATAAAGAATTCCGGTTATATTTTACCTTAATTATTAGAATGCTGGGCAAAGGTTTACGGCATTAAGTGACAGTTATAAGCTAAAAAACGGGATTTTTTTTGCAAAAATCATTTATTTTGGAGTTTGACTTTAGTTAAGATGTGACCATAAAATTCATCAAAAATATTCTTAATAGAATAATCAATTAAAAAATAGTCTTTCGAGGCTTGATTTTAATTCAAGTTTTTTTACTAATGCTTTTTCTAAGCCAAATTATTTTTTTGAACTAAATTTCATTTTGAAAAAAAAACAAAAATAAAGGAAACTTTCCTTTTTCTTGATACTGAAAAAATTAAAACATATTGCTTAATATTAAAAAATACTTCTTTTTTAAAAAAAGCAGTATTTTTTATTTTTTTAAAACAATATCAAGTGAAAGTCGGCTTTATTAAAGGAGTGAGTTTTATTAAAGGGATTAGCTTTTTGAACATAGTAGCGATGGCTACTATCTTTTATTTCTGTCTCAATTTTGTCCTTAAATTTTTTATCAAAAGATTTATCGTTGGAATCCAAAAAGGTTTCTTCGAGAATTTTTCCAAAAAGATTAGCTTATCAGAAGATGTTTCAAATTCTAGTCCTTGAAAATAAAGAGTTGGAAATGTTCTTGATTTATTCGAGTTTACTTTTCCATTTAATTTTTTAATTTTTTGCCAAAAAGGCCTTGAAGAAGATGCATTATTCCCTAAAGATTAAATAAAATTTTCCCAAGATTTGCTTCTTAACGCATCAATCTCTTCTTTTATTATTTTCTTAATTTTATTTAATAAACATTTATCCATTGAAGGTTTTATCTTTATCGTATTTTTATATTTAATTAGATCCAAAACATATTATTTTCCGCTGCTTTAATTAAATTAGTTGTAATAAATTCATTGATTTTACTTACATTTTCCTTTATTCCTTCAGGAATTAAAGTTGGTAGTTCATTTGAAAATTTAATTTAATTGGCTCTTCTAAAATCAAATTTTTTTTCGATTAAAGTATCATTATTTAAATTCAACGAGGTTTCGCATTCGATTAATATTGGATAATGGTTACTATTCATTGGGTTATCAATTACATATAAGTTAACAAATTTTGAATATAAGCTTGTTGAGCAAAAGATCAAATCTAGAATATCTTTGGTTCCATTAGTAAATGATTAATAGGTCATTTCACCACGGTTTAATAAGATAATGTTATAAAGTTTAATAATCTCGTCGAAACACTTTGAATTTTTATTCTTTTTAATGGTACCAAAGGTTTTTGATTTAGTATTTAAATCGCCACAAAGAATAAAATTTTTTAATTTAACCTTTCAAAATAACTTTCAAATTCTAACTTTGGCTTTAGATCAGGTGGATTATAGTTACTTATAAAAAGACAATCAGTTTGATCGATTGAAATATTAAGATATATAGCTTCAATGTTAAGATCTTCGTATTCCAAATTTATATTCTATTTAATTGATTTTTTAATAAGGACATTGACTCCTCCTCCACCATTAAGTCCACCTGGACGTTGTCTATGAGCAAAGTTATACTTTTAAAAAAATAAACACTTTCTCGAATGTCTCATCATTACACTTCGTTTTATTTATGAAAACAATATCGGGATTATATTTATTTAAAAGTCATTAAATTCATATTTTTTATTTGGTAAAGAGTTAGGTTTCCAATTTACAATAATTAAGTTATTTTTTAAATTTATTTTATTCATTGTGTATTGTGTTCCAGACCTTTTTCATATAAACATCAAGCTCTTTAATTGGAGCTGGATTGCCGTATGTTAAATCATGTGTTGTAAATTGTTTGCATATTAATTCAATTTTCTTAAAGTCTGGTTTAGGTAAATTAGGAACAAGGATTCTAATGAAGTCAGTCTTAAAATATAAAATTCTAAAGTTGTTAGTTGAAATTTTTTTTTTTGAATTTCACTTAATTTGATATCTATTTTTTTAACATCTGAATTTAACCCATCAACTTCCTATTTTATCGACTTAATTTCAACTTTTATACTTTCCATTTTTTCATCAATACTCTCTAACTTTGCAAGAATTTCTTTAGAAAAATCAGGCTTATTTACTACGGCACTATATGTTCTATAGAAGTTTTTCGAATTATCTATAGGTCTATCAATTGTATTGTCTTCTCTAACCGAGTTTCTAAATTTTTCTTTGAATACTTTACAACCTTTGTACCAGGATGAGTGATTTTCACCACAGTTCACACATTTTAAAAGATCGCTCTTACATTTATCGTCATTATGATCATTTTCTCCACATTTCCACACTGATTGGACAGTTAAAGAAAAAGTGGTCGAGTTTTTCACACTTTATACATCTAGGAGGTGGATAAGCTAATTCTTCAATTTTCATCTGAAACCACCAAAAGAAATAAATCCATTTTTTATCAAATCTTCTTAAATTTCTTCATTTTCAATTTCAATTTTACAAATTTTAAGCTGATTTCCATCTCTATTAGTAATTGGTATTACATTAGTAATTCCCATTGATGCAAAGTACTCCTGAAATTCTAAAGTATCACTAGCTGTTGAACCTCTTAGTATCAGAATCTGTTTACTTTTTGTGTTAAGATCAATTTTTTGAAGATGAGATAAAAACGTTACACTATTTAATATTTTTCTTTTTAATTCTTCAGTAAGTAATCATTAAGTTACCGTTAGCCCTTATTTTAAGTTCTGATTCCCCAAAAACATCATCAAAACAATTTTTAATCAGACAACAGTTTTTTGTTTTTGATGAATCGTTCGTCAATTCTAAAGAATAAAATAGGAGCTATTCTACTGATTTTATTTCTTTTTCGATTATCGATTTACCCTTCACTCATCAATTTTTTAAGCGAGTTATTTTATTGGCTTATCCTTTAATACTAAACGGCCTCAAAAAAAAAGCATAAGGTATAAAATTATCTTATAAGAACCCAATATATTAGGGAGAATAATAATAATTTTTTAAACTGAATACTCCTCAAAACTTTTTTCTTAACCAAATGAATTGTGAATAGATTTAAAATAATTTGAAAATAGTGACTTAGGTTTGATTGTATCTTTTTTTTGCAATGATTCGTCACGATCGTCTAAATCTGATATAACATTGTTATCATTTTTCTTAATTTGTATTTGATTTTGAAAAAAAATTTTTTTTTTTGTATTTTCTATTTTTTCGTGACGCAAGTAAAATAAAAAAAATTAAAATTAACTTATAGAATTTGAAACAACGATTAAAAAGAGAGATTCATAAGTAAAAAAGAGATATAGTAGTAGTAGCAGTAACTTAAACTAAGCATAAAATTCATTATGCAGTAATAAAGGTTTGCAGTTACTTTTCATCCATTTTTCCAAAAAAATTTAAATTTGTTGCTTGAATAACTTCATTCGGCAGTTTATTCCACAAATTCACAATTCTATTCTTAAAAATCTATCTTGTTTTCTAATAAAATAACTTGGCTTTTCTTCTATTCTACCTAAAAGATTTAATTTGCATTTTTTCTCATTTAAAGGAACGTCCCAAATCAAATTTAAGTTTTCTCTCTGAGAGTGTCAGCGTATAACCTACACTTTAATTTTTTTAGGTGGAAATTCGCCTATTTGTAAGACGCTTTTATGAGAAAGCGGAAAAAAAAGGATTAGAATAATTCACATTTAGGGTCATTTACTTTTTTATGAGAATTTTTTTCACATAAAAAGCCTCTTGCATACTGTTACGCATTTTGCTTATTACCGTCTAAAATGTTTACAGTGTACACTTGCTTAAAATCTCATTAGGTAATTCATTGATATATAATTTTTGATATCTGTTTTTTTTTTTAGTAAGCATACAACCGTTAGTTTTGAGAGAAATTTAGTAACTATTATCTACCGTAATCACTCAATATTAGTACCGGTATAAAATCGAAATTTTAAAAAATTGTACTACAGCCATTTTTTAAAGCTGAAAGTTCTAAGAATTGATTTAATTAATAAAATGGATACAAATCTGAAATTCTAGTTTTGTAGCATGGTATAACTATCGAGTGATTACGGTAGTATAATTATATATGAACATTTTAAAAGTTCATAAACTATGCAAAAACTAAATCACAAAAACCGACTCATGACCAGGGACAGCAAAAATTGCCTAAAATTGTTGCGAAATTGCGTATTTTTGAGTCAAAAATTGCGAAAAATTGCAGAAAAGTTGCCGAAATTTGCAAAAATTTTCGATATCCTTTTAAAGTTCAGATTTTAGACAAATAAACAATACTTCACAGGTTATTATAGTGAAACTTATCCTTGCGGTGCGTTCAAGGATGATTTATTCATCATTTTTCCATAACCTTTTTTCTATTATTTTAAACTGAAGAGTACCAAAACGTAACTTATTCGAACGAAAAAAGTGATTTTAATTTTATAAACTAGTTTTCATGTTAAAATTGAAAAACTTTTCCAAAAAGAAAAAAAAGTCAGAATACTATACTTGCGCTTGAATAAATTAATTAATTTAAATTAATTAAATTCAAAATTCTAGTTTTATCAAAGTTTTACTTAAAAAGGTTCTTTTTTTTATCTAGTACCCATACTTAGGTAAAAATTTTTGTTAATTATTTAATCTTATTCTTTTATGTTCTTTCATAAAAGAAAGAGCTTTTAATTTAACTTTTAAGTTAATTTATTTTTTTTACCTAAAAATAGTATTTACAAAAATTGCGAAATTGCGTTCGCATTTTTTTGTTGTCCCTGCTCATGATGCTAAGTTTAAGAAAAAGATTAAATTGATTATGAAATTTGGACACTAAAGGACAATTTAGAAAAAATAAATCATCATCTCTTTAATTTAAGCTATAAAAAGAAACTTGAAGTTGAAAGTTAAAATTGCTATCTTTATGAGTTTAGAAAAATAGCAAGGGCTTCAGAGTAATTAAATTTTTAAGCTCTTCCCATGTCATAATATCATACGAGATTCTCATTACCATATTCTCATGAGATCTCAGTTCTCGTTATATAATATATTTACATGTAACCTTATTTGAGATCTCATTGAGATTCTTAGAGGAGTTTGATAGATTTTTCATTTAAAAAATGAAAGTCAATGTACATTAGCATTAGTACAGTATGTGGTGCAGATTAAATGAAAAATAAAAATTTTGAAAAATTTAATAGATTTTGATATAAGAGAATTTTCCAATAGATGTGTCACATAGATATATCAAAAAACAGCTTAGAACAATTTTAGGCTGCAAACGACTTAAATTTGCGCTCATCGAAATCCGAAATTTAATTAAGAACCAAATTTTATGATTTGTTGAAAAAAATTTACCTTTCTTAACCAAAATTTTAGTTTTGGTAATAAGAATGGTAAATTGAAGACCAAATTGAAAAATTTTAAAAGATGATAAATATTCAATTTTAAATTATATAAAATTTTTAAAGCCTATTGATAAACATACAAACAAAAAATGACAAAAAGGACATCTTTTGACATTGTAAATCTCCAGAATAGAAAGAATATTTTTAAAAAATCTATTTTTGTCGATTAAGTAAGAATTACTTATGTTTTTTTCACAGATTAATCATGTTTTATTTAAGTTTTTATCAATCTTTTATAATTTAAAAAAAAACAAAATGTGTCCATGTCTTTATTTATGCTTTTAAACTAAATAAATGTGTATTTCAGCCTTTTCCAAAAAAATAAAGCAGAAAAGTTATGAAAAATATCTAAACACCTTTAATAGAGTAATTTCTAAAGTAATCTGCTTTCATATTGTTAAATTAATTTCGAAAAATAAAAAAAAATTAACCCTTCGATACTTGCAGTTAAAGTTGTGCCTCGTGTATCTTGAAAAATTCAACGTGCTTCAAAAAAAAACTATATAAATAGTTAATCTTAGATGTAAGCCTCATTTCTAATTTTCAAAATATTTTTTAAGTAGAAAAATAAAAAAAAATACTAGTTAAATATTTTCTTCTTTAAAAAAAAATTAATTTTTTTGTTGGTTTTAGATTATAATTCAAGATGCCAAAAGATAAGACCCATATTAGCATTGTCGTCATTGGTCACGTAGACTCTGGTAAATCAACATCTACCGGTCACTTGATCTACAAATGTGGTGGTATCGATAAGAGAACCATTGAGAAATTCGAGAAAGAAGCCG
>NTPY01000672.1:4014947-4038066 GCA_002922825.1 Brachionus calyciflorus
ACGTAAAAAAATGTAATTTTACTAAATTTTACAAAGTAAATTTACGTAAAAAAAGGTAAATTTACGTAATTTTACGTAAAAATCGGTAAATTTACGTAAATTTACGTAAAATCCTTGTAGCAGATCAGCACTGTATATATTTTATTTTATAGAGGATATAGTTGATTTTGGAAAATGTGTTGATAGACACAGAAAGCAAAAATTAGTAATGGCACCAGGATCGGAACCAGAATCTGTTGTGAATTTAATTAAACTTTTAGATCCATTAGTTTATGGTAGTTTAATTTTAGAAGCAAAACAAGAAATATATTTTATCTTTTTTTTATTTTATTAAATAGGAATGGCCTTAGCTGGAGCTGGCGGAGGGGGTTTTCTATATGCAATAACAAAAGAAGCTGATTCGAAGGAGGAAATTCGAAATCTTTTGGAAACGTTTAATGTTAATATGAAAATTTACGATGCTAAAATTTCAGATGACGGAATAGAAATGAAATTTTTTTAAAAATTGAATATTTTTTGTGTATTTATTTAATTATAAAATTTATTTTAAAAAAAAGTATATGGCTTTGGCTTATAAGAAAAATTTTTTTTGAATATTTATTCTGGAAAACTTATATGTTTTTTTAATGAATTCTAATTATTCTTTCGAACGAAAAATATACGTATTTAAATTTGCAACTTTTTAACCCAAAAACTCAAAAAATACTTAAACCAATTATAAAAAATAAGTTTTGAGCGTTACCATACAGTAATGGTAACACTCATGAGCTACTTAAATTGTGAATAAGTTATAAGCCACTTCTGTTTATGCTGCTAAATTTTAAAAAATCATTATGTTTATTTAATAGTTCTTATCGATTTACGCTACTGTTCTTTCACATGTACCCAAAATTAACGTTCTTGAAAGTTCATAACAATTTTGATCGTTCGTTCGTGAATGATCATTAAGAAAAGTGAACGTTTCGAACCTTTTATAAGCTTTTTAAGTACAAAAAATTTGGAATATTTATTTATTTAAGAAAAAACTAAATAAGGCAAATGTCTATCTGTCAAATAAAAATTTAACAGATAGTTTTCTAGTTTTTATTCAAGCGAACTATCAGAATTCGCTTAAATTACAAATTTATAAATATATTAAAATTTATAAAATAAAATTAAAAAAAAAACAACAAAAAAATTAGAATATATATTTTTTGAATTTTCTTAAATTAATTGCTATTAAAAGTTACAAAATAATTTACAATTGTTAAAAACAATTTCAAAAAAGTTTTAGCTTTCTATTTTTTTTTGAAACAAATAATTCTAAAATTGTTTTTGATTGAGTTTGTCTGTCTGATAAGGTTCAATGTTCAATAAGGCAACATAAGAAAGTCTTTCTTGTCCTATTGAGTTCATTAGCCTTGTCCCATTCCTTAAAGATTTTTTTATATTTTCAATATTTTTGAATAAAAAATCATTTACAAACAGGAATTACGGTAATTTTTTATTTTTTTATGACCGTTTTTTTATGATTATAAAAAATAAGTTTTTTTTTTGGGGGAGGGGGGCTGAAGTCCACGCTAGGCCCCCTTGGCTACGCCACTGCATTTAGTCATTACGATTAACAATATTATTTTTTAGGTTTTCTTCGTTTTTAAAAAAGATAATTTGAAGAAAAGACCAGAATTTTTTAAATATTTCTTAAAATAAATACAGTGTGACCTCTATTTTGTGAAGCACCTGGGCAAAAGCGAAAATTTTCACAAAATCGATATTTCACAGAAAAGATGTTAACAAAATAGAGGTCACACTGTAGCTCAAGTAAACTTTTTTTTTTTAAATATTTTAAAATATTCTCAAATGAACGTTCATTTTGGGAAAATGTGAAGAAACACTACTTTATATTTTAAAAAAGCTTTAAAATGATTTAGAAACTTTTTATCAACTTTCATGAATTTTAATGTGTTTCATGATTCATGAGCATTAATGAGTTTTCATGAAAGTTGTTAAAGATAGGATTTGTACATCA
The DNA here is from genome assembly GCA_002922825.1 of Brachionus calyciflorus. Classification (NCBI taxonomy): domain Eukaryota; kingdom Metazoa; phylum Rotifera; class Eurotatoria; order Ploima; family Brachionidae; genus Brachionus; species Brachionus calyciflorus. The sequence continues at coordinate 4,016,956 of NTPY01000672.1, forward strand.
TAAATTCAAATAATTCTTCAAAATCAAATCATAATATAACTGATAAAATAAGCAAAAAGCTGCTTGATTGGTATAAATTTTTAGTATATTTTTTAAAGCATTTAATATTCTGTATATAAATTCATAAATTTTGATAGATTGTTTGTTTCATCAGAATGGACCTTTTACATTTTAGTTTAATTTTTGTAATAACTTGGCTTATGTTATCCAAAAAGGAACAGTTTTTTTTTAAATTTTTTTTCCAAATTAATTTATTCAAAGATTAAGCAATGTGAAATTAAATTTGACATATTTAAGAGAGTTGATTTTATAGACATGTTTGTCTTTTTTAAAATGATGTAAATTTTCAAAGATTTGCTTTTTAGTAGAATTTTAATGATTGATTTTCAAAAACTATTCGGTTAATAATTTTTTTATTTTAATTTAAATATTTTACTACTGGGTTAATTATGATTAGATTGATTAAAATCTAATGAAACTAAAAGAGAAATCCAAATAATTTAAGTAAAAAAGTTTCAAGTATCTAAAAGCTATTTTCTTCGAAATTGTAATAATCAGATAAGTCACAGAAATTCTTGAGTTTGATTTATTCCACTCTAATTGACATTCAAGTGTCTCATCTTAAAATGATTAAATTAAAAAGAAAATCTTTTTTTTTAATTTATCCTTTTCGTTACCTTCTATATTTATTTCCTATTTTGATTTTCTTTTTCAAATTGAGTTCGAAACTTTTAACTACGACATCAAATTCTGAAGTTTAAAATTTGATTCAAATTTTTAAAGTAATTGATTAAAATTATTTGTTATTGTTTTTGTCATTTGATCAGAAAAACACGAAATAAAAAATATCCAATGACGTATATCAATTTTCAAAATATTAAATTTCTTGCGGAAATCTGTTTAATTAATCGAAATCTATTATTTATAATATATTTATTTTAAATATTTTTTTTTATTATAAAAGAATTTAAAAAAAAAAAAGAGTTTCAAAGATAAAATAAATATTTGAGCTTTTCAAAATTTCTCAAAATTTAAAATAAACAGCAAAGAAAATTATTTTACCAAAAAGAAATTTAGATTTAGAACTCTAAGGACTCAAAGAAATTTAAAATTAATTATTTAACTGTTAAAAGCGCTTCCGAATTTTCATTAAGAAAAAAAATCCTGAAGCATTTTTTGTTAAAATAAGAAGGAGAATGATGTTATGTGATATTTGGGAGATTGATATCACTCAATAATCAATTTTCTATTGATAAAATTAGTTTTTATTTAAAAGAGAGAATTTCAAATATAAACATTTCTGGATTTAGTTTTGTATACTAAAAATTCAATTTAAATAAAAATAAAATTTAATTAATTGTGCATTTATTTAAGTTAAATAAAATGCACTTTTTCATAAATTTCGTTAAATTAAAAAAAATTCTAAATCACTGAGAGCCATGATTCCTGAAATTTTTTCCATTTTTTTAAAATTTTTTTAATTTAATTTTCCGAAAAAAAGAAGACTTGTTTAAGATTTCTAAATTGAAAAACTTTTATTTAGGAGTCATGTCGACTTATTCAGTGAATATTTCGATCATGTCGACTATGTGAATTTTTTGATTGATGTCCAAAAAAATTTTATTGAAAAAAAAAACTTTATGGTCGTAAAAATTATAGTTTTTTAATATTGCATCATGAAAAACCGGTTTTTAATTTATACATACCGTTTTTATGATGTAATATTAAATTGGACGAGGTCATTTTCAACAGGTATAAAATATTATATACGTTAGGGTGTCTAAGTAGTTTAATTTTAAAAGATAATGTCGTTTGACGATTATTTTTGACTCTAAGGAACATCGATTCATCGATCTCGATCACCTGATTAACTTAGTATAATTTTTTCTTTTTTATTTTCACTTAAAATAATTGAATGTCAGATATACTATAAAAGCTATGCTCTCTTATTCATATGTGAGTTAGTATGATGTGCATCTCCAAGATTATAAACCTATTGCATTAATGACAATTTGGAGAGTCGAATCGGATAGTTTTTTTTTTAAAGGAACTGTTTTGCAAGAAAAAATGCAGAAACAAAAACCGATTTTTATATCGTCAAAATGAAGACTTGTCAAATAGTATTTGTCAAAGCATTTATGAAATAAAGCTTAACATAAGTATTTCAAAATTTCTTTTTGTAAGCACGTTAAAGCTCAACACGGCTTGGTTTAAAATTTTTGTAATTTAAAAATAATTTAATAAATTTTTTAAGTCTATTGCACAATTTCAACTAATTGATTGATTTTTTGAGGAAAAAAAATCTGTGGAATTTAAAAGAATTTAGTCTAGTGTAATTTTAGAAACTAAGCCTTAAAAACTTACGTGTTGAGATTTTTCGAATTGTTTTTTAGCAATCATATGAAACTTTATTCATCATTTTAAAATAAGGAAATATTTCTAGTCCTGATGAATTTGATCAATCTTTTTTCTTAATCATATTTAATTAAATTTTAAGCTATCGGAATTTCGGAAACTCTTTTTAATAAATTTTCTTATTTATTTTAATCAAAATTATAAAGACTAAAATAGATTTAATATGGGAAAAAATCTTTATTTATTTCTTAATGAAAAAAAATCTCATCAGCACTTAATTTACTGACTTGGTTAGGTAACTGTAAAAAGACTCTAAAAGCAAATTGGAAAATTAAATTAAAAAATAGAAACTGATGAAATGATAAACTTTGTTTCATGTTAAGTAGATTATATTTTCTTATTCATTAAAAAAAGGGTTCATTTAATTGGTTTTTTCAATTGCATAGGCATTATTTTTAATAACAAAAATGTCTATTTGCTTACCTCAAATAGTGAAATAAAGGCATTTTTATAATGATTGGATACATATTACTAAATTTACTTTTAATTACTGGGTGGAACTTTTCACAAGCAAAGGCGTTTCTTAGCTTTTATTTCTCTTTTATAAGAGTTATATATTCTAGGATAACAAAAGAAGTCGACTTTATTTGACCTCAAATACCTACTTACTGAATTCATCTTTCTTGGCATATGTGAAAAACATATTTCGAAAGAATATAAACGATTAAAAATATTTTATAACCGTTTTTGTTTTAAGAAAAATGTGTTCTTATAATCCCAAATGATAAAAATTTAATAAACATAAAAACAACGAATTTTCCTCAAGTATTTCAATATTTTTATAAGAATTTTCTAAAATTTTATTTTGATATTGATTAAAGCAATTCAAATAAGAAATATTCTAAGGATTATCCACTCAGAACTAACCGATAGATGTTCGAATTCTATAGGATAAAATTGGCTAAAATTAAAGCTTAATCTTTGAATCAAAAATTTTGTTAAAAGGTTAAGAAGAAAAATTAGGTTTTTATTTTTTCTTAATGACAATATCGACAAATTAATTTTTTTTTTTCAATGACAAATCGTATAAAAGTAAGACAAAAAAACTTTTCTATGTAACAAAATTAATATTTTTGAGTGACAAAATAATTTTAAATTGGTAACTAAAAACTAAATTTGGTGGACTAATTAGTTTTATTCTCGTGCTCTATCAATTTTTTTTTTGGATTTTTATTTTATTTATTTATTGGTTCCAGAAAAAAGGCCGCAGCAAAGGCGATAGAAACGCTGGAGTATCTTTCACGGACCTCCTACTCAGTATAAATATCAAATTTGATAAAAAAAAAAACTTGATTTATCTCATATTAGAAAAAAAAACTATAAGATGTTTATAAAAAAAAAAGATAGAAAACAGATAATATACAATTTTATAAAATGAAGATAATATAAAATTTTACATCATAAAGTGCTGAAAAACCATTTAAAAAGAAAATATAAGTTCTAGTATTCTATTCTGAGCATTTGATTAAGCTTAATTTTTTTTGCATCTCCCATAGATTTTAACACTACCTTAATTTTCATTACACATTCTAGCTTACTTTCCCATAAAGCGTTACCAATGCTTTCAAACATCATTTTATTTCCTCTATTTATCATTTCCGTACTATTTTCCGCATTTGTTATTAGTAATAACAAAAGCTAAATAAAAAGCTTTTTATCTAGCTTTTCAGTATTTCCATTTAGGCATCTCATTCGTAATCCCGTTACCCACAAGATTTATTGTTAGGTAATTTATTTATAATATTCGTAAGGCTATTAGAATCTGGTTTTATGTTATAAATTATGTAGCAATTTTTATCTATAAATTCTTTTATGTTTTTCTTCTGATATTGAGTTGGTCAAATCACATTTATTTAACAAGTCAAAAATTTTATTTCGTGCTGTATTTATGACAATACAGCACTTGCTTTGAAATAAAGGCGTGAGCGTGAGCGTACCGTTACCATGAGTATAGCATTACCGTTACCGTTACCGTTATCGTGAGTATAGCATTACCGTTACCGTGAGCGTGAGCGTTAACAGTAATCAAATGTTTTTTAGTTATATTATTTCGGATTAAATGCAACATTTGAGATGTATTTTTAAAAAAAATTTAATTAATTAAAAAAAACAATTTTTTATGGATTTAAATTCCGAGATCATATTCAAAATTTCGAAAATAAATTCCGCATTTTTTACTTTAAAAAAAAAATATATTTTTATATGGCTTCATTTATGAATTACCACTGTTTATTATACTAATTTTTTTATAATGAAAAAGGATGGCATTTTTTATATTAATTAATTAAAAATCAAAAGTGACATCTTTATACATTAGTATTATAAACAGTGGTCATTCATAAATGGAGCCCAATTTTGGCTTTTATTCTTCGAGTTCTAGGCCAAGGTTTACGGTATTTGTCGGTCTTTTTAACATTAATTTTTGATAGGCACTAAAAATCGAGATTTCGAATTCATTCCTATGCATTGTAAAAATAGAGTTTATGGTTTTTCATTTAATTATTATTTTATTTTATTTTGCGATTCGTTCAAAATTTTAAGTTTAAAAAAATCAATTTTAAATGACCAATCTGAAAGGGCAAGACAATAAAAAAATCTGCCATTTTTTGCAAAAGGACTGTAAATCTATCAGTGAGATTTGTTTTTACATTGAATAGCCAGTTTCAAAAGAAGGAATAATTAAAGCAAAAATGTAAACAAAAATTTATTACTTTTGAAAATTTTTCTAAAGAATGATGATAAAATTTCTGCGCTTTTGGCATTTTTCTTGAATATTGTAGGAACTGATTGAATTTTTGGTTATTTTTTTTTTTATCATGGAAAATAAATTGGAAAATTGATGGAAAAAATTTTATTAAAATCGATGATTTGATGAGCTTTAAAAACAATTCAAGTGTTCCAAGGAAAAAGCTTTGAAAATTTCCATTAGTGTAAATTAATGGAAATTGTGATATTTATTAGTAATTTCTGATTAAATAATAAAATTTAATAAGTTAGATTTTTATGAAGAAAATGGGAGCTTTCTTTTTTGGTGAAAAAATGTGCAAAAAATATATTCAAAATTCAATTACAATAGAAAGAAATACTAGGAACTTTTCGATCCTTCTTCATGAATCTAAAAATATATCTGAAATTAACATAATCGGTAATAATTTCCTCAAGTAAAAACTATACCGATATTTTTTCTGCCGATTACTTATTAATCCAATAATTTTCCTGCTAGAAACATAAAAAATTAAACCACGTTTCGGATAGCAACCTAAATTATCTGAAATTTAGAGACCTTTTAAGTAAACTGTTTTGCCATGATGAAGAGATTTTAACTTATTTTTTAAAATTTGAACATTTTTAGAGAATATTTTATCAATAAGAACATTGTAAAGAATATATCTAAAGATTGATTGACAGTTTTTTTACCTTTATCCTTCGATAGTTATACCGTGGTACAAATCTGGAGTTTCGAATGTGTACCCATTGATTTTATTACTGAAATGTATTCACAGACCTTTCAGCTTTAAAAAAGGAGATGGTACAATTTTGGAAGTTTTCGTAAGCTTGGTTTCCAACTGTTAATTCATAATAAATAAAACCGGAAATATTAGGGGTAACCCGGAAAATAAAAAACGGAAAGGAAAACGCCTTTTAACGAAATATTAAATAAACGCGAGAAAACTAGGCAATTTTAATTGGAAATTTTAATAAAAACGCGTTAAAATCGAATATTTAATAAACGCCAGAAAACTAGACAATTTGAAATAGAAATTTCAATTAAAACGCGTTAAAACGAAATATTAAATTAACGAAAGAAAACAGGATAAGTTAAATTTTAAATTTTAATCTAGATGCGTTTAAATGATTTTTTTAAACAATATTTGGTAGGAGATTCGTTTTGAATTATAAAAATATTTTGATATAAATTTCAGTAATTTCACTTCCATATTTGTACTCATTAATTAAATATTTAAGGTTTAACAGACTTAACTATATTTTTTAAATAAATTTAAAATTACAGTCAAAGCTCGATTATGTCACCCCATCCGTTCTGAAGGAAAACGGGGATATAATTGAATTGGGACATAATCAAAAATAATTTTTTATGAATAAATTTTATTTACAATTACGAAATTTTTATTTTCTCGTTATCATTCATATTATTTTTAAATTTTAATGAAAAAAAATCAAATATTTATTAAGTGTTACTTTTTGTAAAAAATAATAAGTGTTGTAAGCGTTACAAGTGTTAGAGAGACGAATTTTATATTAGTCATCAGATCGGCCACTAGTTATCTTATTTTGAATAATATAAATCTTTTGACAATTTATTATCGGCATTTTAGCTTAACGACAATAAATTTTTGAATTTTCCTTCACCTCTGAAAATAATAATAATATGAATTATACAATTTTTTCAAAAAATTATTTAGACATGCTTGTATGGGATATAATTGCACATAATTTACTATTGAATGTATTTAAATGTTCTGCAATTTTTATGCGATATAATTAAAACATGGGATAAAAAAAGGGGCTATAACAAAACTAAGTTTACAATGAAATAGATTAAGGGAAATCGGTTCTGTAAAATTTCGGGGATAAAAATAAGATGGGATTTAATGTAGACGGGACATAATCGAGCTTTGACTGTACTAATATTTTTTTTTTAGGATTAAAAATATTTCATATTGAGCTAAATTAATGCAGCAGAAAAATATTTTATCAGATTTTAATATTTTTTTTTATTCTTAAAAAAGTTACTTGCTTTAATTGACAAATCAAAAAAATGTTGCAATCATCTCTTTCTATCAAGCTACTCAATTTTCTTTATTTTAATTCTACCGTTTTTACTCGATATTAAGAATATACCGGCACATCAAACAAATTCTTCTAATCGAGTGATTTTTTTTTCAAAAAATAACTCAAATAAAATTGAAATATTCCTCTATTTGAGAAAATTAAAAAAAAAATTAAAAAATAAAATTTTGTTTATTTAACAAATTTTATTGGAACAAAAAAAATTATTTTAAAAAAGAGGGGCGTGCGCTTATTTTGGACATTGAAAAAATTTGCATAACTTTTTTTTATGAATATTATTTGAGTTAAAAAAAAAAAGAAAAATTAACTCGAATTGTGTCTTTTTTTTATTTGGGTTTTATTCAATTAGAAGAAAAAAAAATTTAATTCGAATTATTCTTAATTTCGAGTAAATACGGTATTATAAAATATTGTTCAACTTTTGAACTTTATAAAAAGAAATACATTCTTTTTTATTTTTACATTATATTTAAAATTTATTTTAGTTTTAATTCTTGGTAAAATTTACTTTAACGTTTCTTTTGATTCACTTCTAGCTAATACCACTTGCAATTAATACCACAGATTTAGTCCCATTTCAATTAATACTAAATTCTTATTTTAAAATCTAGTACCAAACTCTTAAAATAAAATTAAATACTAAATGCTTATTTTTTGCAATTAATACCGAATTTGATTTAACAAATTTAATACTATGATACATTAAATACTAACTTTTTTTAATCCAGGTAAATATCTAAGACCAAAGAGAAATAAGGCAATTCTGTATCAAATGAAAAAAACTAATACCTTACTTAAAAAAATCTAAAGTCGCGGAAGCGAAAAAATGTTAGATAAAGCCTTACTAACGCCAATTAAAATAAACGAAGCAAAAAATCAAACTGATTAAATTTTATTAACCTTTAATTAATTAAATTAATTTTTTGAAAATTAAATATTGGGTCTTTTCTGTTGTATGTGAGCACATGGTCACATAATATGTGGTCAGAAATTTTGATTTAAATACCGTAAACACTCGATGATTGTACCATCCCTTTTATTGTAGCCATAAGACCAAAGACTTGAGTACAAATCTAAAATTTCAGATTTGTACCATGGTATATCTATCGAGTGTTTACGGTAATATTATACTAAACGTATTTTATTTCTTCTATTTTAGAAAATATTAACTAAAGTGGTGTTACGATTTTTGTATTTTACGTAAATATACGTGATTTTAGGTAAAATCAAAACGACCAACAAAAATTTCCAATTAAAGAATTGAGCGAATTTCGGTAAAAAATCAAAATAATTTAAATCTTTGTTTTTTCGACTAGGTATCGATGTGACCAGAAAAAAATACTGGTCACATTGGAAACCAGACTCAAAACATTTTCTTTAGAATTAATTTCTTCTTTTTTATTTTTAAATGCTTAAAAAAAGAAATAGTATTAAAAACCTTAAATAAGGATATAGTATTAAATCTTGTATTTAACTTTTTGCTTTGGTATTAGTTTTTAATTTAAGCATTTCGTATTAAATGCAATTAGTATTAGTTGTGTTGGTATTAAAATCATGGTATTATTTCTATTTAGTACTAGATGCAAAAAGACCGTTTCTTTTGAATAAAATTTAATTTCAATTTTGTTTGAATTTAAGGAACAATTACTTGTTAAAAATCAAATAATAATAGCTCTCCTTAAGTTTTATTTTTATAGTAATCAGAAGGGACAATAAAAAAGTGTATGGACATCTGCTCAATCATCTGATTTCCAATCAATCAACAAGCATCCGATCCTAAACTTTAACCAGAATTTATATGAACTATGAACCGCTAAATATCTTGCCTATTTCAAAGAATTAGAAAATTCTTCCTTATTTTTATATTTTCTTGACTCACAAAAAATCTTTTTGATCGCGCATTAAACACTTGATTCGATGTTTATAGCATTAACATATTGCAGAAAATATCTGAACATGGGCGAAATGGTATTAACTGAATGTTCCAAAGACGCGCCTTATCTTATTTAGCTCATTTATCTCCAAGGAAAATGAGGTCAACTTGACTAAAAAATTTCAATACTTTTATAGAATAAATTTCTTTCGTTTTTCTCCGTTTTTTTCGATCTTTTTTAGTTTAAATTTAGCTAAAGGTTAACGAAAAAAAATGTATTTAAACGCGTAAAAACGATCGCGTTTTTTTATGAATATTTTTTGCGTTTTAACGAATATTATGTTCGTTTTTACGCGATTAAACAAGCGTTAAAACGCGTTTTTCTTTCCATTTTTTAGTTCTTCGGGTAGAGACTAGAATATTGTTAATTTTTGCTTCAACATTTTATTCAATTCTATAGTTTTCAAATATTTAATATTTAAATGAAAAAGACAGGACAAAAATCCAACCTGTAATTTCACAAGAACTCACGGATTTTATGATTGTAACAGATTTTACGTATTCACGATAATAAAAAACTGATGTAATTTTTTACTGTTTTAGTTTTCCTTTTAGAAACTAAATATACATGCATGATTAAGAGATGTTGCTATTTTATTTAAAATAGTCTTGTCAGGGGTGCTTAAAAGAGTTTTGTGTCCCCTCTATCAAAAAGCAAGAGTGACTGAGTCCGCTCTTTATTTTTTAAATTTTTTTAATTGTCATATTTTTCACTAATCGTCGAATTAAATCAACTTTCAAGTTTAGAACTATTTTGAGTTATTTTCAACAATCAAAATAAAATCTAAGGGTTTTTTATAATTTTATTTTTAAGAATTTTATTGATGTGTTTCGACAACCATTCATCAAGGTTGGCTTTAAAATAGTTTCATCATATTTACGTAAAATATGATAAATTCATTTTATTATAGCAGAGCTTTATTAAAAACCTAAATATATTAGCAGTGGTCTTTCCTTTAAATTATCTATTTTTAAATATGTAGATAGAAAAGGAAGACAAATGGGTCTTGGTTTGTGTTCATCATAAATAATTCAGACAACCCAGAAAAAAAGTTTTCCTCATAATGATAAACTTTTTGTAAACATAAAAAAATTTCTAAAACGTACTTAAAAGTTAGAACGTTCGTGAACTTTAATGAACGCTGAAGTACATCCGTGAATGTCTAATCCTGTGTTTAAATGATTTTTAAAATAGCGAACGTATCAGCAGCAAGAGAATTTTTAGAAGCGAAAAAACTTTAATATAAAATTTTTTCCAAGCTTCTTGGTTTTAAAAAAAATTTAGATGCTTGATTAATTTAACAACTTAACTCAAGATCTTCCTCTAATTAAATTTGTTTAACTAAGCTCAAGAAAATTTCCATCTTAATAATCTTATTCTTATGAAAGATTAAGGAAAAACATAACATTAATTGCAAATTCATTATTCCTTGTGCCTACAAATTAGATTCACTTTCGCGCTCTAATTTAGCTAAATAAATGAAGAAATTATTACCGTCGCCTGGAAAAACTTATTCATTGAAAAGAGGAAACATGTTCTAATGGGGGTAAATAAAACTATTTATTTTTGTTTTTTAATGCGGAAATTTAAACAAAAGGTTTCTCTAAATAAATTTCATCAATTTAATTCGATGTTTTTTTTAAATCTTTTGAAAATTATTTATAGCATTAAAGGAGTTTACAAAAAAAATTTTCCAGAGATCCTACGAAAAACAAGATATTAATGAGCATAAATTTAAATTATACTTAATTAGCTAATTAAGAGATTCTGAAAAAGAAAAAAAAAATCATTCAATACAACTGAGAGTTATGTTTAAATATTCTTTAGCTATTGTTTTAGATTTAGAATTCTGGTTGAGCATTTAATTTCGAATAATTAAATTGATTCACTAGAGAGTATGCACTGTCAAACAATTTAGCTTCCAAATGTTGACGATTTAATAATAATAGTCATAAAATTGAAAAAAAAACGAAGTTTTTGTAAGACTGTTTAAAATGCGTTCAATTTTCAAATCAGTCATCATTAAACAATTCATGGTTTTAAAATTTTTGATGATATATCATTTTTTTATCAAAGGAATAATATTAGGTAAAACTTACTATAAATTAAAATAAAAAATTTTTGGACAATTCGGGTTTAGAATTTGAATCCTTTATAAGTACTGTGTTGAATTGTTTTAATGTCAGCTTGGCAAAATTTAATTTCCTTTATAAATAAATAAATAATAATATATTTTGAATAAAAAAAGTAAAATAAATGCATTCTGAATTTTTTGATTGGCTCTGCACCGATACAGAGATTTTGCAAAACTACTATTTTTTGATTTTTCTAATTTTTTTATCATGTAAAATTTTTAGAATTTATTTTATTTACAAAAAATAACAACTAGGTCAGCTGATTGAAGGTTAAGCGCCTTTTTTTTCAGAAATTTTAGAATTATTTTATCAATTTTTGCTCAAAAAAAAGTAAAAATGTATTAAAATGAACTAACCCTTGCATTTCGAATCTCAGATTTTTAGGAATTTTTTTTGTTGGATTTCTAAAAACGACTTTTACCATAAAACTTAATAAAATTACTCCATGAAGCATTTTTTTACTCATATGATTTTTAATTAATCATCAAAAAAAAATTTAAACAGTTTTTTCATGCCCTAAAAATGTCCGAATTTTCTATAATTCTTTCATTTTTCTTCAAACTAATGAAATAGAATTTTAGGGGAAGCACGAAAAATTGTTGGACTAGAAAAGCTCATAGATCAAATATTCTCAATTGATGGTTATAACCAATTAGTGAGACCAGTTGATAAAGATTCTGGTCTTACATTTGTTGCAACTGAGCTCAAAGTTTTACAAATCGATTTAGTAAGAGAGCAAAGCTTTTTAAATTGTAAATATTATTTGTCAAATTAAAATTTTTTAAACAAAGGATGAAAAATATCAAGAACTCTTGTCAACAGTTTGGGTTGAAATGGTAATTTTTTTTAACTCATAAACTCCAATTTTCTTTGCAATTGTTTTACGGAACAAATTTTTTTATAATTAAAATTGGTACAATTTGTAAAATTTTTCTATTATATACATTTTTTGGAGATTTTTTTCCAGAACTAATGTTGAGTTGGTTTTATTCTGATCGCCTTCTATCCATTTCTGGTGTGTTCTAAGGATTTTACTAAATAGACTTATTTTTGAGGGTGTTCAAACTCTTCACCCAAGAATTTTTTTTAGGTCAAAATAAACGTAACGTTATTAACTTTCTTGTGATAGACAAATAAGATTATAAAAGTTATATAAAATTCGAATGAATTTAAATGAAATTTACAGTTCCCTGATTCCTAAATTTCTTTCCTTGTTGAATAAATAAAAAAAAAGACCTGGAAATTTAACAATTTTTATTTCATATAATTTTAAATTATATATTTATAAAGACATGGACTGATTCAAGGTTAAGTTGGCAACCAGAGTTTTATGATAATATAACAGAAATAACTCTACCAGTATCAAAAATATGGGTATGCATTAAATTAAAAAAATAAATAAATAGAAACTTAATCTTAAACTTCTTATTATTATTTTATTTCTTAAGGTTCCTGATATAGTTCTTCAGGTAATTTAATCAATTAAACTATGTTTGATTAAATGAAAATTAATGATTTAATTTTTTTTCTTCAAGAATGGGTAAAACAAGAAATTTTTAATATTTTGACTCTCTAAGCTAGAAAACATTTAATAGAAAAAAGTTATAAAATGTAATTTTTGAAATAAAACAAGAGAGTCTTGATGAAAAATCAGCTAAGTTATTTTAGTTTATTTATTCTTTATATATAAATTTTTACAGAGTTGGTCGGAATGAGTACTTAAATGAAATGAAATATTTTAATCCATGGATAGCAAATACTGGAGTGATAACATGGGTTCCTGAAATTCGCCTTTACACGCGATGCTTAATTAAAGTATCTGACTTTCCATTCGATACCCAATGTTGTCAAATTAATTTTTATTCATGGGCTCACACAATTAGACAAATGCAAATAACACAATTCGCAAACAAAAATGTTACTAATGTAACGCATCTCAGCTATAATACAGAATGGCAAGTATATCATACATGTGCCACAAATAAAGTCATTGTAACCAATGAAAATCTTCATTGGTGGGTTACTAGTTACACTATTTATATCAAACGACACACTGCGTATCATATCTATACGCTAATTATGCCGTGTTTTGGTAATTTTTTTCTCTAAATTTTTTTTTAAATAAAATTATTCAATATTTGGGGAAATTAAGAAAGTTTTTGTATTATGTAAAAAAGTAAAATCTTGACATTTTTAGGCTTTATCTAAATTATTTATTTCTATGGAAAGTCGTAATATTTTAAGTTTTTCTCATGTTTCTTAGGATCTATCAGAAGAATATTAACATTTATTTGAATCTATTCTTTAAAAAAAATCAATGAAATTTCGTACAACCCCATCCATTTTTAAATTCATTTTTTTCTTAGGATAAAACATGTTTAAATAAAGTTATTTACTATTTTCTCGTTTATTTTTTTCAAATGTAATGATACCTAGAGATGAAAGCATATTCAAAATGAGGGCGGTACAATTAAAATTTAGATACCAAATATATTAGCTTTTTTGGCGAAAGTTTGCTGAAAAAATTAAAAGACTTGTATTTTAGAAAGCAAGTTCCTTTCAAATTTTACAATTATTAGAATAAATTTTTAACGTGTTTTAAAGCTTTTAAATAAAATTTTTTGCGTCCTTTATTTATAAAAAATATTTATATTTTATGTCTCTATTAAAAACATTTAAAATTTTATTTTCTAAGATCACACCAAACTTAAACACTTCCCTAATGCATAGTGATGGGCAACCGGTTTTCTCTATTAAATCGGTTTGGCCTAAATTTCCGAACTAAAACCCCTTCTTGAATTCTCGGAAAATATATCAAATTGTAGAGAATAAAATTCTCTACCTTTCGACATCACAAAATGTAAAAATAATTTTTAAATTAAGTTCAAAAATGATTTTAACGGGTTCTTTAAATTGGATTTTAAATACAGTTTCAAAACCGGTTTAATTTAATTTTAAATTCAGAATAAACACAAAAAAATATGTTTATGGTATCAGAATAAAGAGAGTTTTATTCTCTACAATTTGTTATATTTTTTGAGTATTCTAGAAGGAGTTTTAGGTCGGAATTTCGGTCAAACCGATTTTATACAAAAAATCGGCTACCCATCACTACTAATGCACTACTAATGAAATTTTAAAAGGACCCTTGCTATACCACATGAATTTTTTAAAACTTATTTTTTTAATTTTTTTTTAAAAGTTTTAAGTATGCTTTCTATTTTGTTGTTTTTATTGCCTCCCGATTCAGGTAAACTTAATTTACTTTTATTTTCACTTTATTTGTTTAGTGAAAATATTTATTTTTTGGAAATTTAAGGCGAAAAAGTCACACTCGGTGTCACTATTTTACTTGCATTTTTCGTAAATAGTCTTGTTGTTTCTAATTATACGCCAGAAGCTGCTAGTGACCTACCAGTAATTGGTAAAATAAAATAATATCAACTTAATAAAAAGCTTTTGGTTTATTTTTCAATTAAACTTAGGTATGTATTATGTATTTAATATTGGTTTAGTTTCAGTATCTGTTGGAACTTCGGTGTGTGTTTTAAATTTTCATTTCCGAGGTCATAAAGTAGCCGCTGTACCAATATGGATCAAAAAATCACTTTTAATTAGACAAAAAGTAAGAGAAAAGAATGATGAGATTGATAAAACTAGTAAATTAATTCAGCCAAAAATAGCTGAGTCTCTAATTCGGAGATCATTTCTAAATGAACCAGATCCAGAGAGAATCAATACAAATATTTATACTCAACGAAACTTTTTAACGGAAAATAATGAAACCGGTTCAAAATATGCAAATGGTTCTTTAAGAAAAATAAAATTGGCCAATAAAATGGAACAGAATTTTATTCAAGTGTATGAACGAAATGAATCAAGTGAGTCAGATAGCGATCAAAATATTAGCAAATATTTTTTTCCAAATAACATTCGTAAACGTTCAAAGTCATATAAAAACATATCTGATCCGAAAAATTCCGATAATGTTCATGAAAATTTCCAAAAAATTATCAAAGTATTGAAAAAAACGTCAAAATTAATTGAAAAAAGTGCAATTAAAAAAAAATCAAATCAAGATTTATATGACGATTGGAAAGAAGTTGCATCGAGATTAGATTTTTTATTGTTTCTCATAGCTTCTACTATTGTAATTGTTAGTCCCATTTATTTATTTGGCAAATTTCTACTGAGAGACGAGTCTTATGTATATTTTAACAAAAATAATACTTGTGGTTGTAGTCCTTAATAATTGTTGTAGAATTTAGACAATTTTTTTATTTTTTAATAAATACTTTTTTTTTGAATTTAAGATTTTTTTAATCATCAATCTTCTTCACAGAGCTGGTAATACAGCTTCAAATTTCGAACCACACAATGTTTTAAAGTTTATAAAAAAAATTCCTCAAATAGAGAAATTTTTTCCAAAAGATAACTCGAATAAAAGAATAAAATTTTATTTTCTACAGTGCTGCTTGTTACTTTGTAACAATCATTATATAACGTTATATAGCGTTATATAGCGTTATATAACGTTATGTAATGAATAACGTTATATAACGTTACATAACGTTATCAAATTTTATTGTTTAAACGGTGTTATGAAACGTAATATAACGTTATGTAACGTTATATAACGTTACCAAAAGGATTAATTTTTTAAAATAACTATTTATGTCTCTAATTGAATTTTATTAAGCGAATTTCAAAAATCTTAAGAAATTTTAATTTCTAACTTATTTTTTATTATAAATTTTTAAAACATACAAATTTTTCAACTATTGTTTCTCTTTTCGAACAAATAAAAATAATTGGCTGAACCGAGGAAAGAGTTAATAAAGAGAGCAAATAAAAAAAACAAGATTTCTTAAGATTTTTGAAATTCGCTTAATAAAATTCAATTAGACACATGAATATTTATTTTAAAAAATTAATCCTTTTGGTAACGTTATATAACGTTACATAACGTTATATTACGTTTCATAACATCGTTTAAACTATATAATTTGATAACGTTATATAACGTTATTCATTACATAACGTTATATAACGTTATATAACGCTATATAACGTTATATAATGATTGTTACAAAGTAACAAGCAGCACTGTAATTCAAAATCTAATGTAAAATGATTCGAAATAAGAAAAAAGAGTTATAATTCTTTGGACAAGAAATCTTATTACTGCTTTGTTTATTTATTGAATATTGAATAGAATTAACCTAAAAATTTGTAGAATTAAAATATAAAATTAAAGTAGCGTTTCGACGACCACAAGCTGGGCTATGTAGGTGTTTTACTCTATATAGCACCTTTTAATTTGATTAAATTCAAAATTTCGAATCTAAAAAAAATTTTCTGACTTAATTTTATTTTCTGGACACGAATTACAAAAAAGCTTCAAAATATTTGTCTTTTCAAGTCAATAGCGAGTTACCCAAAAGCGTTCAATGACCACTGAATTTAATTCTAACTTTTTTATAATGAAAAAGTGTTACATTTATTAATTTAAAATAAAAAAACACCATCCTTTTTCATTAGAATTAAATTCAGTGGTCATTCAAAAATAAAGCCCAATTTTGACTTTTATTCTTAGAGTTCTAGGCAAAGGTTTACGGTATGTTCTCGGCAACCTTCAGAAATCACCATACATATGGTTTGAATGAGTCTTATTTCTATGATATCTAAATGTTTGATATTAAAACATTCAAGTTCATTAGATTAAGTTTCATTCGATTAGAATTTCAGGAGAAATATAATAAAAGCAATCTAAAATCTTAATTAAATGCTAAGCCACTTAATGGTAAATAGTTGAGAGTTAGAATTGAAAAAAAATGAAAAATATTTTGAAAATAAGTAATTCTAGAAAAGAAAATATTCAACTTTATCAAATAAAAAGATCCGAATTATTTGTAGAACATTGAAAAAAAGAACTAAAAAAGATAAAATTTATGATGATTAAGGAAGAGAAAGAAAAAGAAAAAAATCAATAAAAAAAAAATTTCTTAATAATATTTTTTAACTTATCACACAACATAACATCTCTTAAAATTTATCTAGTTTTTAACAATTTGTAAAGACTAAGTTCTTAAATTTTATTTAAATAGATTTAAATTTCAAGCTCAATCTTTAAAATAAACTTGATTATTTATGAATATATTTTTTTTTAATTCTTTAGAGTTATCATGATAAGTTTTTTAAAATTTATTTTTGTACTATCAACTATTAATTTTGTTATTTTAATGCGCTTAAATATTATATTATGCGACGATAATCCGAATTTTACATTGAATATAACTCGTTTGCTTGATAAACTATTGACAAATTACAGTAAAAATCTACGCCCGACACATGAATTAGGTTCTTATTGGTTTTATTTTTTTGTTGTTGATATTTCTAACATATATTTTTGTTGTATCTATAATTTAAGGTATACCAACTGTTGTTGATACAAATATTAATATAAATAGTTTGGGACCTATCTCAAATTTTGAAATGGTATTTTGAAGAAAAAATAAATTTAATTTTTTAGCAATAATTTTTTATTTTTTAAGTCTTATACAATGGACTGCTATTTTCGTCAAGGTATGTCTAATTTTTGAAAATTTTTGAAATCACATAAAAATTTTTATCAAAAAAAAAACGAAGACTTAATAACTAACCGACAGATTTCCCTTTTTCATTAAAAAAATAGGTTTCATTTTTATTCCTGAGAGGAAATCGATAAAAATATTATTTGAATTTTTTCAAGTTGATGAATTTTTGTGAATATATTTTTGTAGATATGAATAAAATTAATTCTTTATCATTTTAGTGAAAGGTGGATTTTCGTCAGTTTTGTTTCAGTACAAAGGTGAAATAAGTTAACGAAAACACGAACAGAAACAAACACTGTTCGAACATTGTTGGGAAACATGTTGCAAAATGTTCGAACACGCCGTTAACTTATTTTAACTTTGTGCTGTAGTTTGACCTTTTTCAATCGAATGAAACTTCAATTTTATTTAAAATACTTTCTGTTTTTGGATTCCCGAGGGAAATAAAACATCCAAAAAAACTGTTTAAACATGAGTGTTTTATCACCAATGCCAAAAAAGAAAAAACTAATTTATGTTTTCAGGTGTTTTTTTTAAACACTTTAAAAACATCAAAAAGTATATGTTTTTTTCTGCAAATATCACCAAAGAAAGAAACAAAAAACGGCATTTAACAGTATTTTTTTCCTGTTTTATTTTCCTCGTTATTCGGTTGTTTAAACTTTGTCAAAAGTTGCTTAATTTCTAAAGTCTTAAGCAATATCTAAGTTTGATCAAAAATTAAAAAATGAAAAAATATAAAAATTTGGTTCGTTTGTTGACCGTCTCTTAAAATAATTTTTGACTTTGTCTAAATCATATTTACTTGAAGAATGGAAGGACGATAGATTAGCATTTGAAGCTCCATACTCACAGATAAGTTTATCAATGAAAATGCTCGAATTAATTTGGAAGCCAGGTAAGATATTATTTCTTTAAAAAAAAATCAAAAAATAAATATTTAAAACAAAAACCAAAATTTTATTTAGATACATATTTTTTAAATGGTAAAGAATCTTATCTTCACAAAATTCCAACATCGAATCGTTTAGTGCGATTAAGCAAAGATGGCAGTGTTTTATATTCATCGAGACTAACTATTAAAGCTAGTTGTCCAATGAATCTCCAAGATTTTCCATTAGACAAACAAGTAAAAAAATTTTAAATTAAAATTGAATTTTTTAATTTTATTTTTAAAAAGATATGCCCTTTATGGATCGGAAGTTTTTCATATTCTGAAAAAGAAGTAACCTATAGATGGAAAACAAAAGCTGACTCGGCCGATTGGAAGCCAATACAAATTGACGATGGAGTCAAATTATCACAATTTGATTTGCTTGGTACTGATTGGAATCATACACGTTACGTTACTCAGGATAATTTTATTTATAAATTTATTGGAATGAATATTGGCTTAAAACGTCATACTGGCTATTATGTCTTACAAGTTTACATACCGTGTTTTATGCTTGTTATTCTATCATGGGTTTCTTTTTACATAAACCGAGAGGCTACTTCTGATCGTTCATGTATTGGTATAATGTGTGTACTGAGTCTTGCAACCCTAAGTCTTGACGTTAGAAATGATATACCAAATGTACCTTATGTCACAGCATTAGATTGGTTTTTAATCATGTGTTATTTGTTTTTATTTGCTTCATTATTAGAGTTTACAATAGTGCATTATTTTACCAAAGTTGGGTATGGCGATAATTTAGCTATTACTGATTTAGATAGTCATGATGAAAAATCAGCCGATGAAGACTCCTCTAATGAAAGTGTGTCGAATAATTCAAAGTTTAAAAATTCACGTGATCAAGTTGTATTTTCGCCAAGAAAGAAAACATTTAAAGATCAAATTCTCATGTTCTGGAAATGTTTGACCAGTGATCCGATTTTTAAAAATCAATTGAAAAAAAGAGCTCATTTTAAAGGAATAAATTCAGTTAGTAAATGTGATCAAATAGCTCGGATATTTTTTCCGGCTTCGTTTTTTATTCTAAATCTTATATATTGGTATGTTTTTTATTTTGATTAATTTTTTTTATTTCCAAGAGCCAATTGTAATCTAAATTTTATTTTATTAAAATTTTTTATAAAAATTAGAATTTTATCTATATCATAAACTTTGTCATCTCATCATAAAAACAAAATCAAGCTTTTATATATGAGAGCGATTATGTTTTTTTAAATTTCAAGCAATAATTGAGAACCATTTGTGATTGAAAAAATTTTTCAAAACTTCAAATGACTAGAAAAAAATAAAATTAAAAATTGAATTTTCTTGACCTAAAAAATAGCTCTACGCTGGTATTTTTGTCATCTTTAAAAATAACTCTAAAGTAAGTTATAACTTACTTTTTTGTTATTTTTAGTAAGCCCAAACTGGTATTTTGTAAAAAAGTACACTCTTGAATTAGTACACATAAAAAAGTTAGTTTTATAAAAGACCAAACTTAATTTTTAAGTTCAAATTTGGAACACATATAGATTAGACCTAATTCTGCTTTTTATCGAAAAACTCTTAGTTCCAGCTATATGTGTTCCAAATTTCAACTTGATGGCTTGTTCGGAACAAAAGTTATTCGAAATAATGTCCATTTTCCTTAATATTTACAATTTGCAAGGTTTTTTAAACATATCTTCTGGAAAAATAATCCGATTTTAACAATCTACGGCTCATTTTGATCAGCTCAAAATTCTCTACAAACCCACGTTTATAAAAAAATTTTCGTATATTATTATTGACTAGGACACTTTGAGGTGGGGGTATATTGCAATGCTTCAGTCTGAAAATATAAAAATTAAAAAAAAAAAATTTCGATAATATTTTTCTCGATTTCTATTAGATGACTTAATAATAGAAATTGAGAAGCTCCCGGTGGGTATTGAATTAGGTAACGGAAATAAATTAGATGTAATAGTATATGCCGATGATATTTTAATAATCAGTACAACTAAATTACTAAACACGATTGAGCTATATGGCAGAGCAAATGAGATTAAATATAGTCCAGAAAAAACAAATTTAATTTTTTTTAACAAAAATGTAACAAGAGGTGTAGCTGAAAAAAGAAATGATATTTGGCATGCAGGTCTTTCCCGAGAAAAAAAAAACGGAAAAAAAACAGTGTTAAAACGCCGTTTAAACACTGTTTTTTGAGCGTTTTTCTAAGCGTTTTTGTACTGTTTTTGGGGGGTAAAACGTGATCGTTTTTACGCGAAAAAAACGCCATAAAA
>NTPY01000672.1:4038978-4057536 GCA_002922825.1 Brachionus calyciflorus
GCGTCACTTGCTCGGATCAGTAAACTAGGTTTAGCCTCTGAACAAATTCATTCAAACATGAAAGGACATTTATACAGTACGTTTATCCGTCCAGTGCTTTACTATGGATTAGAAAACTTCTCTCTCAGCATCCCAGAAATAAATTCGATAAAAAGGACTGAAGGTAATTTAGTAAAGATGCTTTTAGGTGTGCCAACAAGATGCCGAACCACTGTCCTCCTTAACGCACTTAAAATCGATATAACTTTTAGACGCATTGAAATGCTTAAATGTGACCACTTTATTCGCTTGAACCAAAACAATTACACTCGAATAATTCTAGAGTATTCTCATTCGCTAAACATGCCTGATGATATCATCCATGAAATAAATGAGATAAACAAAGCGTCGTGTTCAAGTTTAATAGAATTTTGTAGATTTCACAAATACACGATCAAAACCGAAGTCAAAGCTGCATCACAAAACAACGAAACAGTATCAAATCTGCGCAAAGCATTCAATAATAAAGACAAATCAAAAATATCGGCGAACATCTGCGTGTTGATAAAATTCAATGCGAAAATCTAATTTTTATTTTATTTTTTTATTCTTATATCTTATTTTGTAAAATTTATGTGTATATATCAGGGATGTGCATTAAGTATTAAGTACTTAAGTATTTAAAAATTTATTGAAATTAAGTAAATACTTAAGTCTTAAAATAGGAAAAAGAAGAAATTTCTTTAAGTACTTAAGTAAAGCCTAAATTATTTAAATACTTAAGGTTACTTAAGCTATATTTATATTCAAAATTATATCTGAAAAAATATGAACTAAATTAAATCGTAGAGAAAATGAATTTTAACGATAAACAATTATGAGAAAAATATCTCTTTTTAAATAGAATAAAAGAAAGAGTCTTTATTTTACTATCCTTGCATTGCAACAATCCAAATTTAAGAAGAACATTTTCTTTAATTTTTTAATTTCTGTCTTAATTTGCTGTTGCGAATTTTTTTAAACCCGAAAAAAAATGATCGACCGCGGTGTACATAAAAAACAAAACCAAACCTAATGTCTTATGAACTTAACCGTTCATTGAAATCGAGATTTAACGTTTTTATTATTAAAAATTTTTCAATTTTACATTTCTCATTTTTTGTAATAAAATTTCTATAAAAATTCTTTTAGCTAACTGAGAGTTTTAAAAAAACGGAAAAAGTTAAGTATTACTTAAGTATCGTGTGTAAAACTTAAATATTTACTTATAAAAATTTCAAAATAAGAATTTTAATTAAGTATTTATTTAAAAAAATTACAATTTTACTTAAGTTTCATCTTTTTGATTTAAGTACTTAAGGCACAAGCCTGGTATATATCTTCGTTTTGTTATAATCTATCTTCTTCTCACAATTTTTATTAATATTTTACTATACAGAACTTAAAATTACCCTATTTTTCTTAACTAATTATTTTATACTACAGTCGAATCGCTTTAATCCGAACTTTTCGGGAGTAAAAAAAATGAGTTCGGATTAATTTTTCCGGTTTAAAAAATTTTAAACATCCAAAATTTTTCAAAAAAAATCTTTATTTTATTATTATTAAATATCAATCAATTAAATAGTAAATTAATTAGCCTAAAAAAATCCAATTTTATAGTTAATTATTGAATCATTTAAGTTTATCATTCACCTCTTAAATTAAATCAATGTATTTTTTATGTGTTAATAGATAATTTATTATGTAAAATTTATTTTTTAAACTTTTACCTTTTATTTTTTTAAGGACAAAGAAAAAAAATTCAATTAGAGGGCAAGGGTTCGTTTTAAAAAATTGAAAATATACAGTTTATAAGTATATAAGTAGTTAAAAATTATTGTTCGGATGTCAAAATAAAGCGAACTTTATTGTTCGGATAAAAAAAAGAGATTTACATAGGTTTATATTAACTAGGGAGTATGTCTTATTTAAATTTGGTTCAGATAGTGAAAAGTTCGAATAAAAAAGGTTCCGATTAAAGCGATTCGACTGTAATTGTAAATAAACTAATACAATACGCTTTATTTAACAGCGTATTGCATCGTGGTCAGAAAACGGCCTTAGCCTTAGATTTAAATAAAATATAAATAATATTTTTTTCGAAAAATAGACAAAATTCTGAACAAAATGTCAAATTTTCAAATCTCCAGCTCGATGGGAACATATTTTTTGTCTTAATTTAATCTTCGGACAAGCATTTTTGGGCACCCGTTATGTTTAGCAGAGTAAGTGACTCTAATGACTTGAGTCAAAGTCGAAGTCAATTGAACCTTGCCGACTTGACTCGAGTTAAACTCGTCGATATTTTTGACTGTGACTTACGAGTCAAAGTCGAGTCATTTGACTTGGAAAAATTCTTTTGATAATTTTATTTTGCCGAAATTTTCTCAAGAAAATATGCCAAAAACATGAAAATTGAGTCTTTTTATATAAAAAATAATTTCACCTGAAAAAATAAGAACGACTTGCTAATAAGTTATTTTTTAGAAGATATTAGCTAAATTATACTTGAGTTATTTTTGAGTCTGTTAAGGTCCCGTGACTCAACTCAAGTCAGAATAAATAAAAATCCAATGACTTAGATCAAGTGAGAGTCTATTTTTTTTTGTTAATAAAAGACTCGACTTGAGTCTTTTAAAACCGACTCAAGTCACGACTAGAGTCGGGTTTGACTCATGTCATTTTTTCGAGTGTAGTAAATTTTGATTCTTACAATTAAAAATAATTTTTTAAATATTTTTATTTATATAAATAGAATTCAAATAAATTTATAAATTTTCCTGTCTCTTTTCTCTATTTTTTCAAATATATTTCTTAAAGTTTTATTAAAATTAAAAAAACTGACAAAGAAATCCAAAAAAAAAATTTTAAAAATTTTTTCAAAAAAAAAAAATAGACACAAAATAAAAAAATAGAACGTAGAAGAAAATAAAGAACATTTTGTAGCGTTTTTTCTTTATTTTATCGCTTTGACCACAGGTACATGACGAAAAATTATTACATCGAGACACTTTATTTTTTTTTATTTTATAAATAAACAATTTTTGAAAAAAAAATAAAATAAAATAAATTTTTTTAAACACTGGACTATGTTAAATTTTTGCTTTGCTTTAAAATCCGAGGAAAAAAATAAAATTTAAAAAAAAAAATCTAAGTGTACTAACTACTTCGCATAACTACGACTGTTATTTTAAAATGGAATCGTTTATTTTTTTAAAATTCATAGTTCACCCAACACAAAAAAAACTCGTTTTCCCCATTCAGGCTTTTTTATTTTTTAATTATTTATCTGTATAATTCCAAAAAAAAAAAAATAAAATAAAAAGACTAAAATCTCATTTTTAAAATTTATTACAATATATACACAAAAAAATTGTTTGTTTTTTTTTCCGACAAAAAAATTAAACACAAAACAATTGGAAATCCAATCATAATTTATTATTTTCTCAATCTCTTTAATTTAAATCCGGAAAACCACTATTTTTTTCTCTCAAAGAAAAAATTAACAACTGTTGTCCCTTTTTTTTTTCATGTTTATTGCAAATTTCTTCTCAACTCGCAAGAGCCTCATTTACTAAATCTTCATCTAGGATAGCTGGCGATTTATTTTGTTTATTTATTCGCGTCGAAGTAGAGGAAACATAAGATGGTATAGACTGGCCTGTAATACTCATACTAGACAATATTTCATTATTGGAACTATTTAAATTTCTAGTTGAAAATGTTGGTAACAAAGAAGATTGACTATTCGGACAATCAATTACTAAATTATCATCGTCTTCTTCGTCTAAATCTGGACTGGTCAAATTATTTTTACCACTTGAATGATTAGTTTTTCCAGTATTTCTTTCCAAAGGTATTAATTTTGGCTTGACTGAATTTGGTGTTGTTTCGCATACAGGGCTATCGGGCGGTTGTGGTGTACCCGATGTCGCGCGTAAATTTACTTGTTCTTCTTGAGGTGAGGGTGACGAGGGTGTCATATCGGATGATTGTATTGTTGGTAGAGAATTAAAAGACATTAAAGGTTGAATTTTAGTCGAACTCATGAGAGGCACTGGTGGAAGTGGATTAGTCTTTGTACTATTTTGGCTACTGTTACTCCTAATTTGACTTCCTTGAACAGGAGTCGTCGGTCGACTTGAACCACTAGATGTTCTTTGTGCCGATTTATTAGAACCCGAGTTAGTAATACTAGAATTATTTTTGGACTGAACAGCACTAAAACTAGAGCGATTTTTTGAATTATTATTTGCCTGATTGGAATTTTGATTTAAATTGGAAGTTTTTTGTAAATTTTTTACAGGTACTAAAGTTGGCGCAGTCGGATCATATTGAGGCGATGAAGAAGATTTATTCGGTGATCCTAGTGAATTTTTTATAATGGGCGATGAGGCTGATAGAGGATTTTTCGGATTATCATCTTCATCAGTCGTTTTAGTCTTATGCGGAATTTTAAAACCACCTTTTAAACCTAAACCAAGACCTAAACTCAATGCTAAATTGGGTTTATTATTTGTTAATGGTGGAGTGCTTGGTTTAAGTTGAGGCGTATCAGAACTTTTAGAATTTTTTTTCATTTCAGATTCTTTAATTTGTTTCAATTTGGGCTTACTAATCAAAGTGGGTTCGTATTTTAAATTGGAATCTGTCAAGTCACTGTTTAAGTATTCGTTGGATGGACTCATTAGTGATGTGGAAATGGACAAAGAGGAAAGAGAAGAGGGTGATGGTGAGGGTGTGCGATGATTTGACTGCGATTCTTTTATTTTTTCCGTAGAAGAATTACTTAAATTATTTGTCGATAAATTAACCTGAGGTGATAATTGTGATTGTTTCAATTGAATTTCAGTACTACTTAAATTTAAATTTTTACCAGTACCTGTAGGTGTAGACGATTTTTGAGACTTAATATCTTTAGAAATTTTTGATTTTAATCCATCATCGGAAAGGGGTTTTGTTCGACTTTGATTCGAATTACCACAAGTTTTTTGTGTTCCAGGCGTTGAATTTTGACTTGAGTTTTGAGTGGAATTTTGACTTTGATTCGGAGTACTATTACTTGGTTTTTTGATTGAGGATGATGGTGTAACTGTTGATGAGGGAGTCTTCGGATTAGAATTCGATGACTTTTTTTCAATGGATTCTTTTTTATTCGCCGAATTCGAAGTAGTTAAAACACTTGATTCTTTTTTAGGCACAGGATTCTGAGGTGTTTTTTGGTTAGTGGATATGTCGTTTTTTTTCGATGAATTTTCCGACTTTTTTTCAGTTGCTATATCTACTGATGATAAAGACGGCTTTAATTTTTGTTTTTTATTCAATAAAGACGATCCATTTAAATTTTTTGAATCTTCATTCATTGAATTGTGTCGTTTAATATCAGTCGGTTGGTTCTGGGTCATTTTACGCTTTGCCGATGGAGGATTAGTTGAGACTACTGGTGTAGATGGAACAGATTCGCTTGTTGACGACGATGAGGCTTTTCGTTTTTTAGCAGGACCTGATGAATCAGATGGAGTTTGTATTAAATTGTTAGACTTGATGTTATTTTTATTTATATTTTCACATTTTGATTTTTCCAAATCATTTTTGGAATCGTCTTCGGGTTCTGTTTTAATATCCTCTTCAAAATGAGCTTCATTTTTTATGGACAACTCTATTTTTGGCTTATTTTTTTGTTCTAATGAATTTGAAAAATCAAAAAGTGAACATGAGGTGGGAGTGTTTGGATTATTTGAAGGATTGTACGAGTCACGCCTTGAAGGTGTTAGTCTCATAGGATAGGAATTGCCTCTTGGAGTAACGTGCATTTCGTCTATATTTGATTCTATATATTCACTTTCAGGTGCCATATTTTGATCATTATCATCAAAATTCTCTTCATTACCTGATTTGTTACTATCATTTGGATTATTTTTGCTATTCTTACCATTATCATCTGGATAATTATTATTGTTAATTTTTCGTCGTTGATCAAGTGACGGATTTTGTTTGTATTTCATTAATAAAGCCCGTATGGTTACTGGTATTGAATGACACCGTCGAATTATCTCACTAATTACATTGGGATTGTGTAAGTCATTGTGGTCTCGAAATCGTGTCTCAATATTGCCTTTACTTACATCTATTTCAATTGTTGTATAGCATAATAATTTTGGATGTTGCATAATAACCGAAACGACAAAAGGAGATATGAGACCAATTTCGAGAATTCGAACATTGGGATTATTCAAATTTGAATAATTGTAATTTGTTAAATTGTAGTTATTATTTGACATGTTTAGAGCAGATGTGCACAGTTTTCTCATGCATGAAAGTAAAAGTTCATTGAAAAGTAGTTGTTTGCGTAAGGTTTCTATTATTAAAAGTAAATCTTGTGGATGTGTAAAAGCTATTTTTTCTATTATGACACCCATACAATTTGTTTCGTCTAATTCGGTAATATAATACACTTGATTTTCGTCTGGTAATTGCTTAAAAAAATTAAATATTAGTGATAATTTAATACAAATTGTTTTTTTTTAGGAAGAGTTATTTATATCTGGTAAAAATTAAAAAATGGATTTATATGGAAATGATTTTACAGCCGTTTTATTTTAATGATGTCAACTAGGGCTCGTAAAGTAAAGTAGACAATCTTCTTTACCAATTTTCTTTTTTAAGTAAATTGAGTTAAGTAAAAATTTGCTTTTAAAAGTAAATATAAACTGAAAATTTACTTTTTGTAAATTTTAAGTTTTAATTTACTTTTATTAAAATGTGCTTAAAAATATAATATGTAAAAGCTTTTGCAAGTTTAGACCAAAATTTTAGCCTAAAACTTCAAGTTTACCCTGAAAGGTGATCTAATGTCTTTACACCACAGCTGATGCTCAAAAAATTAAAAATAATAAAACCAAAGTGATCAGAATTGATAAATTTAGTGCCTATTACATAAAAAAATAGGAGCTATTGGCATACCATGGTTATTTGAGTAATAAATTCTAAATAATTATGAAACAATCAAAATAAATGAAAATTTTAAGGTTTATTTTAAATGCCTTGCTGTAAATAAATTTTTACTTCCAAACAGTTCGAATTATCAAGACTTGAGTGCAAATTTCAAAATTATTCTATTGTAAAAATATTTTCATTAATTGAAAAATCAGTTTTTCTTAAATGAACATTTTATGTAGCTTAAGATCAAAACAAAAACTGGTTCGTTGGGCCAAGATTTAAAAATTTTCTATGCTTACAAGAATTTCTTTTTAGAGTATCAAATCCTTTCAAAAATATTTTTACTACAATAAAATCCAAAACAAAGTTAACGATCTGTTTATACACTGTTTAAACAACGCTTAAACAAAACCAACTCAGAACAGAAGCAAAACCAATACAGCACATAAACATTTTAACCCTTTGAGTCCCAGGGTTGAACCACGATAGTTACGAATAAACCAAACATGTTTACTGGTAAATTCTGGGGCGTAGATGACGAATCTGAAGTCGAAATGGCAAGTTTCGATAGAAATAAGCCTTTAAATTAAGGCTAAAATTAGGACATTTTCGAGATCTCATGAAATAGTCCACAAACCAAACAAGATTATGCCAAAATCGTAATCTACGCATCAAAATTACTCATAAACTAAGTTTGTTCGTAGCTTTTTAATATTTTTTGGTGCTTTACTCTCAAAAAACCGTTTTTTTGTCTTTTTTAGACGTTTTAATGGCCTAGGGGTATGATTATTCCTAAAACTCAAATCATAATCAGATTAGGGATAATTTTTGTCATAGAATTCGAAAATGAAGTCGGTTTTTTCTAAAAATAATTTTTTGACCTTGTTTTTGTAGATAGAATATTGGTATGCTTTTATGGAGAATTAGAACAAGAACAGTAGGTGTGGCGATAAAATAAGTATTATTTTCGGATTCTACGTCCAAAATTAAGCTAAGAGCAAAGATGTTTTAGATATCAGCAGTATTTAATAATTGTGAATATTTAATAAAAGAGTTATACAACGAGTTACAATAAAAATTTTGTATTAATTTTTTCTGATAAATTTACCTAATAAGGTTAAAAGGCAGAAAAAAAAAAATAAATATAAATTTTCCTTCTTTTCTTAATTTTTTAAAAATTTTAGCAATTTTCATATACAATTTCTATTTTTTTTAATTTTTTTTAACATGTTTGGTTTATTCGTAACTATCGTGGTTCAACCCTGGGACTCAAAGGGTTAAATCATATTTTGGAATGATATCCATTTAAAAAGAAATAAACTTGTTTTAAAATGTTTATGTGTTGTTTTGGATCTGTGCTGATTTGTTTCGAAATCGTTTGCACACTGTGTAAACATTATTCATTTTTTCGTTAGCTTTGTTTTGAATTGTACTGTATTTAGAAGTAGAGATCGAGAATAAGGCCTTAATGATGATAATAATCAAACATTTGAAATATTTTTTACTTACCACAGAATATGCATCGTTTAGCACTTTATTATTTATTGCTGTTTTGGCGAGTAATTCAAAAAATGGAGTGAGTTTATCACTTTCAGAAGTTTGAGTTTCAATTCCTTTTAAAATAAATATAACAAATAAAAAA
Organism: Brachionus calyciflorus; assembly: GCA_002922825.1. NCBI lineage: Eukaryota > Metazoa > Rotifera > Eurotatoria > Ploima > Brachionidae > Brachionus > Brachionus calyciflorus. Next base: position 4,047,581 of record NTPY01000672.1, read on the forward strand.
AGTGGAAAAAAAAATTAAATAAAATTTTTTTTTTTACCTAGTTGTTGATTCAATTGATTAAGTGTACTTAAGCACATGACTAAAGGTTTATTTAATTTAACTTGATATGTTGCCGGTATATTTATAGATGAATTTGAATTTGGATTTAACTGTTTAGGCGATTTATAAAATAACGGATTTCTTTTAGAATAAAAAAAAAATGAAAAAAAATACGACTATATAATTTTATTTCCTTTCTGAAATTACTTTTCAAAATTAAAATTCTGATTTAAATACGGATTTAAATATTCATATAATTTACGTTCATCGTCTTTATCGGTTAAAACTAACAAATTCGAATCGGCTAATTTGTACATACGGTTCTCATTGGTGGTCTCTGGACTTTTTTGAAGTGATATACTTAAATAAGATCCGATTTCGTGATTAAAAAGTTCGTCTAACGTCAGTGAGTTTGTAATTGTTTTAAATGTTGAGTCGAATTCGACGTGTCGTTGTTTTTGTTTTGAATTTAAATTTTGATGATGTTGTATTAGATCAAGTGGACTTAAGTAATAATACAGACGAAATGGTTCGCCCAGTTCGGATTTTTTATAAATACCTATTGGTGTATGATTTATTAATTTGTCTAGAAATTTCGATTGATTATTTTGTGAATGACTAGATTGGATTTGACTTTGTTTTAGATTGTTATTAGTTATTTTTTCCAAATATTTTAATTCAATATGATACAATTGACATAAATCTTTTTCCAAACATTGTATTGCTTTGAATCCTGTCGCCCTCACTTGTCTATAAAAAAAAATTTTAATTTATTGTTTTTTTTTAATTGAATAAAACTACCAATGGGAATTAACATTTTTTAACTTTTTTAACTGTAATGAAAGGAAACTGGTTAAACGATTTTTTTAAAATGAAAACTATCTATTCTTAGAAGTTTCTAGTCGATTTGAAAATCTTGATAATCTAGTTTCTTATTTTTTATTAATTTTAAAATTGACAAAAATCATGAGCCCAAAAAATGAGTGGAAAAGTTTTTAGTGTTATTTATTTTTTTAATTAAAAATATTCAAATCTACTTTTTAAAAACTAAATACCGTAATCGCTCGATAGTTATACCATGATACAAAACTAGGGTTTCAGATTTGTGCCCATTGATTTTATTACTTAAATGAATTCATAGATCTTTCGGCTTTAAAAAATGGGGTAGGTATAATTTTGAAAATTTTCGATTTTATACCAGTATTACTATCGAGTGATTACGGTAAATTCGATTTTATTCGACAAAAAATTAGTCGTTTCGAGAAAAAATTAATGGAATTATTTCTACTAGATGGCTTTCTTTTTTTTAATAAAAATACACCAAAAATACGAGAATTAAGTTACATAGGAGCTTTACAGTTATTATTAATTAATCTCGGAATTTGTTTTATCAAATTTCAATTGGCTTTTTTGGCTAAATTAAGAAATAAATCAGAGGATTCTGATACTAAAGGTTCTTTTTTTATTAAATAGAATAATAAATCGATTCTTTAGTTTTTTATTAGTCAATAATTTTCGATTTTTATAGATAATTTGCAAGAAAATGATAAATTGTCTCTTCTTGGAAAAATCGGCTAATTTCTACACAGTTTTAAATTCATTTTTTTATCGAATTTCTTTACAAAATAATCGATTAATTTTTAGTTTTCCAGAGTTTTTTTTGGACTAAATTTCAAGTATTAATTTTAAGCATTTTCTCTATTTTATAGGGGAAGAAAAAATTTTAAAAAGTACTTAAATCATTGATTAGTGTCTTGTTTACTCAAGCTCAAAAAAATGTCTATGAACCTCAAAAAGAAGAACACTTGCCAATTCATATTCAAAATTACATTAATTTTTAAAACTAATAACTCTTCCTTTTCACTTCCGCTCCTTTATATGGTTTTTCCAGAAAAGTAAAGTTTTAAGCAGATTTTTTGTAAATATAAAAAAAAATCATAATTTTGAATTACAATGGTAGTAAGTAATTTGTAACGTGATATAATATAATGTCATTCGGCGTTAAATGAGGTCATATACAGCAGACCTCAGATTTAATTGATCATCATGTGACGTCACGTTACAAATTACTTACTACCACTGTTCTCTTATTAGACTAAAATATTTTGTGACAAAATTTGACCAAAATTTAAAATTCAAAAGATCCCTTTGATAGTTCAAAAGTATCGTATATGGCTCCCCAAACGATTTTCAACTCAGTTAAGTAGCGAAAAATTTAAAATACTAAAATTACATATTGAAGTTTACTAAAAAGTTTTGTTAAATTAATTAATATTTAAAAAAAAAAATTTTTTAAAGTAATTTTCCAAAAATAATTTGAAATTGAACTGAGTTTCGGAAACACCGAAAATAAAATTAGAGTTTATTGTTTGGGTAACCTTACTATTGATAAAAATACTTACTGGTCAGGATCAGTTAAGATAAAATTTGATTTTATTCCTTCAATATGCTTTGACAAAAGATCCCAATTCCATGAGCAGAAAATTTCTTTCAACAGACTACTACTCTGAAAACATATTATTTTTTTTATCAAAATTAATATTAAATTTAAATTTTTTTTTTGAACAGAACTAACCGTTGCTGGCTCACTGAATATGGAAAATTTAGCATCGGTTATTTCACCACTAAGCGAAATGGTAACTTCAAAATAAAAGTCATCCGTTGTTAAAAAAGCATTCACTGTATTTGGATCCTCTTCTGATGGATGTTTAAAAATTAGTAAATTGCACGTTGTTGCCAAGTTTTCTAACTGATCAATAACTTGAGCTTGATTTAATTCTTAACAAATAAAAAATTTTTACTAAAAAAAAAGTTTCTAAAAAATATTTATTTCAAAATACTTTTGATATGCTTTATTAGTAAATCGGTGCATTGTTTAACAAAAAGTTTATTTATTGCTAAAGATTGGGTATTCGTGGCGGTTGTTGATGGTCCGAGTAGAGTTGAACCAATTGGGAGACTTGTACCAATTCGAGTTTGTAATGATGGTAATTGTTTCTCTAAATCGGTCCAATTTATTGGTTTTTTACCCAGATCCTTATTACATTGATCCATACGATATATTTTTGTTTTAAATTGTATTTATTAGTTTAAATTATAGCCACAACAAACAAACAAAAAGAGTTATAATTTTTTTTTTAAATTTTGATTTATAAATTATTTTTGTTGTCTTATGCATTAATTTAATTTAATTTTTTCTTTTGTTTTTAATCGATTTGAAACAAAATTAAATTCATTATTTCTTTTTGGTGTTTTTAATAAGAATATAAAAATTAATTCTTAAAAAAATCTAAATCGACTCTGAATAAAGAAAAAAAAATTTTATATAAACTAAAATATTTAAAAAAAAAAAAAGAATTTAATTTGATTTGAAATTAAAGGAGAAAATTTCTCTCTCTAGGCTCGAATCTTTAGCATAAAGTTAAAAGTCTAAAATAATTTTATCTAAGGTTATCTATATCTAAGTTTGTCTGATTTTGAGCCTTGATAGAATCAACCAAACTAACCATTCTTTAAAAAAGTTGGTTTTAGTTTAAGTAAACTTTATTCATAATAACCGAGATTACTAAAGCTTCAGAAAAACTAAATTTTTATTGAAAATGGATCAAAATTATGTTTTTTTTTTAATAAAATACTTCAAAATAAAATAGTTTTCTTAAAAAGTTTAAAAAGTTAAGTCATCCTCGCTCGATTTTATTATTACCGTAAACATTTTTTTTTAATGTCGCACTAAAAGTCCGAGAACTTTTCTTTAAAGCGTCAAAAAAATTAAATTCTACAGTTTTAAAAATAATTAAAATAAACTTTTATGACTCGTTAAGACTTAAAAGACCAAGTATATTAATTTTCAATCAATTCAGAGTCCAAGAGAAAAAAATTTTTTAAAGCACAAAGGCCAAGTTTTTGGACTTTTAGTGCAAAGTTAAAAAACATATATCTAGGGTTCATAATTGAGTTTTTATTTAGAAAAAATTTCGGAATAGTTTTTCAATTGAGGAATAAAATTTAAATATACTAAAATTAACGACTTAGGGTAAAAGTTTTCGATCGAGTGACTTTAACCGAACTCTTCCAAATGATTTTAGTTTTGGTCATAAATTGAGACATTTTTTTCAGTAAAATCGAGCGTTCATATATTTTACTTTAAATAAAAAAATATGCAGGTTCATTTTTCCATCGAATTGAGAGATTAAGTAACTTTTACTAACTTTTAAATTAAGTTCATTCGTCTTGAATATGAAACTCCATATATTTTAGACTTGAGAATAAAAATCAAATTACCATATTTCCTCAAATACAAGCTCAAATAAAAAGGCAAAAATAAAATTTTATTTGAGTTTTTTTTGAGTCATTTTTTAGAACCAAAAAAATTCAAATATAAGATCATCAAAAGTTAGCGACTCGATCTTGTATTTGAGCGAATACGGTATTTTTAGAAAATTAGACATTAAAACATGTATTTATAGAAAAAGTAAATTTTGAAACCATTTCTAACAAGTTTGCTAACCTTCGATAAAAATTAATTTTCTGTCGCACCAGTATTAACTCAAATTGAAGAGCGAATCTTGTATTTTAGGCAAAAAACATGTTTTATTCAAGTACCGTATTTCCTCAAATACAAGCTCACTCAAATAAAAGCGCGAGGCTTGTATTTGAGGCATATAAAACCTTTTATTTGAGTTGTTTTCGGTCAAAAAATTGTCTCGATTAAAAGATAGTTTTATTTAGGTAACACAGTAAAGCCTAAACTTAATGAATGTAAATATTGTTCCTCCAAATTAATTTCATTTTTTATCGTAATTGAATTTTTATATTATATCTTATCTTAAGGGTTTTAGCTCTTTATCAATTAGAAGTCTTTTTTTTTAAACACATGTTCTTGCATACTTTAATTTTGTTGCATTAATACAGAAATATTCCATATTTTTTGCATATGATGTCAAATATTTCGGGTCCTAAATTTCGCATATTTAGACGGACCCTACTCATCTGTGACAATTAGTTCCGATAAAATCAAAATTATATTTTAATTTTAAAATTCCGATCTATTTTATAACAGTAGTAATTAGATATGATGATTTCATAAAATTTCACGTGAAAATGAAATTTACCAAAATTGAGGTAAATTCCCATAAGGCTAGAAGGAAAAAAGTTAAGATTTCAACAAAAATTACCTAAAAAACATGTTTTATTTTTTTATTTTAGATTACTTAAAAATTTCTGAAAAAATATTATTATTTCTCAAATTCGAGTGTAATCAACTCAATCTAATCAATTCATAATGTTTGGATAATTTCAATAATTTTGTAAAAGTTAAATAAATTGGAACTTTCCTCAACGTTTTGTTTCATAAATTCCCTTCATTTTTGCTTGTCTAATTACCTCATAATTTACGATAGTAACCAAAATATAAAATTTTTAATTTTGACTATAATTTATTCTCTTAAAATAATAGAGCCCAGTTTCTTTTTAAAAAAAATATTTAAAAAAAACCTATGAACCTCGTGCTTTATAATTTAATTTTAAAAAATTACACCTTTGGCAATTGATATTTTTTTTAAATAAATTATTAAAAATTTGTTTTTCAATTACTTTTAAAGAAAACTATTAATGGAACATTTATCGATTTTTGTCTCTGTAATTTTGAGTTTTTTTTTGGCGCTGATTCCTTGAGTTGTAAAAGGTTTGGTCATTCAGGTGTCTTAATTTTTGAAATTAATTCTAAAAAATTTTACTTAATTGATTTATAAAATGATTGAACTTTTCTGAAATAGGCTAGTTGTATTGCATACACACAAATCAATTGAAAATTTTTAACTTTTTATATAAGAAGCCTTTATTTCAAGGACATAATAATCTTAAGGATAAGTAATACTTTCTATAAAATTTAATGGAAAATTCGATCATTCATAGATTCTTCGAAAATAAAAAAAAATTCTCTAATAAATGTCGACATAAAATTAAGTACTCTTGGAAATTAAAATTGTCTTTGAAAAAACTTACGATTAGATTGGTCGTTTTAGATAAAGCAGTGAAGTGAAACTTGAAATTTTAAAAACTATGTCTTTGTCCCATTAACATTGTAATTCGGAATTTGTTTTTTTTTTTCAATTACAAAATTTATTTGTAAATAAAATTGTTTCAAGTGATCGATTTTATTTTACGGAAATATTTAACCGCATATTTTTACAAATAAGATATAAATGTATTTTTTTTTTTTATTAATTTTATAAAATTAAATTTTTTATGAATTTGTAAAATTTAAAAAAAAATTATTTCAAAGAGAAAAAAAAAACGCACAACAACAACGAGAACAACCATACGAAAATTTAATTCTATATATTATAGCAAAAAAAAAAATTTTTTTGTTTCAAATTTTTTTTTCGCTCATTATTCTCTTGAATTATCACGCTTAAAGTCACACACACATAACTTATTTTTATCGGTCTCTCTTTTTCTTTCCATAACAATCCTCCCATAGTAGTTTTTTTTTTCGAATTTATAATAATATATTTAGAAATTAAGAAAGTGAGTTGTAGTGTTGGGAAGAAGAGTGTGCTTATGTGTGTGTGTGTGTGCGCATTACATTTAAGTAATATTTATTTTAAATATTATTATAAATAAATATAGATTTAAATGATATTCATAATTTTAATAAATAGTCGTCTATTAATTTTTGTCTTAACTTGTCTGAAACTACAAATATTGATCAATTCTTTTTCAATTCAAATTTTTATTTAAAGTGTTCTATATTTTTCAGTATTTTATTTTTAACGAAAAATAATAAATTTTAGTATTAAGAAATTACTTTTTTAAATATTTAATAATATGTAATTGTCTATATTAGACAAAATTGCGTCTTTAGCTATGCTGGTTTGAATCAGCATAATCTTGTTTTTAGTGCTAAGTTTCCGGTTGGTGGCAACATAAAATTGCAATTTTTAGGCGACCTTTTTGGAATAACTAAATAGGTCTTTTTATCATGAGTTTTAAGTTGCAAAAAAGGATCTCAAAAATTGCAATTTTATGTTGCCACGAACCGGAAACTTAGTTTTTGAATATTAATACCTCGTCAAAAACCGAAAATTTGGGTTTTTTTTCCATGCATTTATTATTAGTCAATTTTACGATGGGAATGATGGCCACTTATGCATGCACATACACTTATATTCGCAAGGGTTTACGGTAATATGTTGATCCAGATTACTTGTAAGTGAATCAAAATAAAAGAATAAAATTTTTTTTCTTTTTAAATTTATGTAACTCACAAAAAATATAAAAAGTCCCCAAACAATAAATCCTAGTTTTATTCTCGGTTTTTCCGAAAACTCATTTGTCTCGGTAATTATGAGAGATTTGGACTCAAGCAGTTCATTTTTGAAAGAAAGGCTATCGACATTAAACATTAGATAATTTTTTCTTGAATAAATAAAATTTTAAAGTTCAATTTAAAATTATTTTTGGAAAATTACTGTAAAATTTTAATTTTTTTATTTTTAAAATGTCAATTAATTTCACAGGACTTATAGACAAGTTTTATTGAGAATAAATCTATCTTCAATTTGTAATTTTAATATTTTAAATTTTTTACTACTTAATTGAGTTGAAATTTTTTTAGTAAACTAGGCTATATCGTTTAAGAAACCTAAACAAATAGTAAAAAAAAATTTCATGTTTAAAATTGGCTTTCCAAGAGAAAACTAAAAAGCACTAAGCTTATTGGATAATCAAAATTTTTTTCAGTAAAAGATTGACTCTGGAATAGAACCTTGATATGTTTTTCAGATGTATTTTAAATAAAATTCTTGAAGTAATTGAACATGCTTAGAAATAGTATATTTTGAAAATAATCGTAATTTTGGTAAAAAAACTGTATTTTGCTTTGTTTAATTTTGTGGATAAAAGCAATTATTTTGCCTAGTTAATCTTTTTCTAAATAATTTTTCCGTCTCGTTTTCGTCTGGTTAAATCCTAATATATTTTACTAAACTAAGACTGTATGACATAAGTGAAGATTTTTTTCAAGATATTTGAAGTTCTATTGAATACTCTCGACTAGCTTAGAACGTATCTTTTTGTGGTTATAGATTGACTGCGCCTATTTTCGAGTTTTATAAATAAATTTTTTAATATAAACTAGTCTTTTTTACCCTAGAAAAATCATTTCCATCTTAATTTATTGATGATAATCTAATAGTGAATCAATGGTTTATTGTTTTGCATTTATAGCTGTGGTAATTCAAGTGTGACATTTGTGAACATTCATTAACACAAGACCGGCGCTACGGTGGGGGCGAATTATGGCCCCACCCCAATGACAGCATATAAAAAGATTTAATTTCAATAATCTTCAAAAAAGTTCTTTCTAATAATAATTAATTAAAAAATTAAAAAGTTGATGATTTAAGATGTCGTGTATATATACCGTATTCCTTTGCTAAATTATGCACCATCAGAGCTAAAGAACTGGATTTGGTGCGTGCACTATTTTAAATACCTCCCAATTTAAAATTGACTTGACTCGTTGTTCATACATCAAACAAACGTCCCTTATATTTGATGGTGCATCATCATCAGCATCAATCATTGGCTCGGAAAGGACAATTTGAATGAAAATTCAACCAAATTCTTATATATTTTTTTAAATCTATTTTTAGTGCACCATTAAAATGTGGAAATTAAAAAATAAAAAAAAATTTAATTGAATTTTTCATTTGCGAACCAATGATTGATGCTGCATAATATCCGAAATTCCAATAAATGAACCCCGATCATATATTAGGGAAAAACAAAATTGTTAACTTTAGAGTGAACATTTGAGCTACTTTATTGTCGGTCTTTTAAAAAATTTTGATAACCTCACTTAAAAATTACTTTTTATTCAAAAAACTACTAAAAATATTTACAGTGTAATGAATTATTTTTGTATTATAAAAGATGTCTTTTAAATTGTATTTTAAGGATTTGATGTTTATTTTTGATGAATTTTCTCATGTTGAAATTTAATTGACTCATGGTTCATGTATCAAACCCAACCTAGTGAGGAATCATTTATTAGAAAGGGTCTAGGTAATTTTATGACCACGTGGTCACGAATTAATTATGTAATTTTTTTATTGAGATAAAAACTGGAAAAAAATTTAAAGTTTTTAAAAAATATTTTATTTGGATTAATTACATATAAAATAAATAAAATTGAGTTTTATACCGGGTCTAAAAGGGGAGAAATTTTTTTTTTTTTTAAATTAAAAAAAAAATTTAAAAATTTGAAATTTTATAAAATCCCGTGACCTAAAATAAATTTTATTCTATTGTAAAAATAATGGACACAATGGAAACAACAGAGAGTCCTGTGTATGATCAAACTGATGTTATTCACACACCAATAAATACACCTAGTAAATTAAAGCAAGTTAAAGAAAAGAAAATGTATTGAAGTTAAAAAAGAGAGCGTTGATGGATGATGATGGCGACGACGTTGTTGATGATGCTACTTGAAAATCGAAAGTGGTCATAACAGATAGTGCAGACTCAACTAATTTAAAAGGAAGAGTCGTAAAATTAGAAATTTTCTTATCGGAATACGAGAAGATTATCGATGACTTAATCGATATCGCAGAATTTCTCCAGTCTGATAACTTTTTATTAAGCAATTCGTTTAAGAAAGTTGTAGAACGTATTGGGACAGAATGTGATACTAAAATCAAAGAACTGAGTGATAAAGTTGACGCACTTGAAAAAGGCCCTACACTACCCATTACTTCAAATCAGCACAATCAACTATCGTGGATTGATGCGCTAACAAAACCTAGTGCTTTGTCTCTGTCGAAAGAAAAAATTGACTTAAGTATACGTTTATCACTTAAAATAGAAGATGAAGAGAGACGCTCAAGAAATATCGTGGTATTTGGTATTCC
>NTPY01000672.1:4057877-4109931 GCA_002922825.1 Brachionus calyciflorus
AAATAGAAGATGAAGAGAGACGCTCAAGAAATATCGTGGTATTTAATATTCCACAATCAACCAAAGATAACGGAAAAGAAAGATATTTAGATGACAAAAAACTAATTGACGACTTATTCACTAAAAGTGGATAAAACAGAGACTAATTTAACATGAGTTAAGAAAAAAAAGAAAGGAAAACAATGAGAAAGCAGAAGCTAATGGTGATCAAATTCGTTATGGGATTAGAGGATCCTTTCTTGTGCCCTTTAAAATCAAACCAGCTGGTCCAGCCAATTCATATGAAGGACCCAGAACCAATGACACGAACCCTACAATAATAACTACCAAGACTTCAGACCACCAGCATGGTTTCTAGACTATAGATACAATCTGGACACCTATAGAAATCAATCCCGCCGAGGAGCACCGTCCTATCGGTACTCTTCAAGATATTAATCATTCAAATTGTATACCTAATAAATATTTTAATCAAACCATGAGTGTGCTTCAACGAAACAATGATTATTTTCCCAAAACAATTTATAACAAAATAATAGCAAACCATTCTAATTTTTTCCCAATTAATAATCCAAAAAGTGATACTGTTGTTTAATCATATCATAATAATAATAATACTCCTACTCCTTCTCATAATAATAATAATAATGATAATAAACAACCAACAATTTCTCAAACTACATTTTATAATACAAATAATAATAGCTGTAGACTCGAACAAAATTTTAATTAACCAATTTCTAAACGTAACAGCCTAAGTCGAATAGATATATTATTGGACAAATTTACTCTTACTATTACACTAACCCAACCTCGCTATGTAACAAGAAAAATTTCCTTGAATAAGTTGTCTTCAAATACAGCCCTGACTTATTTTATACAGAGACTTTGTTTAATGACAATAAAAGTATACTCGACGGTTATTCGTGTTTATATTGTAATAGAGTAAATATAAAAGTAGGGTATGTGTTTATTCTTAAACAAATTTAGATGTATATCAAGTAGAGGATGCTATTCTTAGTTGCAGTAATGTTGAACAAATTTTGTGTTGTTAAAAATAGATGATTAAAAAATTCTGATTGGAATGTATTTATAGACCACCAAATTTTCAATCTATAGAGAGTCTAAATGCATCTTTTATACGCGCGAGAGCTTTACGATTCTGGACTTTACAGTGGAAACTTAATTTGTGGTGATTTAGATTAGATAAAATGGCTTGAAAATGGAAGCCCTGTAACTAATTTTATTGAAGGTTAAAATTTAGAAAATAGCTTTTTAGAAAATTCTTTTTTGGAAATGAAAACTGTTTTTCACATCAGAATGTGTTTTTTAATACTTTTGTTAAATCTGACAATAAAACAAAGAATTTTTTAGACTATATTATAAGTGACTCTTCATTTAGAATAAATGAACTTGAAATCGGACCTCAGCTAGGCATGAGTGAATAAGGTCACTTGAGTATCATTTTCTACTATAAAGTACAGTTAAATTGTCAGAAAATAAAGAACAGAATCAAACTAAAAAATTGAAATTCACCAAAACGAGAGAGTCCAATGAATATTTTTCAAGTCTAGATTGGAATTAATTATTTAAGGATAAAACAATTGATAAAATGTAATAAATATTTTTAAGTAGCTACGAGGTGGCAAGAGAAATTCTTGTTCCTAAAAAGTAACCTGGTCAGAAAAAAAATTGAGGAGTTGGATGAATAGTGACGTAAGAAATATGATGAATGATAAATATAAAGCTTGGAAACGCTATTCAAGTAAAGGTTGGAAGAATAAACACTACGCCGAGTATAAAATTGTTAGAGATAAATGTAATTAAGCCTATAGTGAGGCTAAAATACACTATGAAAAGAAAGTAATATCTTCGATACGAAAGAAACTTAAAATTATCTTTATAAATAAACAATATGTTCCAAAACGGACTATATAATCAATTAGAATAAACAATGTTTTAGAATCAGATTCATTAAAAGTTGCAAATTGCTAAAATTTTTAAATCAGTAGATGATGAAAATCTGCCCATATTCGACTCATGTACAGATTTGACATTTGATTAGAATCTTGACGAATCTTTCTCCCCAGCTGAGTTAAAACATAAACTTGAGAGACTTTATGAAGGTAAAGCTTACGGACCTGATGATGTAAGTACGTCTTTTTAAAATTTAATTAGCTTTCCCACTCTCAACTTTGTTCAAAAATTTTCTAATCAATGGCACGCTGCCTAAACTTTGGAAAGCCAAGTTATTTTATTAGAAAACGAGATGGATCGTCTCAAAAGCTTGAAATTAGTGAAGGAGAGAAAGATCTTGGTGTATTAATTTCAAGTAATCTGAAATGGTCAAATCATGTAAATAATGCAAATAAGGAAAATCGTATGCTTGGAATCGTGAAAAAAGCATTTAAACATTTGGACTCATTAAGTCATTTCTTTTGCTCTATCAATCTTTAATTTGACCACAATTAGATTATGCCGTTGTGTATGGAATCCGAGTTTAAATCAGGATATTCAACTGATTGAAAAAGTGCAAGAAAGAGCTACAAAATTAGTAAATTGTTTGAAACATTTAAAATATGAGGATAGATTGATAAAACTTTAAATAACTAGCTTAGAAGCGTAAGGGGTTATATGATTCAATTTTTTAAGATTCTTTGAGAATACGTAAGTTTGAACAAAGGGATTAACTTGTCAATCAGCAATTACTCGAACCGTAGGAATGTTTTTAAATTAACTAAAGAATTAAAAAAGAGAGTACACCGAGATCAAACTTTTTTACGAATAGAATTGTGACCTTTTGGAATAAATTGCCGAATGAAGTTGTCAAGCAACAAATTTAAATTGTTTTAAATCGATGTTAGACAAATGGATGAAAAGTAACTGCAAAAACCTGTTAGGCTAGGTATCTTTGGTACTGCATAATGAATTTTATGCGCAGTTAAAGTTACTACTACTACTACTACTATAATAATCTAATTCTTTTTTTAATATAATCATTAAAAGCATCTTAGAAAATCTAACACACGAGGCCTAAGGGTTTGGGTCTTTCCTTGAAAAAAACTTCAGTGTCAAGCTTTCTTTAGCACTATATAAAGGTCTGAAATGTCAGAAAATCTCCCAAATAAGGGGTTGGGCAGTAATTTGCCTTTTGAATTCATTTTTTCTCATTTTTTTTTATAAAATCTTTTCTTTTTATTCGTTATATATAGGTGATAAAACGACTTTAAGGAATCATAGGGAGAACAACTTAATTGGCCGAGTGGTTCAAGTCATTGGATGAAGGATCCTCGAATTTGAATAAATTAGCAAACTTACTAAACAAAAAAATTCACTAATGTACAGTATTTCACAAAAAGTTAGAATCAAGCTTGTTATTTATTTTAATGGACCCTTGAAGGGTGTTGTTTTTTCAACGGTCCATTTTAATTATCTTATTTTTAAACTTATTCCTGTCGTTTATTTTTTCAAAGATAAACGACAGATTTCTTTCAACATTTTAGACCCGGAGTAAGACTCAAAAAATTTTTCCAGTTTTTATCAAAAAAAAATTTAATAAATAATCCAGGAAGAAAATTCAAAACTGAGTTTTAATCCCGGTAAAAATCAAAAATTTTTGTTTTTTTTTCCTAAAAAATTTTTTACATGGTGTCGACGGGAAGTTTTCCAGTGCAATAAACCTGAATATTGTGGTTTATTCCTGGAGTAATGCGCAAGCGTTTACGGGAAATCTCGTTCATTTTTTTTGTTTTACTAAGAACCTGTTTATTTTCAAAAAAATGAATGGCTAAAAAATAAAAGATTTTGTCTGCATTTAAGGCCATTAACCTTGATTTTTTTTAGAAATAAAAAAATTTCTTGACTTTTAAAATTTAAGAAAACATAAAATCTTTTTAATTCGAGTTTTATGTGTTTTTGAAAAAATGCATAATCTTTTCTAAAATCCATTCAAAGCTATCAAATAAAATTCTCTCTCCTTGAAATTGATTAAAGAGAGCTTTAGAATTACTAGAAAAAATTAAAAATGTAATTTTCCGATACTATTGAATTTTTAATTTTGTGAATGACTTTTTGAATTTTTTTATGTATTTTAGAAAAAAAAAGTGTCTAGTCGAATAAATTAACAGAACTAAATATTTACTGAATATAGAAAAAAGTTCCATTTAAAACTTGAGAATATTTTTTTTTGATTTTTTAAATCACTCTTATACTAAAGATTTACTTAAAGTTTTAATTAAATTTTCTAGGCTTTTAAGTCAAGTTTAAATTCGAATTAAATCTAAATAAAAATATTTAAAGTTTAAAAAATTTTTCAAAATTGTAAAAAAGTCACGAATTTTTGTTTCTTTTTGTTACCTTGTTCAAAGATAAGAGTTGAATAATCAAATTTATTATTAATTTTAAGAAAACTCTATTTTATTTGATTTTTTTTATGGATATAAAGCAACTATAAGTTGAGCCATTACATTTTTAATGTATAGTATAAGTCTTAGAATTTAATTACTTATATAATTTATTTTATGTTTTTATAAATTCCTCTTATTATATTTAAGCATTCTAGAGGAATCGTTTTCTATGTCCAAGCTGTAGTATTTTAAAAGTTTATTTAACTTTTTTTTTAAATTGATTTTGGGGAAGTTCAAAACTATTTCGATTGAAATTTTTAAAAAAGGTTCTGGATACGAAAATAATTAAACTCGTAAAATAACAATAAGATTCCAAGGGAAAAAAGATTTTGTTATTTTTTAAATTCACAATATTTTTTTGATTATCAAATTCATAACGTCTTTGTTGAAGCTGGCCTAAAAGAAAATAAAAAATTTGGGGTATTCTTAAAAGATTTTATCTATAAGTGAAGAGAAGTGCGTTTCTAAGATTTAGTGAGCGTGTTTAAACGCTTCTTGAAAGTGTTCAGCTAATTTTCTAGTGTATTTATCATCATGTATATTTTTTTTTCATTTTCAGTTTACGTGAATTATCTAAATTGAAAGTGCATTTACTTCTCCAAATTTGGAGGTTAATTCTATTCAATAAATAAATGAATTTATATTTATTGTTTATTTTAAATAATATGCTCGGATGATTTAAATGTCTAAGCCATTTTTTTTTTAATTAAAAATAGATCTTGTAAATTTAATTAAAGAGATGCTAAAAATTTAATCGAATAAAATTTTTGAAAATTTAAATAAATTCTACCTTAAGAAGTATTATTTACTTCATTAAATCAGAGAATGTGGTGGGCGAACTAAATTTAATATCTTAAATAATTTTACTGTCAAAAAAATAAGTTTATTTCAAAAAATTTATTTTTCAAAGAAATACTGCCTTGAAAAAATATTAAATTTTTCACGAAAAAAATTTCAATATTTTCTAATTCTAATCATGAAAGCTCGTGAAAAAGTTTGAACGGCAATTTGAGGCATTTTTTAATGAAGGTTCATTTAAGGAATTCGTGAATTATAAATATTGTATCTAAATCGTACGTAAGACTGGTATAGTAGGGCTTTAATATTGGAGTGGTTTTATCAAATATCAATTTCAAATAAAACTATTTCTAAAAATAAGATTTTTCAAAAAAAAATTCATGAAATATTAAAATACAGTCTACGCTCACTTTTATCACCCCATCGGTTCCGATAAAAAAACGTGATAAAATTGAATTGTGATAAATATGAATAAAAACTTTTTTCTTTTTTTTGACTCTGTAATTAAATTAAGCCTATTTCTCTGACAACTGATTTTATTTTTATTAGAATTTTCTTGAACTGATCGTTTTGGTTTTAGCTTAATTTAATATATTTACTTTAATTATTTTTTTTCGTTTGACCTTTATTTCTTTTAATATATCAAAATTATCTAACATTTTCGGAAAAAATTAGATGTTCAAGTCAGGCGTGATAAAAATGCATAATTTTTACATTAAAAACATTATACATGTTCGGTCAAAAGGCGTGGTAAATATGAATAACGTGATAAAAAGCGTGATAAATTCGAATTTAACTTAACATTAATTTGAATGGGAAGAAAACCGTTCTTTTATAAAAGAGTGATAAAATTAAATAGTGATAAATTCGTGACGTGATAAAAGTGAGCGTAGACTGTATAACAATTTTCAAGTTTATTTTATTTACTTTTAAATGCTTCAAAAAAACTAAAATAACTCATTTTAAAAATTGATTTTAAATATTAAAAGTAAACTACTTATTCTTTAATTAGAGCATTTTTTATAGCTTATTTTTTGATTAAACACTGCCCCATGAATTTTGTGGTACCATATCGGATTAAAAAATCTTCGCGAAGCTGTTTTTTTTTAACAAAAATAAAATTTGCATCAGTCTTTTTGTTCAAAATCGATCAAAATTTGATCACTGCATAAATTTTCTTTTCCTATCGCTCTAAATAAACGATGAAAAGTCTTTATGTCTATATAGGAAAAAAAACTGTATATTTATTTCAACTGTTTTGTTTTTCTTGTTAATATTGTTATTTTTTGTGCTCTTACAATTATGATAATTAATTTAAAGAAAAAAAAAGAGAGAAAATTTCAAATATAATTAATTAATTATTTGAAATTTTTTTTTTCTTTTTTTTTGTTAATGTTATTGTTGATGGTATTTTAAGTATAAATCAAATTTTTAAACAAAGTAATGAAGGTGCTCATTTAATTCACTGTTTTCTTCTATATTAAAAAAAATCATGTTATGTTTTGTTTTCTTTTTTTTTTTTAATTTTTGTTCTCGTTAAATTCTGGGCGAATTTAAGAATCCTAAATTTCGAAACTATAAATGGAATTAAGATTTTGCATCATCATAAATTATTAATATTTTCTCTAAAAATTTGATTTTGTTCCTCATATTTTTTTTTTCTATCAAAATATTTTTAAATTTTTATATTAGAGAGAAGAAGAAGAAGAAAAAAAAACAAAAGATTTATTAATAATTTTTTCAAAAAAATGACATATTATCGAAATTAAAAGAACAAAATTGTGATAACATAATGGAATATTACAAAATCGATAACTATCTATGTGTTTTGTATTATTGGTTGTTTATTTTGATTAAAGACTTTTTTAATTTCCAACAATTTAATTAATCGATTTTTTTTAGTATTAATATTATTTCGTTTATTGATTCGACGTACAATAAGCTCCTAATCAAGCAGTAAAATAGTCTGTTATTTTGTTTTATATGATAAAGTATGTTTATTTTTATTTTGTTATTTTTTTTCATGCTTCATATCTTGTTAAGAAAAGTATAATAAGAAATTTTCAGTAAACAGAAATTTTATGTTGTATTAACTTTTTTGCTATTAGACTGGGTCTGATCGCTAGTCACTTTATTAACGGCCCGTCATTAAAGACGACGTTGTCTAATGAATGTTTAAAATTCATTTCTAAAAAAATTAATAATTAAAAAGAATATATAATTATATATAATTTTAAACAAATTTTTTTTAGGAAAAACAGAAGTTTTATGTTATTACACTGTTAATATTTTGGATGTAAAGGCATTTCACATTTTTATGTGTAAATAGATACACTTAAATCTGTAAAATATCTGCAATCAAATAATGTAAAACGCTACTCATTAGAAATACTTTTTAACTGTAAAATAGACTAAAATACACATTCCATATGATACGCTCAAAATATTTACAGTGTATGGTTCATTTTAAAAAAATTCTCGCAAATCTGTCATTGAGTATTTCAGTTGTTTTTGTTTGGTTTCTGTCCTAGAAATCAAATTCTAATAATTCTGGGTAAGTTCTGAGTCATGGTTAAAATAAAATTTAAATTTTTTTTACAATTCCTAAAACAAAAGTCTTTCAAATGTAATTTTCAAGTTTCAAGATGATCTAACAATAGCTAAATACCGTGGTGGAAATGCGTTTGTCACACGACGTCAATTGACGTCAGCTGACGTCATCAATTTTCATTATTACTGACGTCAATTGACGTCATGTGACAAACGCATTTCCACCACGGTACTATTACGCGAAGTAACTGTAAAAAGGGTATTTTCAGATTGAATTCTATACTCAGCAAAGCAGTGCTTTTTAGTCTTATTTCTTTTTGAATTGAATTCCTTAACTAAATTTTTTAATAATTTTAAAGCTGAAAAAGATTATTCGGAATACTTCTAGGGATACTCAAGTAAAATAAATTCTATAAAGCTTCAAGTTTTTCCGAGCATTTGTATCATAATTTTAAAATTCGTCTGTGTCTCTCAATTTCATAAAAATCAAACTTTAAACTTATTTTAAAGCTATACCATAGTCTTGCCTCGGAATCCATTCTACACTGTTTTATAATTTTCAAGACAAAATAATTGGATAATTAGGTTTTTTAATTTTTGAAAAAAGAAAAAGCTTTTAAACAATTAATTTTTAGCCTAAACTAACCTGTAAAATACAAAATTATATGAGTCGAAATATATTGGTTTACTTAGTTTACCGAACGCATAAAAAATCGGAAAGTGTTTAGACTTGCATAATACCAATAATTAGTTGCTTTCATGTTTTATGTCAAAAATACAGTAGTTTTGAATTATTGAGCTCAAAAGAAAAAGAAATTTAATCAAATTATTGAAATTTGAGTTTTAAAACGTGTAGAAATCCCAAATCTAAAAATTTTAGCTTCTACTTTTTCAATATTTTATTTATTTATTTTATCCTAATGCTGAGGCCGATTTTCGACCACTTAATCAGAGTCGTGTTAAATAAACGACCCTGTCCACTTATAAAAAAAAAGTATTTTGTTCTTTTTTAAGAAAAATAAAATAAAGAAAAAGACATAGTTATTTAAAAACTATAGTTTTAATTAATTCGATTCGTGTCTTCTAAGTTTCGGGTAACTTGAGATATTTGACTATTTCGATTAGAATCTTTTGAATATCATTGTTAAAATTAATTGATTTTGTATAAATCTGTGCCACTGATTCATTAGTTGAGTTGATACTTTCTTTAATGTTTTCAATCTCATTCATTTTAAAGGAATTTAAAGTTACTTGAATTTTACTGATGCTTGATTCAATGTCAGGAATATTTTCACGTAATAACCGAATATCGTCTTTTAGCTCATAAATAGATAATACTTGATTACTGAGAGCTTGTTCTATGGTTTTCATTTTTTCAATAATCTATTTTTGTAAAATAAGTAATCGAGTAGAAAATTTAAAATTTTATATTTTTGGAACCTTCTTTTCTTTTTGCTTTATTTTTAATTGGCTTAATTAATACACTGACTTGAAGAAATTCTTTTATAGTTATTTAAGCTTTTGCTTATTTTTCTTTCTAGCAAAGCTTAAATTAATTCTAGGTAACTTGATTTATATAATTTTAAGAAAAAAAAAAGGAAGCTTATAACTTCAACTGTTAGGATATTTCATACTTTGTGAGATTTTATATTCAAGAAATTTACCAAACAGAATAAATTTATCTAAATTAGTATTTAAATAATTTTCTAGGTCAAGATTTAAGTATTAAAATTTTTATTTAAAAAAAAAAAACACAAAAAAAAAATATGTCAAATGTTTAAAGTAAATTTAAAAAATTTAAAAATTTGATAAGCTTGGGTTGAATTGCTTTTTGTTTTAAAGTAAAATATTGACATTGTTTTTTGTAAAAAAAAAAGTCTTAAACAATATTGCGCTTATCTAATTTACTTTTTCAAGATAGGGGAGCATTTATCAAATGAAAAGGAGGTTTATTTTCATGATATTTAAGTAAAGTTTTTTTTTTATTTACTCAACAAAAACAACAAGCATAAGAAAAAAATGATAAGGGTGCGATTGCAAGCAGTTGCAAAAATATAGATTCATTTACGTAAAAGCGAATAAAAAAACTGTTTTCATTTCCCTATTTTGCCAAAGTGAACAAAATAAAGAAATTAAAAAAGCTTCATTCAAACGGAAATATTTATTAGTTTGGCAAAAATATGTTACATATTATTAGAATGTGTAGGATAAATCATTTTTGTTTTATTTAAAAAAAATAAATTGCTAAATTAAAGAAGTGAAATTGAAGAGCTATAGGGAACTTTTTTAATTTTTTTTTCTCTCATATTCTACACATAGAAATTATATTTAAATTTTTTTTTATTTATTTTTTTTTTAAAGTAATATGAACCTCATTGAGAATAGGATTCATTTTTCTGTTTATACAATTAGTTTTTTTTGGGCGATTCTAAACTTAGAAAATGCTGAATCATATTGTTTTCTAGGTTTAATAGTTAAATATCTGGGACCTAAATCAAATATTTTCTTTTTTGCTATTGAAAGAAATCTTTGCAAGAGAAAAATCAATTTGGCGCATTAATTTTAAAATATTTAAATTAAAAATAAAATCTAAAAATAATTATTTTAAGTTATGAGGCTAAAATATGGAAAATAAACTCGGCTTTTGAATTTACAAAAATCTACAATCAAAAATGATAAAAAAAATTCCAAAGTATGTTGTTCTTCTTTTTCTTTTTCTATGTTCTCTGTTTAGGGAATACCAGCGTTTTGAAGAAAGAAAAAAAAATCCATACAATATTTTATTTGATGAAATTTTAAGCCTTGAAATTTTATTCAGACTTATTTATTAATAAAGAAACCTTGGTAGTCATAAATTACGTAAATAAAAAAGTGAGAATAAAAAGAATGAATTAAAAACTAATAATAAAGTCTAAGAGAACGAAAAAAAGAGAACAGACTTGTATTATACAAATTAAACTAAAGTTTTATTTTATTTTTTTTAATCGAAATTATTAAAGCACCTGGATGCTGATAGATTTTAAGCATTTTTGATTCATTTCCAAATATACAAAAGCAGATTTTCTATTCTTTTAAAGCAATAAAATTTCAATTATTTATTTGGAAATGGAAATAAATTTTGTTTAAAAAGTAATTTTTACATTTTTAAATACAAATCTTTTTTTAATAGAACGATTACTAGCGTTCCATGCATCATTTAAATCCTTTCATTTTGATTTGAATAAAAAAAAGAAGAGAGCTTTCTAAGACTTTTTTTTTATATTTATTTCAAGAGCAATTTTAAATAGAAAAATTTTTGTTTTCTAAATGCAATGTGCGCAAGCATTTTGGTAGTTTATTAAAATAATTGTATAACGAAAAAAAAAAGAAGCAATGATAATTTTGTCTATATTGACATTAAAAAAGAAAAATCATTGAACCCACATTGTCTAAGCTTATTTAGTATGAATCTTATTATTCATCACGTCAACTAAATGTATCGCAAATTATTTAAAAATTTATAGAAAGAGAAAATGACATTTTATAAATGTATGCTTTTTATGTCTATATCTAATTTGTGGTTTCTTCTCTTTCTCTCTTTTTAATTTAAATTGAATTAAGTATTTTAAATTTTAACAAAATAATTTTTTTTTAAATAATATATATCATTAAACATTATATTTTGAAGGTGCATTTTGTCTAATGGATTTAGTCTTTGGCAAAAATAAACACAACATATTAAAAAAACTTTTTTTTCTAGTTAAATCCTAGTTTAATCTTTAAAATGAATTTGAGAAATTAAGAAATTTTGTTTTCTTTATTAGTAACCTAGGACTTACCATACCTGTATTTAATTCATTTTATCAAGGATTTAGGATACAACAAAAAAATTTTATGATTATTGATTCAATTGTGATTCATATTTCATTAATATTTTCAAAAAAAAAGAATTAAATACATATTATGAAATCAGAATTTTAATATTCTTATTTTTTTTATTAAGATATCTTCTTATTATATAATTTCATAAGCATTATAGCAATTTCATTTAGTTAAATGAGCAAAATAATTGAAATGTTTAAAGCTTAGACAATTTTAGCAAATTCGGATCTATATATTTAATTTAATGTAAATTAAAGATTAAATCGAATAGAAAGACCCAAAGGAACTATTTTAAGACATACCGTATTACCTCAAATAGAAGGTCAGGCCGTTTTTTTTCATTCAAAAATTTTTCGATGAAATAATATGACTCGAATAAGAAAAAAAAGCCTTGTTTTCGAAGCATTCGATGAAAATCTATTTCATTTAAACTCAATGTTTTTTGTATAATCTTTTTCAAATTGTCTAGTATTTGAATCATTTTTTTCTTTTATTTTTACCGAATAAGACATGTTTTTTGCCTCAAGTACAAGACCTGCTCTCGAAAAGTCTCGAAGAGAAAAATTTAAGTTGACAATTTTTAATAGTTGTTTTTATTTTTGAACATTTATAAAAAGATTAAACTCCTTGTTGAGAACTAAATATTCATTTTTCCTATTAAAAAATTGAATGCACCAGTCAATAGCAAAACAGTTTTCTTTCAGTTAGTTCTCAATTTGGTCAAATTTTGAATTTATCAGCAAACTTTACCGAAACCGAACACTTATTGCATTATAAATAAATTATCTTTTACCTCTAAATTTTCTTTTACTAAGCCCATGTTAAAAACCAATCTTGGGTTTTCATTTTAAAAAGTTAATAATTTAGATGGGTAAACAGTATCTTAATGTACATCATTTTCTGTATAAATATTCAACCTCTAAGAAATTATTTTTTTTAAAGTAGAAATTAAAAATTAAAATCGAAAATTGAACTAACACTTATAGTAACGGGAACCCTAAAGTTTTTTTTTCACAAAAAGTGATGTATCTATAAATGTAATACATTAAGAAAAAAGTCTGAATAGCTTAACTTATGAACGTCTAAGCTCTATTATATAAGTAAAGAGTTTAAAATAGTGGTTTAATTTAATTTTAATTATTTTAGTTTAATAAACGAAAATTTATTAATTTTATTATACTTTTTTTACTGAAATGTCATCAAAAACGAGTCAATACGTTAAAATTACGAATATTTACAATGTTAATTGTAAGCAAAAATTAATTTTTCACCAAGTCAATTTGACAAAATAGTTCATGAAATACGAAAACGATAGTAATCAAGACTCAAAATAAAAGAAAAAAAATGAAAATTCATTATTTTATAGATTGAAAGAATACTAAAATTACGTTGAAAAAAAAGGGTAATCACAATATCATTTTTCAATAATTGAAACAACGCAAATTCAGGGTGATATCTTTTTTATTCAAAATAAAAGAAGCTTTAAATTTTTTTTTCAAAAAAATCAATTAAAAAATAATGAAATAGAGTCTCTAGGGTTGATTTTCTTTTCAAATCAAGTCATATTTCTTTATAATTATATTTTTTTATATTTATAATCAATATGCTTTTAATAACTAAAAAAAATAATAAATAACCAAAAACGAAAAAGATTCATGTCTTCTTTTTGGCGTTATCCAATAGTCAAGCATCAAATATAATTTCAAATTTTAAGTTGTAATTTTTTGAATGGAACCTAAAATGGTTTTCACTTGACGGAACGTATAATTAAATGGTTTTAATTTTAAGCTTTAAAAAAAAAAGATTAGATGTTTAGCAGCCTAAAAATAATTTCTTTACTTTATTTAGTAATTAATTTTATCATTGAACACAAAAAACAAATTCGTTTCTTATACCACTCTTTTATTGGATTTTACCAAATTTCTCAATTGATTAATTTTAAGTAATCGAATTCTTTAAATACCTACAACTATCAGAAGCAGTGAGAATTCTAAACTTATTGTTTAGTATTTTTAGTTACAATGAAAAAATTCGATTTTCATTAAATTTTTTTGAAATATTTCAGAAAAGTAAAATCTAAATAACTTATTATAAACTTTGCAAAACACCGTAAGTAAAGTCCTTTAAGTACAAATTTTTTTAAAATTTCCTAACAAAAAAAAACCATAATTTATTTATTTTTATTTTTTAAAGTGAGAAATATTTTAAAAATTATTATTTTTAAAAAATTTTTTTTTTTGCTATAGAAAATTAAAACTTAGGGTTTAATAATTAAAAAAAAATTAAATATATTTTTTTTCTTCTTCTTGTTTTGTTTGGTTTTGTTCGTTCGTTTTTTTTTTGTTAAAAATTTTTTTGACAAAAATTGAATATTTTTTGTTGTTGTCAAAAGCACGGGGTAATTAGAGCAAAAGAAAAAAGTGCTTAAAGTTTAATTCATAATAATAATAAAATAAAAAACAAACTAAATTTTTTAATGCACTTGACTTGACTTTTTTTTGCTACACTAAATTAACTTAAAAAAAAATGGTTCAAATTCAAAAATTGGATCATTTGGAATATAAAGAAGCAATATTGGATAGCCCTGAATTTCGCGAAAAATTAAAAAAACACGAAAAACACATAAATGAAACAAATAAAAATATTAAGAATTTATTAAAAAAATTCGAGGATGTCTTGGCAGCTTGTGATGGTTAGTTTCAAATATTTTAAAAAAAATTATAAAAAGTAAGTTTAATACTTTTAAAAAATGTATTTTTAGTTCTGCAGACGGCCCAGGATTCATTTGCAACATCGTTAAAAGAATTTCCTGTGGGTTTTGTAGGCGATACAAATGAAGAGGAAAGTGACCTTATCGAGTCATTTGATTGTACGTTTACACTATTTCAAGATATTAAAGAATTTAGTAATAAAATGATAAATACTGGTCAAAAATTAATAAAACAAATTGACGATTTTCGGAAAGATAAACTTGACGATTTTAAAGATAAGAAAAAAGAATACGAACGACAAACTATAAAATACAATACAGTTTTGGAAAAATATCTGCAGTCATCACAAAATTCCAAAAAAGATAAAAACAGTGAAGAACATTCGACCGATTCTAAAGAAGTAATTTTTTTTTTTGGAAACTTTTTCCGACGTTCCAATCAAAAAAGGCTTTATTTATTTAATGCTTTAAATTTTTAAGAAAAAACTTAAATTGATTAAAAGTTCCTAAAATTTGATCTTAAAAAATTCTAAAGCCTTCTAAAACCATAAACAACTAATAATTTTGAATGTCTCTAAAGATTTAATTTAATTCTAAAATTTTCATTTTAAAAACCTCTAAAAATCTTTTAATTTTCATGACAATAATGATTTTCGAGCTTTGCCAAATATAAAAATAAATTTTTAAAAGTAAAGTTAATTAAGTGAGAGTGAAAGTCAAACTTTTCATTAATTAATGGGGTAATTTTAAAAAAATTTAAGTATATCAGAAACCATTATTGAAATTAGTAGATAAAAAAAGTACCAGATTCAAGGCAAAAAAGACTTTTTACCAAACTGTTTTTATTAAAAAATCAACCATATTTTCGATTTTAAACCATATTTTCCACATTTATATGATATTAATTTTAATATGTTCTTAATCATGGAGCTTCTTAATGGACGATCATTCCAATAAACTATCAATCAGGTTCAAGAATAGCAAATAGATTGAGTCAAAAGATTGTTATTATATTCTCAAACACAATATGAGAACGATCATTTGAAAAATCTTCCCCCAAGTCATGTCAGTTTTAATTTATATTTTATTAGTAAGAATGAGCAATTTAAATCCGAATTAATAGGCAACAAAAATATTTTTCTGCCTTTTATTTCAGAATAAATTCGTCTGTTTGCACCTTGAGTCTCTTAAATTTGTAAAATGACACTAATTTTAAAACAACTTAAAAAAATAATCTTACCATATTTTCTCAAATAAAAAGAACCAATATTAGAAGAAATTTTTCACTATTTAAATTTAAAATTTCATTTTATTTGAGTTATTTTTTAAGTATTTGTACGGTCTATAATTAAAGAAAAATATTTGGAAAATTTATTCGGAGAAAATGAATTTTTATGTTACAAATACAGGGATTCTAACGTCATAATTAAACCGCTAGAAAGCGTTAGAAGACGTTAGATAACATTAAATGACGATTGTTATAAGTTAATAACCTCCACTGTAAAATAAAAAACAAACTGAAAAATTTCATTTATTTCCTTTTTTCGTAAGAAAAATTTAGAAAAAATCTTTTGTGGACCGCGCTTGCTTTTATTTGAGGGAAAACGGTATGTCGAAAAAAAATGATTTAAATACCATTTCATTATTAATTACAAAAATATTTGGTTGATTTGGAACGGGAAAAAAACTTACAACTTTCTTAATATTTTAATAAATTACAACTTTCTTAATATTTTTTGTTATTTTAAAGAACGATCGAATCGTTAGCCAAGAGAATAATATGTTCTATAAAAAATGTTTAGATTATGTTTTATGCATACAAGAATTCGAGGATAAATGGCTTTTATTTTTTGCTCAAACAGTAATCATCTTTTTAACTAATTTACCAGTCGAGAATTTTTTTATTTATTTTGCTTTATCTTATTTAGATTTTTGCATTTGTTCAAAATTGGAAGACATTTTATCATGAAGGTCATGAGAAATATGTCGATTATGACGAGCGTTTTAAAAAATCTCAAGGTGGAATTCAAGCACTTTCGAATAATTTCGAATATTTTAAGCTAAAATCTAAAGAATTTGTGGATAATATACTAAAAAGTCCTGATTATTACATAAATAACTCGTCTGATCAGAATATATCTAAACAAGGATATTTGTATTTATTAGAGAAAAGTAACTTTTGTCAAGAAAAAAAAAATTTACAGTGCCGATTTGATACTTGGATTTTACTTTGTAAAAAAGGGTAAAATTTGGTAATTTTACGTAAAAAGTAAAAAGTAAAAGTAAAAAAAAAAATTTTTTTTTTCATTTTTTAATTTTTTTCATGGTTTTCGATTTGAAAATGTAAAAAATGGCAAAAAAATTTTTTTTTTGGCCAAATTTTACGTAAATTTACGTAAAATTACCTAAAATCCAAGTACCAAATATGCACTGTATTTATTTTACTCTTTCAACTAATTCTAAAATTTTTTCTAAAAGAAACCCTCGGTTCTTCGACTAGAGTAAAACATTATTGTAAATATTATAAAGAGAATAAAAAACTTGAAGTAATTCCATACAATCAATCTGCAAATAAACCTGTAAGTATTTTGAAATTATCTAAGAAAATATTTCTTTTTATTTGTATTCTTTTAAGTTTCAAATCGAAGTATATTTTGTAAATAATTGTCAAAAATCATCCAGTGATAAACGTTTTGTCTTTGATGTATCCCTCAGAGATAAAAGTTACAGTAACATTCATACTTATCAAGCTATATCTTATGATGATTATAAGGCTTGGTTTGCTGTTATGGACGGCAAAGAGTTGACCCCGGTAAGATTTCTTACAGAATTAAATCAATTCATTCTAAAATTAAATTTTTCCAAAAAAAAAGGTTTTATCAAATTTTTCAATTAAATCAGATCCAGTTTGTAAGTTTTATTTTTTTTTGATTCGATAATAAAATGGCAAGTTTTCAAAAAAGGGTGTATTTAAGAGACATTAAAAAATGATAATATAAAATTTTAAATATTACTAAAAAGCTGAAATTTTTTGCTGACTCTAAAAAACTCTTTTTTTTATTGTTGAAAAATTGCCTAATTAATTTTTAAATAAGCTCGTACAACTTATAACAAAAATGAAAAATAATAAAAAACCTTTTCTTTTAATGGGTTCATTAAGAATTATTATTACTAAAGCAATTTACATATTTTTTAAAATTTGAAGGTATGTTTAAGATTTTTGTTTTTTTTTTGACCGCCAAAATCACTCTACAAAGATCTTAAAATTGCTCTTAAAATTACTGATGCATAGTGCAGCAAAATATGCTGTACCTTTTTGCCAAGTCTGCAAAAAATTGTGCAATTTTAATTGCGTATTTAATTTAGGCTTTTTATTAATGTTGATTAAATTTGCAGAAAAAATATTTTAAATTGCAAACCTGCAAAAATCTCCAAATTATTTGCAAATTAGCCAACATGTTTAAAATATATTCAGGGTTATCATTTTTTCTTATAGTGTGAATAAACATGTGGGCTCGCGCAGTGATACTAAAGTTTCTCCTAGAATTAACCCAAACCTAAAGTTTGTTTAAGTTGATAAATAAAATAAAGATGTCATGTTTTGACAACAAAAATTCTGCTTTTTTTCAATCAAATTCCAAGAATATTAAAATAATTTTTCTTACTTGAAATTAATGGTCTCTAAAAAAATTGATTATTTTTCTAAATCACCAGAGAACGCATTTAAACTTAAATTCAAAATTTTTTTAAGTAGGGAGAAGAAAATAAAATACCTAAAAAAAGAATGAAAATATAGTATATATTTTCGAATAACTGAACAAAAAGTTTTAGATAGACTTGGTTAGCCAATTATAAACGTTGGATTGAGTTTTTAAAATTTTTTTCCAGAGAAACTTGCATCTATTTCGGACAATTTCATTAAATTTTTGGCTGTAAAAATCTTTTTTTTTTGGGTGTCGAAAGAAGATATTATGTTGTCAAAAGATTTTTCCCATAAAATAATTAAATTTAGGAAATTGAAAATTAAAACCATTTATTTGTGGTTACTTCTATTTTAAGAAAGACGGTAAATACAGTAAAAGATATAATTCAAGCTATTTTGATGCTACATAAAATGAGTTTGCTTCAAAGTTTTCAAAGTTATATTTTTTATTTTTTTAAAGATATTCTTGATCGAAATGGGATAAATTTTATCAAAAGATGTATCCAATTATTAGAAGATGAAAGTAAGATATTACATAACGATTCTTATTTAAGATGATTAAGCTAATTTAAAAAAATATTTTTTTTCAGAAATTAAAGAGGAAGGAATCTACCGTAAAAATGGTGTATCGCATAAAATAAATCAATTTATAGAGAAAAACTTTGTAAATATTCAATTGTCTTTGTACAATTCTAATTATCAAAGTAGCTCAAACGATAATCTAATAAGCGAATCTAATAATAATGGTGATAATCAGTCTACTTCATCGTCTTCGTTTATACAATCAGTTTTGAAATCAGCCAATTTACCATTGATTTCTCATTCATCGTCATTTTCAACTATAAGTTTTAATACTTCTCAGCATTCGAACGATAATAGCAATAATTCTTTAGATCACAAATCAGTATCGCCATCAAATTTTAATGGTAATAATTCAAAATCGAATTCGCTGATTAATGGATCCGACCCAGAGGATACTTGTACAATAACAAGTGCTTTGAAGCACTATCTTATTCATCTTAAAGAGCCTCTAATGACTTTTGAATCAAATCAACAATTTCTAGCTGCTTGTCGAAAAGAATTATTCAAAGATAGAATCACGGAAATACATAGACTACTACACTCGCTTCCACCATTACACTTCGAAGCTATTGAACTCTTAATCAAACATTTATATAAGTAAAATCTAATTAAAAAATTCAAACTTTTAGTAAACCTTGCATATTTTCTTGAAAATTAAAATATTTTAAAATCAAAGTTTTTGACTTTTAAGGAAAAAAATCAAAAACAGTCCTTTTCGCTTAAGTTAGATTAGTTTTAGTTTTTTTTAAATTAAATATTCTAAGAATCTTTTTTGTTCTAAACTTATATGACTTTGCATTTCTTGGAGTTTAGGGCCATTTTCTTGTCTGTTAATCATGGGTTGACAACGCTAAAGATTCTCGTCGGTGAATTACAACGCTAAAGACTCTCGTCGGTATCTAATCAGTAATTAAGGATATTATCACTGAGTTTTCTTACTTCTGCTTCTTTAGGAATGATTTTAAAAAGTTGGTTCTGACACATAAATCTTTTTGTCTCTATTTCAACAACATACAGTGAAAACTAATTAGCCATGACAAGAAAACTTAATAACCAAATTTTGTTCGGAATTTATATTTAAAAATATGTTATCGTTCCTAAATTGTTTAAAATAAAATGCAAGGTTACTCTTATATTTAAAAAGTCGAGTTATTTTTATAAAAATTCTAGAGTGTCGAAGTATAGTCAACAAAATAAAATGACCACATCTAATTTGGCCACATGTTTTGGTCCAACAGTATTTCGTACTCAACAAGAATGTGTTTCAAATCTATACAATATTAAATTTTATTCAGAGATAGTTGAACTTTTAATTATAAATCAAGAGCATGTAATTTATCTTCTAAAATTAAGTAAAATTATATTTAATTTTAATTAAAATATTTTTTTTAGATGTTCACAAAAAATGTTGATGCTCATTTATTCGACTTATTGTCTCCGATTAAAAGTCCTCCTTCAATGTTAGCTGGGGCGATGACTATTATTAACAATACTACTAATGGAACCGATTCGCCTAAAGTTGTTAAATTAAGAAAAAATAATCCAATTACGGCTAACATGGCTGGTAAAAGATTGTTTAATCAAAATTTAAGAAATACAATAATGAATGCTAGCAAGACTTGTAAAATTAATTTTATTTTAACTATAAAAAAAAAAAAAAGTAAAAATTTTCTTTAAAGCTGTTTCGAGTGATTCGAGTCAAAGCGATAAAGAGTTCCAATCTCATTCTTGTCTGATACCGTATCCATTAACAACGTCATCTCCAACTCAAAATCAACGAAAAGGAATAGATACTCCGACTAATCTACGTGCAAATAATTCAACTAATTTACAATCTCCATCTTCATCATTGTCATCTCCATCAACATCAACAGTACCATCACCAAATTTTAATGGCTTAAACAACACTTCTATAACCATAAATGCTCAAGCAAAACCAGCTAGACCATCAGATAATAATTTGCAGAAAATTGCAATAAATAATTCGAATTTGATTAATTTAAATAGATCATCAACGCCTTCGTTAACATATAACGCGTGTGGTAAAAATTTAGTAACATCGCCTTCAAATCAACGTAGGTTTTTTATTTAATGTTTCTAGAAATTTATATTTTTATTAATTTCATAAAAAGGATCGTCTATGTTACCATCAACTGGAGCATTAGTTCCATCGACGAATAGTACATCGTCTTTAAACTCAAATTTTAATTCTCCCAAACTTGAAAATAATAACAGTCCAGCCCGCTTAAAGTAAGTTTAGATTTTTTTTATTTCAATAGAGATGAAAATTAACTTTTTTAAAATATTTAGACGAGCTCGAACCTTGTATAATTGTGAAGCAGATAATCCTAGTGAATTGTCTTTTGAAGCAAATGTTATTATATTTAATGGTAAAATATTACTAGTTAAAACAAAAATTTCTCGATTTCGATGATAATCAAAATTTATAATAAGATATGAAAAAAATTTACCGTAGAGCATTGCTTTGCATAGCTACTTTGGAAGGCCTAATCATACCTTTGAAAAATAAATTTGATTTTTTTATTTTGTATTACTCCTAGTATTTAGTGAAATTTCTTCAGAAACTTCAAGGTTTAAAGGTCTAATTCAATTAACAATCTTTTTTCATGTATGCGTTTTAAGTAACTCACTATTATAAACTATTTATTTTTAAATTAAAGTCTTTTTGGCATAGAATTCAAATTAAAGCTTTTTTCCATAAGAAAAAAATTATATTGAATTTCAATTTTCTTCAAATAATTTTAATTTAAAAAATGCTTTTGTCGATATTAAACAAAAGTTGAATGTCGGTCATTCGTGAGCCCAACTTATGCTCTTAAATTTCTGGTTAGATTTTAAGAGCATAAGTTAAAAGATTTTTTAATTTAATTTTCAATTACAACTTTTTGTGATTAATTGTTTTTTTTAAATATTTTGAGTAAAAATTTTATTTTTATTTGAAACTTCTTCATAGAGAATCTAATTTAAAAATTTTAAAAAACAAAACTATTTTTTAAATAATTTTTTTTAAAATAGATTATGAATTTCGTAAAGAAATATTCTATTAGGAAAAATTTAAAAATTGCTAAATTTTATAAGTCGAAAATTGAAATCATTTGAAATTATATTTTAAACAAGTTTTCCTTTTTAGTACGAAGAAGTAAAGAATCCGGATGGTTAGAAGCTACCTACAATGGCAAACACGGACTGGTTCCGGGCAATTATGTACAAATTTTAGATGATTGAAAAATTTAATTAGTTGAATTCCAAAAAAATTTGTAAATTTTTGTGTAAAATAAAATTCAACTTTTTATTGTGAAACTGGAAAGAGGAAGCTGGATGAGAAATGTATTGTGCAACTTTTATTGTTGTATTGGTCGGAATATTGTTTTGTCTCAAATATCCAATTTTATTCGAAGCATAATTTTTGTCATGTAAAAAGTACCTAAAACTAAGAATTTTAGTAGGAGCACCCATTTGAAAGATTTTTTGATCTTAATAAAAAAAATCTCTTAAAATGTCATAATATTATTTGTGAATAGTTTTTTTTTTTTGAATTTTACTTAAAAGTATTCATTTTATTTTTTAATTTTCCATTTTATTTTTTTCACAACGTCCTTTTAAGCAAAATTATATTTTATTTTTTGACGAAAGCGTTTATTTCAAGCAAATTTCAAAAGTTTTACTTTTTTATTTTATTGATGAATTTTTTCCAAATTTTAACAAAGAAAAAATATCGTAAAATCTTTTATTAAAATAGGAAAAATTTTTCAAACGAGCCTTTATCTCTTAATAATGGTCTCGTTTTAATCAAATTAAAACATTTTCTAGTCTCATTATCTTTTTTTTTTTTTTGAAATTTTACTTGTTCCAAAAGCGTAGAAAAATTAATAAAATTTTATTTTTAAAAATAAAATAATTTTAAAAATTTTTTGTTAGTCTTTTCTTTTTTTACGTTTTAAAACGTATCTTAATAAATATTGAATTTTAAAAACAAATGAAATAAAGTTAATTTTTGAAAGATGGCACGACGCTTGTTGACATTGAACTTGCAGTTAACATCTTTGAATGCTTTAGCTTGTCGTCGCTTATTATCGTCTGCGTCAAATGATGATAAATCGCTTAAAAAAGTTGAAAAAACGGAAGAAAAAATTTTGCAAAAATACTTGCGCAAGATACGACCAAAAGATGAAGAGGAAAAAGAAGAGGAACGAAAAGGTCCATTTAAAAATTATTTTGAAGACGAAGAAAGAAATAAAAGTGCAATCGTGTTTTATGAAGAATATTTTGATAAGAATACAAAACAAAAAGATAGAGATAATTTTATGGTAATTACTATTTGTTTTTAACTAAAATTGCCAAATACTCTTTTAGTAACATTTATAAAAATTCGAAAATTGTTTCCTTTTCCTAAGTTTACAAAAAAGTTTATTTCTTTCAATACCATCTTGTAAAAATCGGATCCTTGAAAAGCACTATTTTTCAATATTTCATTAGCATATAAAAGAGCGTCGAAAAAGCTAATTTTAAGTATTTTTTTTTATTAATTTAATATTTAACAGAATAATGCAACCCTAAATTTTTTCACTTCATCTTGCTCAATTTTCAATGCTCTATCTGAATATGGTCTTAAGCAAAAAATTTTCTAAAAATTTGACTGATAAAAAGATTAAAATGAATTCTTTTTTTAATGCAAAAAATTCATTCAAATTTTGAATAAATTTTCACAAGATCCTTTAACATGCTTGATTAAGATTAGAGTTGTTTAGTCGTTAACCAAATAGTAGTTAACCGTTAACCATATTTTCTTAATTGGTTAATTGGTTAAAACCAAATTTAACCATTATTTGGTTAACAAAATTACATTTGATATTTTTGCATCAAAATAGCGGCAAAGTCTTTATTTTGCTCAAATTTCAATCTGCTCTTTTTGATCAACAACAAAAAATTTAAAAACATATTGAATTGCACAGTACATTTGAGAAAACCACTTAAATAGCCTGGTTGGCATTACATAAAATATAAAAACAAAATATATTTCTAAACTGATTTTTTATTAAATAAAAAATAAAATAACTTTTTTTAAATAGAGAGAATCAGCGTAGATAATTGACTAAATAAATGTAATTCATCGCGAATTCGATTTGTCCCAGGTTCGACTTTTCTTTTTTTAAATTGTTAATATATTTTTCTTTTTCAAGAGCCTTATACTACTTCTTATCTT
Source organism: Brachionus calyciflorus (assembly GCA_002922825.1). Taxonomy (NCBI): domain Eukaryota; kingdom Metazoa; phylum Rotifera; class Eurotatoria; order Ploima; family Brachionidae; genus Brachionus; species Brachionus calyciflorus. The sequence continues at coordinate 4,081,712 of NTPY01000672.1, forward strand.
TGCGGTTCTAGTTTCTAAATTACTTATTAAACAAATTCAACATAAGTTTGTGCGAAAACCTGATTTTTGCTTGCCAAGAAGCTAGACCTCTAATCAATTATAAGAACTTTAAATAATTCTTAAAAAAATGTTAGTTTGTATTTTATTTTCTGAATCTCTATACCGTATTACCATGCGTATTATGTGCGATAATACTCGAAAACTCGGGTTTAGGTACATGCACTTCGTCGCAAGGTAATACGGTAATTAATTAAACAAAGTCCAGTCTTGTAAAGATTTAATTCTTAGACCTTTTTAATTGTTCAAATCATATACTACACCAGAAATAATAATGTAAATTTTGTGACATTTTGAAAAATATTTATTTTAAAAATCATTAAAATTCTTTATTAACGTATTGTCTCGATTTTAAGAATATGTCACTCTATTTATAATGACATGTCACTATACCATCGTTTTAATGTTATTAGACCAAGTCACTAATTACGGGTATTCGGTATTAGCGACATGTTGTTAAAATCGAGACAATACGTTAATGATTTTTTGTTCGAAAAAAGTTATTAAATAATAAAAACTTATATCGTTAAACATCATTTGACGTCTCCTTTGGTCATCTTTATTCTTTGAAATCAAAATTGTTCATGCCACTACCTTACATCATTTAAAAACATATTTTATCACAAATATTGACGAATTTCATATAAAAAAAAAAGAGGAATCAAGGATTCCTCATAGATTGAAAAGATATAACCAATATTACAGTGGTTCTTATGAAAATTAAACTTTTGAGTATTTTAATTTTTAAAATTAAATGATTTAAATGGTTAACGAATATGGTCAAAAGTTACGCTTGACGTTAAATTTTCATAAGAAACACTGAAGGTAACCGATCATGCAAAATCAAATAAATAATAAATTTAATTTTTTTTTGTTAAAGAGTGCATTAGAGGCATTTCGAGTTACAAATCCTACTAAAAATTTATATTTGGATTTTATTTACGGAGCTTTACTTAAAATGAAAGAATATAATGCTCATACACATCTAGAAGCATATCGAAAATTAATGGAAATTTTTCCGATTGGTATAATATGATAAAATTTTATATTTTAAATTAAGATAGTAAAAAGTATAATTTGTTATTATCTAAGGTCCAATTAAATGTCTAACTAAGTGGCAACGAGATAACATGCACTTTCCACGCCATCAAAATTGTGCTATTCAAATATTGGAACAAATGGAGCGTAATGGTGTTATTTTAGATGAAGATTTTGTGCGTTTGACAATTAAAATATTCGGTGATTGGACGCACGTTGTTCGTAAAGCTAAAAGACAGCTATATTGGCTCCCTAAATTTAAGAATTCAAATCCTTATCCTATACCGTAGTTAAAAATTTTCAAATAGAAAAAATCAATTAAATCTTATTAATTTTTTTTAAAAGATCAATAGAAAAATTGGAAAATATGAAAGATATTGAAATTGCATTTGCTGCTTTAGAAAGGTAATTTTTTTTTTAGAAATAAGAACCTTTTTTTCTATAGTTATATTTGAAATTTTAATTCAAGAATGTGTATGTCAGCTGACAATGCCACAAGAATCGAGGCATATTTTACAGATGATTTAGAAGAAAAAACCAAAGATAATTTCGAAAGTACTTGGATTGTTACAGCTCAAAGTCAAAAACAAGCCGAATTGTTGAAAGATCACAAAAAAAGTATTCCTATTTTTGTCGAGGGTCCTTTCATTACTTGGATTAGATCAAAAATGGTTGAGTATTTTGTAATGAAGACCGATCCAGATCCAGAAATAATTGAAAAAATCAAACAAAATGAAAATTATGATGACTTGGATCAAAATTTTAAAAATTTACACAACATGTTTAACGATCCGTTTAGAGATGAATTTTCCAAAAATAAAAAATCTGATCTAAGTGTTCATGAATTAGCCGATGGTACCATTTTTGCTTTGTGTTGTACAGGCACAGGAACCAAAACTAGTTTATTTTATTGGACCAAAATTTTAGAAAAACAAATTAGCGAGTTAAAAAATTTTATTATAGTTTACAAAATAAAACCAAAGCCGAGTTTTTTGGTTGATTTGGATAAATTGAAAAATGATTTTAAGGAAAATCAACAAAAATCTAATTAAAAATGTTTCTTTTAATTTAAAATAATTGTCATATTTTTTTTTGGATAAATTTAACTCAATAAATTAAGTTTTAAACAACAGATGCTGTGTTTCGCTTTCTTCTATTTTTAGAATCACGAATTTCTTCAACGTGCGTACTTTCTTCACTTTCGTAATCAATTGACGGTTCTTGTTGATGAAATCTTTTAAGACGACTTTTTTTCTCTACATCTGAAATTCTTTTGTGATTCGAATCACTACCAGTATAATATTCTTGTATTTAAGACAAAATTGAATTTGAAAAAAATTTATATTTAACAAAAAAAAGTTAAAAATTTTATACCTTCATTTCTTAATTTAGCTCGTGGAATTTTACTATTTCCCTTTATTCTTTCATAATTTTCCTCTATATCTTTGGGCTCAGCGTATGAAAACCTCTGAACATTTGATCTGGAAATTTTCTACAAAAATTAACTTTAGAAGTTTAAAGGTATTACTATGAGTGATGGTCACTGTATTTGGGTAAATCGAGTTATACTATTGAAAGATAAACTTCAGAGCGATTAAAGATTACATTTTTTCTAAATATTTTTTATATCATTTTAAAGCTCATCTTTTGCAGATTAGCTACTGTATCCGGGAAAATGGATGGTTTGTGTTCTTTTTGAAGGTTAAGTGTAAATTTTACGCCTTTTCAAATGTAAATATCTAAACTAAGGTAATCGATATCTCAAAGACCCTAGGAGAAAAATTCCTCTTTTGAATACTTGTATGTTTTTTTAATAAAAAATTAATGACGGAAACTTTAAAAAAAAAAAAAATGCATTTTGGGTTGTTTACTTCCAGATACCTTAGTATGCTAATGGAAAATCTTAAACCAATGAAATTCATATTTTTAGAATCTGCTAAAGATGAGCTTTAAAATGATACATAAAACATATTAAAAATAATTTTTGAAAGATTTTATTTTTAGGCGGAATATCCTTTAGTAAATAATTGAATAAATTAAAAAAATGTTACACCTATTTTTTTTAGCGCTCCGTTTTTTGCTTAGTCTTTTTAGTTATTTTTATTATTCTGATTCGTGAATAGATTACAATAATTAACACCGTCAATTTTTCTATGAAGGGTTAAGGGCTGTGACCTTCCTCCTCATAAGTAATTTAGTTTATAGAAAACATTAATTAAACAAAATCTAATTACTTTCATTGGAATTTGTTTGTTCTCTTGATTTCTAGATGGTGAACTTTTAGGTCTTTGCGCATGATGGACCTTTATTGATCAAAAATTATTTAGGTAAAGAAAGCTTACCGAAAAAAGCTTTAAAAAAACTAAAGAAAAAAATTCTATTTCAACGTTTTCCCCCATTGAATATATTCCAAAGAAAAATATAAAATAATTTTTTAAAAAATAGTATGGCAAGTTTTCAAAAAAACGGAACCTTAAAGAGTCAAAAAAAAATTTCAAAAAATTTTTTTAATATTATAAAAGAGCTGAAAAATAGTGGTTAAAAATTTTCTTTTTTAAATTTTTTTTTACTCTCGAATGCCTCTATTTTGTTGTTGAAAACCTGCCGTATTTTGAATTAAATAATTAAATGATTTTTATGTTAAATCTTATGAGATAAATTTTTATTTTCCATTTTCATTTTAAAAAATAATCTCGAAATTTAGCTTATAGATAGTTTAAACTGATGCAAGAAAATGCAAAAAATGCATTTGCATATTTATGTTGTCTCTGGTAATGACATTAATTTTTAAGTAATACCCGTTTTTTTTTAGAATCATGTAAATCATATATATCTGTGTCACTTTCTGAATATGACTCATTTGAACTTTCAATGATATTATTTCTCTTTCTCTTTAAATCAGGTAATGATTCAAGGTCGTAGCTTGAATATTTTTTTAGCTTCACAAGTATGCATATTAGACCAACCAGCATTAAAATCAATAGCAGCTAAAACAAATTTAATTAAAGCTAAGAACCCAAAAATATTTAAAAAATTTATTTTACTAATATTAACAAAAGAAGACTTGCTGAAACATAAAACAAAATTTCTAAGCAATCATAAACATTAGTACAGTCAATTATGTTCCATATTTTTATGGTATCCACAGGTGAAAAAGGTGTAGCTATGTAAGAAATAAGATTTTAATGCGTTTTAAATTGATTTTTTAAAATTAATTTTTTATCAAACTTAAATTAATAGAGGCCATAAGTTTTTTTTGAATCAAACTTATTCATAAATGAGCAATTAAAATTATTTTGAGAAATTTCAACAATAAATTTATTTTAATAAATATTATTTGATAAGATTTCTTAAGGACTTATCATTCCAAAAAAAAAGAGATAAAAATGATCTATTATTCTCAACAAAGTTATATAATTTTATTATTATAAAAATGTATTGTAATTTTAATTTTAACTTGTTTTTTTTATTAAAAAAAAATTAATTTTATTTAAATTTGTGTATTGGGATATTCGATCATATAGACATCATCGCTTGAAATTACCTTTAAAAAAGAAAACAAAATTTTATTAAATTTTTTTTGGTAGATTTAATTTTATTCAATTATCTTACTGAATTTGAGTTCTCCTAGTTTGAGAAAGAGAAAGAAAAAAACAATATTTAACTTGAATGGCCTAGTTAAAATTTTCACGAAATATTCATTTAAAATTGATAAAACCGGCTTAATAGACGCAATAAGTTGTAAAAAACACGAATTGACTTCAATTACATACTTACTAAGCATGATGATATATTGAATTTCTCCCGGTAACAGCATACCGTAGCGAAACAAACCCGTACTCAAAAAAAAATTTTTTTCTAAAATTAATAATGTACCGTATTCCCTTGCTGAATTACGCAGCATCAGAACTTAAGAACTGGATTTGGCGCATGCACTATTCTACATATCTCCCATGTTAAAATTGACTTGACTCGTGGTTCATGCACCAAACCAACGTCCCTAATATTTGGTGGGGCATCATTTATTGGAATTTCGGATTTTATGCAGCATCAATCATTGGCTCGGAAAGGGAAAATTCAATAAAATATTTTTTTATTTTTTAATTTCCAACTTTTGATGGTGCACTAAACATAGATTTAAAAAAAAATTATAAAAATTTTATTGAATTTTCATTGAATTTTCCCTTTCCGAGCCAATGATTGATGCTGCATAAAATCCGAAATTCCAATAAATGATGCCCCACCAAATATTAGGGACGTTGGTTTGGTGCATGAACCACGAGTCAAGTCAATTTTAACATGGGAGATATGTAGAATAGTGCATGCGCCAAATCCAGTTCTTAAGTTCTGATGCTGCATAATTCAGCAAGGGAATACGGTATTTCCTTGGTTGATAAAGCAGAATCCTAAGTTAAGATTGCGTCTTTGGTACATGCATGAATTGAAATTTCACCCATGTTAAAATGATATGGAATGGTATTCATCAAATGTGTGGTTTAAGCCAAAAAATTCGAGAAAAAAATAAATAAACTTCAAAAAGAATTAAAACTCAGTCCATATTTTTTAAAGAATATTTCGTTAATTTGAAAAATTTTCGATACTTACGAGTATTTTTCGTTTTTCAATCGCTTTTTTCAACTCATTGTCAACTTCATCCGGGTTTATTTTGTGTATTTGATATTCTATCTTCTAAAAGAGTAAATTTAGAATAGAAAAATAAAGAAAAATATTAATTTACCTTTCTGAACAATCCGATCGACTTTTTTAAAATTTCAAATTTTAGTTTATTTTTTTTTCAAGACTTTAAATACCGGTCAAGTAAATTTGCATGATTCAATCATAAAAAAAATTATCAGTAATGTTCTTAAAAACTTGAGAAAAAATTATGAAAACATGATCATGATTGAATTTATACATTCATCCTTATCGTAATCCCTCGATAGTAGTACCGGTACAAATTCGAAATTCCAGATTTGTACCACGGTATAACTATCGACTGATTACGGTATAAAATTTTTAGTCGACGATGAGACCTTGTAAGACAAAAACATCCATCATATAAATTAGACTCATTTTTATATTAAAATTTTATATAACTGAAGCTTGGCATTTAGGGCTGGCCATTATACTATAAGTTAAAAGCATAAAATTTTATACTCTATATTTTTCTTTTTAAAATTACTCTAATTTCTTTTAACCATGTTTTCAAGTATTTTTATTTGGAAATTTAGCGGTTTCCGAAAAATTTGATATCTTAGATAGGAATTTTTCAACTTAATAAGGTAAATTTTCCGATCAAAAGTTAAAAAAAAAATTTTGATCACTCAATTAAAAATAGCCGTAATTTTTTACGAAACATAAACCAATTTTAGCTGACCAGCATTTAATTAAAAAATAGTAAATTTTCACCAACTGATTTGCTCTTTTTCCTGGTTGACAAATCAAGCAAATAATCACTTTGAGACTTTATTATGAAAAAATAGAAATTAATATATAAAAAAAAATGTTGACTTTTTACTAACGTGATATTTAATTTCATTAATTACAGGAAGGGACATTCACAGGTACATTTCATGAAGGTTCCCTGCGAACTTAAATTCCCCAAACTTTCAACGCTTCCTGCGAATTCACCAAAGTTAAATATGGATTTGAAAAAAATTAAGGTGAATTCATGAGAATTCCTAGAAATTCGCACAAATTTTTTATTTTATTTTAAAAATTTCACGTTAGTTAAAAGCAAATTACCGTAATCCCTCGATAGTTATACCGTGGTAAAAACCTGAAGTTTCGTATTTGTACTCATTGAATTCAAATTGCAATTAAAAATTGAGCTTTAAAATAAGAGATAAAGTATCAAACGTAGAATGGCTGATTTGTCTCGTATTTTTTATTTTATGCAAATTAAATTGAGACCAAGGAGATAAAAATTTTTAAAGTTGTATTCAAACTCAGACCCTGATTTTTAAGCTTCAAAAAAAATGAGAGGTTCAATGTATCGGTCCTACTATTGAGGGATTACGGTAGATTAGTGAGTGATAATTTTACATTTTGAATTTTTACGTTTTTTGAACAGTCTTGTAAAGTTTTTAGGCCTTTGAGACGAAAGCATAAAATTAAAATTATAATTACTAAAATCTGAAGAAAAAAAAATTATTTTAAAGCAAAATCTATTAAAAAAATTTTTTTTTTAAATTACCAAAAATATGACTATTGACACAATAAAATAAACATTGAAAGTCATGATAAGGCTGCAAATTTTTGGGTTATTACATTTCAGCAATTGGAAAGCTTAGAAAAAATATTAGTAATTACTGCATTTCTCGCGAATTAACGGCGTAGCCGTACCGTACCAAAAAAAAAAATTTTTTTTTGAAAAATTAAAAAAAATAAAAAAATTTTTTTTTTACGGGTACGGGTACGGTACGGCTACGCTACGTTTACGCTACGGGTACGGCTATGCCGTTAATTCGCGAGAAATGCAGTACCTGAAGAATTTTAATAAAACTTCTAGAAAATACAATATAATTATTATAAAAATGTATTTTTCTTACTTTCCAAGAAGGAACTACTACTGTTTCCACTATTAACTTTTTCGTTAAAAAAGTCAATTATTGAAGAATCCATTTTGCAATGTAGAACAATTTTAATTACTTTTCAAACTACAAAAATTACTTCAAGTACTTTAAAAATAGCTTAAGATTCATTTCAACTTAATCCTAGTCATTCATTTATTTTGAAAAGTGATGATCAACCAAAATTGTTTTGCTTGTATTCAAATAGTCAAATATGCTTAACAGTAGGGATAATTTTAAATATTGTTATTTTATTTTGTATTGTAATTGAAATTTTGAATTACTCCAGCTTAAATAACAACAAAAAAACTTTTTTTTTCGCAATAAAGGTTAAGCTCATTTTGAAGCTATTTTTTGGGGATAATAACTAGTATTTAGCCTTAAGATCATTAATGAAAATTTTATTAATACGAGCATTTTATTTAAATGGACGCAAATTAGATAAGCTTTTTTATTAAAAAAAAGCCTATAAGACCTCAGGAAAAAAACTAAACTATCTTTAACAAATTAATTAATTTTATAAATTTGAAATATTTTATTTTAAACTTTTAATTTAAATAAATAATAAAAATTTACATAAAATAAAGGTTAAAATTTACATTGAAATTTTTTCAAAAAAGGAAAATTGGTAAAAATAAAACAAGATTATCAATTTTTTTTATCCTCATAAATGAATCGTCTATATTGCAAATATGGTAGAGCATCCATATTGATATAAGCCTCTGGATTATATGTATTCCTTCTACTCAAAATAGCTAGATTTCTTTCCTTTACGTAATTGGCGTAATGATTTCTTTTATTGACTTTTTCAATCTATAAACAAAAATAATGAAAAGTCAATCATCGCAATAAATAATAAATTATTAGCGGTAAACATATACTTTTAATAATCTTTTTTTTTAAAAAAGAACAATTTTCCGATTAGTTTAATGCAAAAATTATTTTTAGAGTAAGAAGGTGAAGTTTATAAAGGTTACTTTGATTAATTGACGATTGAAATTTACCGTATATAAAAAGAAACGCTGTACTTTTTTTCTTACTATTAACGGTAAATTTCAAATTCTCTATTTAAAATTCGTTTACTGTATAAAAAGTTTTCTCGTAATTAACTTTGAGAAGGGAAAAGATGTGCGACATAAAAAAAATCATAGAAAAAAATAAAAAAGTAATTAAAAACTATTTTTTCACTATTATTTTGGGTCTTTGATACTCAAATTCATCATTAATGATTAATCTAGACTCCTGTGCCTCTGGATATGAAAATAATCACTCAGATTTATTCGTCGAATAACTATTTTAACAATCATTTTTGAATTAATCTTCAAACCATAAGCAATCACCCAGAAACTGATTCTTAATAAAAAGACAATATACGGTATTTAGAATATATCGATCCATCAAAAATTTCTTCAAATATTTTTTGTTCTGGACTATAATAAGATTATCTAATACACTGTTATCAATTTTATGTTGTAGCCCTAGAGAAGCGTTACGTACCTGACGATACCGTAGCGTTCTAGCGGAGTCAGGTATCTTTTTTTTTTTCAAAAAATTAAAAAAAATCAGAAACTAGAGCAAAATCTTGGGGGCTATGTAATTATTTTTGAAAATTCGAACTCAAAAAATGTAAAGGTAGGTTGGTACGCAACCCTACGGTGATACGCTCAGGTAAAAAGCTCAAACATAGTTTATTTATACTTAAGTTTTCAAAATACTACTAATAATAATTTCTATTTAGTTCAATCAAAAAATTAAATATGGATTACGGAATTTGATTTGCCGTAAACAATATTCCAACTTTTTAATCTTTTTAAATTTTTTTAATAAAATTTTCTAAATCAATTTCAAAATTTTACTTTTAATTAATTGTAAAAATTTTTTTGAAAAAGCAAAATAAATAAAAAAAGTTGCCATTTGCGAAAATCAAACAATCGAAATTGTACCGTAATATCTTGTATAGGAACGCATTGAATTAAAATCTAAAATTTTAACAATTAATGCATCCCAAAACAAAAGAATTTTTAAATTTTTACCATATATTTGATAACGAACCTAATCAACAGTATTAATAAATGTTTTGATTATTTTTACGTTTTGCAATGGAAAATATGCATTTTTCATCTCTTAATTCCTTAATATTTGGCTTATATAATTGATTAGTTTTAAAAAAATCTCAGTTATAAAAAAATCAAAGATAAATATTTTATTAGGTCAAATGAGTGATTATTTTGATAAAGAGAAGCCCTTTGAAGAGCCAAGATCAATCTTTGATGATGAATTCTTTTCTTTTGTGACATCTTTTAGGTTTAACCGTTTTATTCTTTTAATTCTGTTTAAACTCACATAATTAAACGATTTTTACATTCAACTAATCGGAAAAACAACTACTCAAAATATTTAGTGTAAACAGTAATTATTCTGAAGATTTGATATAGCTTCTAACAGTTGTCGTAGTAATATCTACGACTTTAATTGCAAATTATTTGAAATTTGAATGCGTTACGAATACGGTCGATTTTTTTATTGGAAAGTTTAGTGGATTATTTACTTTAACTTCTGTGAGTTCTTTTGATCGTGTAGGATCCAAAAAATTGAAACCAAATCCTGCATTTTCTTTAAATCTTTTGTATTCTTTTAGTGTTTCAGATGCTTTGGGAAGTTCTTTATTTCTTTTCTGCTTTATTTCTTTGTATTTTTCGAAGTATCCTTAAAAAAGTTCAAAATTTAATATTAAAATTAGCTTTTTGAATTTCACGATAGTATAAATTTCTTTCCTAACAAATTGTTCAAATTAATGTTTTCAGCAAGTTAAAATATTTACAAAATTCTAAGGCCTTGTATAAAAATTATAGTGACTAATTTGAAATGAAAAATTTATTTAATGTGTAGAATGAATTTATGGTTTGGTTTGGCTTATTTAAAATTTACACAAAAACAGTCCACAAAATATTCATGGAATTCGATAATTTTTTTTCCTAAATTCACGAAAAATTATGAAGATAAATAAAAAAAATGAGAACTTTAAAAGAAGTTGAAAACTTGAATAAAAATTTATGAATCAAAATGAACGTTCAAAAGAATTCATACGAATTAAAATTGCCCTGAACTTTCATGAATGTTCATGAATATTCATTTTTGGAACATATGAATCATCAGAATAGTAAATATAGATTACTGTTTGAGCATAATCAATATATAAAGTTGAGGATCATTTCGAAAAATTTCATGTTCTTTTTCTCCGTTTAAGAAAGTGGAGATGCGTTGGAAAATAAATAAATAATAAATTTCTTAAAGAATATTTTTATCAGAATCAGACACATTTAATATTTTAACTAACGTTTATGATTTGGCGCACCTTTGTTTATAATGTTTTGAGAAAACCAAACAGTTGTTGGGCTTATTTTTTTTTAATTTTCACAATGAGATAAGTTTATAAAAAAGTCTTTAGCATCAGGTGAAATACCTCATTTTTATAAACTATTTCATTCTTTTAGGAAATATTTTTTGATGCAATTTAAAATTAAAGGAGTTTCTTAAAATTTTAAAACAAAATAAAAATTGAAAAACTAACAAAAATTTAAAGTCAAATGTGAGCATTGTTAAAGTCGCCAAATATTTTTCATTTGTTGAATTTTTCGTATTGAAATTAAAATCCAATTAAAGTTAAAAATTTTGAATTGACATACCTTCTGAATCCTTTTTTTCAGCTAAAGAATACAAATATTCGTGAACAGACGGATTTTTTAATGGATTAACGGCCTTGATCGGTGTAAATCTAGCATCGTTGGTATTTAACTGATTTAAGTCATCATTTGAAAAATTTTCTTTGAGCTTAAGATTGTTTTTTGTGTTTATATTTCTCGGGCTATTATTAAACGTATTTTTGTTAATTCCATCTAATTTCGGTAAATGAATATCACTTGAACTCTTCAAATTAGAAAATTTATTAAAAGTTCTCTTTTGAAAGTATTCACGTTCGAGCTCGTTGTCAAACAAAGCTAGAAAAGACGAATCATCATTGGCAACCAAATTTGAACTTTTTAGTTCGTTTAAATAAGTTTGATCGTATTGTAGCACGGGATTTAGTCTATTTGATGGAAATTCGAATCGATTCGGAAACGAAAAAAGTGGTTTGTTATTAGGAGTATTCGGTTCCATATTTAAAGCTTAAGAAAATTTATGATTTATGAATTCAAAAATAATATTTAAAAAAAAGAAATAAAATTTTGTTCTGGTGCCTAGAGTGAATTTATAAGGATTTTTTCTAATTAAAAAATTCTTATGAATTATTTTAATTTAATTTATAAAAATTTTAAAAAAAGAAATTTTTTTACTGAGAAAAACGTGTTAATTGTTTAGTAGTTTATATTGTAAACTTTTATGGAAAAAGCTTACGAAATTTAAGTTTAATCAAAAAAATAAAATTAAAACTTATCCACAGAAAAAAATTAAGAAGAAAAAGGTTGTTTACATCAAATACTAAAATTAAAACCTTAAATAAATGGCTTAAAAGAATTTTTCTGTTGTTGTCGGATAAATAATATTTATTCGAAGAAATTAAAGAAAATAGTCAAGATTTTTTAATTGAACACACTTATATGACTAAAAAGAATTTCGACAAAAAGTTTCAAATGTTATGTTAAGATTTAGGAAAGATAAACAAAAGCATTTTTAAAAAACTATATTAAAAAAAAAGAACTAAACTGAAAATATTATATCTCTAAGTTTGGTCCAAAAAAATTTTTTCCTCTTTTAGACCCGTAATAAAACTCAATTTTATTTATTTTATATGGAATAAATCAAAATAAGTATTAATTTCAAATTTTTTCCAGTTTTTATCAAAAAAAATAAAAAATTCTATAATTATGTAAAGGAAGAAAACTCAAAACTGAGTTTTAATCCCGGATAATATCAAAAATTTTTGTTTTTTTCCTAAAAATTAAAGAAATGATTTCGTGATCTTGTCTTTCTAAAGACACAATAACAAAATACGTGAAAAAATAAAAAAAAAATGTTTTTCAAAGACCAGAAGTCAGAGTTTCAGAAGCCAGATAAAAAAAGAGAAAATTGAGATTGGTTTTTAGGTTGTTTTGTTGAACGAAAATATTGAAAAAGAATCGTAGAAAAGTATTGTGACAATAATTTTTAAACTTTTTGTCAAAAGAATTTCTTTGATGTTTATTTTATTAAAACTAGTAGTTCAAGCTTCTCTAGAGAAATTCTTAGAAATTTTTTTTATATTTTGTCTGTAATTCAATACTGGCCAAATACTTTTTCATAAAATTACGAAACGTTAAAATAAATAAACCCAAAAAAGTCTAAATAAAACCAGTTTTTAAGTTTTTTAGAGAAATTTCGAAAGAATTCCCATAAAAAATATTTTAATTTTTCATAAACAAAACAATTTACAGAATTTTACATAAAATTACGTAAAAACCGTTTTTTAGAGGTAAAAATTCGTAAAAAAAGCAAAAACTATAAAAATGAGGTTTTTTTGATTTTCATGTGTTTAAAATATTGCGTATTATAATTTGGTTCGACTAAACTTTATCTTAGATTTAAAAAAAAATTTAACATTCAAATTAAACAGCCTTTATTGATTCTATTCTTGATGAAATTCTAAAGGAAGTAATCTACATTACAAATCATAACTAACTTGTACAATTGTTCCCCTTTCCTCTTCCTCGATTCTTCCTCTTCTTTTCCTTACTCATGAAAGGAAAGGTTTCAAAAAAAATACGTTAGAAAATATTAATTTTTAATGATTGTTTTCTTTAGAGGAAAAGTCGAGGAAGATGAAAGGAACAAAATGCATACAAGTTAGTTTTAATTTCTTCTGTAGGAATTTCGAAATTGCATGAAAAGGATGTAGAGCCGTACGAAAAGGCACAATAAAATTTACAGCCTTTTGCTGACTTCCTCATAGACTGCGTAATTTAAAATTTTGTTTTAATAAATAATTTTTACAAATTTTATATTATCGGCAACCCTAATTGTCATATCAAATTTTCTTATGGTCTTGATATTACTACCGTATTTCAGTAATTAAGAAGGCGTGCATTAAAACCCGATTTTCCAATTCCTGTGCATACACCTACATAGACCTTTCCATGTTAAAAAAAAAGTTTAAAGGTGCAGCGCACCCGAATTGAAAATTCGGTTAATAGAGGGCGTTAGTATTAAAAAACCCAAATACAGTACTGATTTGTCACTATGTTTTCACCAGATTTCTCGTGAATTCCCCGGAATTTCGGTGAATTCACGAGAATTTTGGAAAATTTACCGGAATTCTACGAAAAAAAATTTTCTATGAAATAAATATTATGGAAAAGAAATCGCTAAATTTTCGGAGAATATATTTCCATAATATTTATTTCATAGAAAATTTTTTTTCAACTATTATGGAGGGTAAAACAGGAAAAAACGAATTTTTTTTTTGGCCTTTTCGAATTCCGGGAAATTTACTGGAATTTTAGGGAATTCCGGTGAATTCACTGGAAATCTAGTAAATTCACGATTTTTTTTTTCGTAGAATTCCGGTAAATTTCTCAAAATTCTCGTGAATTCACCGAAATTCCGGGGAATTCACGAGAAATCTGGTGAAAACATAGTGACAAATCAGTACTGTATTAGTAATGCGTTTAGAATTAAAAATCTTATTTAAATGCACAAGTTATATTAGGAAAAAAAATTAATTAATTTGTTGACCTTGGCTTTCTATTTGAGGATAAAACCTATGCAAAAAACTGTAATGCTCGATCACCAGGATATGCCAAATGTATCGAATGGCTCTGAAATATGCCATTGATTTTTAGTATAGCTTCACAGTTCTTTCGTCTGGTATTATTTTACGATTTCATCTGAAAACAAACTAGGTTATGAATGATTGTTGACAATCTTATGAAGAAGATGAAATTAACTGATTTTAAGATCACCAGTACTGTTTGACTGACGGTTTCCTAGTTTTAAGCAAAAATCTGTCTTACCTAGTGTAGCATGTTCAATTTTAATATTTTTCACTTTTAAGAAGCTGCACTTCTACCTAAAATTATAAAAAATATTACTTTTTTTTCAAATAAAAATTGTGAACTTAAATACCGTATTCCCTTGCTGAATTATTGGATGCTGCATAAAATCCGAAATTCCAATAAATCATGCCCCACCAAATATTAGAGACGTTGGTTTGGTGCATGAACCACGAGTCAAGTCAATTTTAACATGGGAGATATGTAGAATAGTGCATGCGCCAAATCCAGTTCTTAAGTTCTGATGCTGCATAATTCAGCAAGGGAATACGGTAAGATTTTTAAATGTAAACGCATTACTATTATTTACGTTTTTAATACTGACTCCCTCTATTAACCGAATTTTCAATTCTTTAAACTTTTTTTTTAACATGGAGAGGTCTATGTAGGTGCATGCACGGGAATCGGAAAATCGTGTTTTAATGCACGCCTTCTTAAACATGGAAATACGGTACTGTCAAAAATAATATTAAGGATTTTTTGAACAATTCCCAAAACTACCTAATTAAGAACTAAAACTATACTTTAAAAGACATGTAAGTTGTATATTAAAAAACTTATAACAATTTAAGATATAATTATAATCTCGATTTTACTTTTACTTGCTGGATATTAATTTTTGCAAATAAATAATTACAACCAATTTCGAAAAAAAGGACCCTTGAAAAAACAACACCCACCAATTTTTTTAAAAACAACACCTGGGTGTTTTTCATGGGTTTTAATTATTTTTTCAAAAACTAACTATCATATAAGGTAGAGGAGGTCTAGAGCTACTAAACGGTATATTTGTTTCATACCTTGGAAGTCTTTTACATGGAGTTTTTTAATATTTTTGAAAATTCAATAAAGACACCCCCCACAACACCCCCTTATTTTCACTAAGACACCCACATAGAAAACCACTTTTTCTGATAGATTTCGACGAGTTCTCTTCAAAAATCATGTCAGTTTTTTCATGGCATTTACGGTTTTTGAGAAAAAAATAGACTTAAAATGAATGCGTACAATGGAAATCTAGGAAATTAAACTATCTTTTTTTAAGGAATTTTTAACAAATCTTTCTCAAAAAAGATATTTTTAGCAAGAAAAATTAATGTTTAAAGTATTTTGGCTGAAAAAATTAATTAAAAAAAATTTAACTAAAACTGAGTTATAAAATTAAGATTTTCATTTCAGAATTTTTTACTTAAATTGGCTTAGATATTTTTTTTTATTAATTTTTTTTGCTAAAAATATCTTTTTTGAGAAAGATTTGTTAAAAGTTCCTTAAAAAAAGATAGTTTAATTTCCTAGATAATTTCTCTAACGTCAACTAACAACCGAAATTATCTTGATATAACGTAATTTATTACTGAATGAAACTATTACTGAGTAAAATATTACTGTTCTCACTGAAAAATAAAAAGGAATCTATTACTGAACGAATCTTTTCCTGAAAGTTTTAAAATAATAAACTTAGAAATTTTTATTGACTGAATTTATTACGGAAATTATTTATTTTAAACAAAAAAAAACAGTTATCTTCATTAACAAACTTATAACTTAAAAATATTAAATAGATGTATCCTATTTTGAATCATTAACGAAATATGCGTCTAAAAAAGAAATTTTTTCAAGTATTTTTAATTTTAAAAGGTAGATTTCCGCCTTCAGAAATTAAATTTGAAGGGTAAGAATTTTTTCAAAAACATTTTTAGTTTATTTTTTTTCTTGAGTACTTAAAAAAAGATTTTACCAGTCGAATCAAATTAAATTGAAATTTCAAATTAACCAAATTCAAAATTAGTTTATAAAGCAAATGATTAATATTTTTTTTTAAATAATTTTAATTTTTATTGTGGTTAGAAAGGCACTTGAATGATTGAGTTTTTAAGCAATTCTAAATTAAAAACACACCACTTTTTCTGTCTCTTTTTACGAAACTTGAGAAAATTAAAAATTAAAATGAATGAGGTATTAACGTCTTTTATTTGAAAAAAAAAAAAACAATTTCTGAAAAAAAAGCTTCTAACCTAAATAATATAGAAAAAAAATTATTTTACAAAATTTAACAAACATATTAAAATAATAATCTCTAAAAACAAAACTAGATCCTTGTTGTTTTCAAGGACATTGAAGCCGCTGCATCTAATTGCATTTTGGAATTTTTTTTAATTTTATTAATCGAACTTGACTTGTTTAGTAATAGACTATTCTTATCCTCAAATTTCTCATTAACTTCTTTTAGTCTAAAATTTTTTCTCAAATCTTTGTTTATTGAGTTATAAAATGAATAATCTGCTTTGCACCTAGGCCAACTATGACGTCTCCTTCGATTTATAAAATAAGCATTTGTCATCATTTTGTTATAATCGGTCGATGTTTCGTCTAAAATTTGTTGATTATGTTTATTTGCAGTATCACTTGGACTTTTTCTTTTAAATTTATTAAATCCTAAACTATTTACTACTTCAAATTTAGAATCATTTGCGTCGACTCTTGCATAATTAATGAGAAGTTGAGTATTGGCATCAAGTTCTTCGTAATATGCTGATTTTCGGCGTGTCGATTGTCTCATTAAAAATTTTTCATTTTTACTAACATTATTTTTTTTACGGTTTAAAAAAGGGATTTTTCCGAAAAAGTTCATCTCGGAAGATTCATTTATTGGCACATTGAATTTTTTAGGTAATTTCTCCAAGTTATTGATTTCAAAATTTCTATTTAAATAGTTTGTTCTTTTTGAATTTCGCCATACTTTTTGATGTTCATGTACCCAAGCAGCTGTTGATTGTTTGGAATCACTAACAATTTCTGGTAATTTTGGATTCGACATACAATATTGTTTACTTTGAGCAAGTTTTTGTTTATCGACTTGTTGAAGCCAATATTCGAGATCATAATCATCACTCAATCGCGATCCACCTTTACCTAAACATCGTCTATTTCGCCAAAATATATAAAGCACTATTGATAAAAGCATTGAACCTAAAACAAGGGCTGTTCGTAAGCCAACTTCAGGCTTATATTTATCTACATAATTATAACGATACAAATCAAAATCGCCGTAATCATAATCGTTATTATTTTCTGGCTCTTTAAAAATAGGAATCGTTATATTTGGGGTAGTAGTTGTTATTTTAGATGATTTATTAGATGAAATCGTGGTAACTAAATTTATTAAATTTGAACGCGTGTCTTGGGTAGGACTTATTTCTTTTTTGAAACGGGAAATTTTTTTCAATTGTAAAATATTTCCTACATTAATTTGAAGCGTTTTTACTTTTTTATTATCAGTTTTCTCTTTGAATAGGTTTGATTCATTGTTTTGTCGATATAATAAATAGTTCTCGTGTTTAACATTTAAAGCAGCGGCTTCCCTAGACGACGAATAATTGAAAAAATGAATTTTTCAATTTATTTCTATTATTTTTTTTTCGTTTCTCTGATCGACTCTTAAAAAAAAATATTACTCTAAAAAAAAGAGAATTTTTTTTTTTTAGGAATCGAATTTTTTTTTGCCGAATATTAATTCGCTATTACACCATTTAATTTACCGATTTGAATCTAAAGAGAATTGAACAAAAAGAAAAATAATTATATATGATTTTTTTAGAGCTTTAATTAAACTCGTTGGCATCAGTATGATTAAGGCAAAAAAAAAATATTTTTTTTTTTTCATCTAATCCAACTCACGCTGTCTTAAATTAGTATAATTCCAATATAAAGAAAAAGATAAATATCAAAAATTTTGAAATTTAACAAATTTTATTAGCTTTAATTTATAGTTCTTATAAAATTACTCCAGGGATTATGGAAAGGGATCGAAACTATTGGAATTGCAAAATACTGAAATAAAAATTATTTTAAATCATGATTATCGTAAAAAAAGAAAAAATAAGAGCGAAATCTCTTTAATGATTAATACATTATTAGGTGCCTTAAATTTTAGAGCATAATTTACATGAGATCGAAAAATCTTATAAAAATAATCAAAGTTTAATTTATTATTTAGCTTTAAAAAAAAGAGTAATTTAACTGAAATTGTGTATATATCTTTTTTTTTAACCTAAATTGGGACAAATAACTCTTATTACATTAATTTCAGTAAAATTACTTATTGTAAATCATGCATCCAAAATTTGCTTAAATTGCTAAAAATTTTAAGGTTGATTTAAAATTAATTCAAGACAAAAGCTTTACTAATTTTAGCTAAGAATAATTTTTTAAATTGATCTAAAAATTTTAAATTTAGTTGAGAACTCCTTTTTTTTAAAAGAATTTTGAATTTGAATCGGTACTTGATTTGATTGATCGAATCGTCAATCGACGAGAGTGTTCAGCAATTAAGCGCCCGAGTAAAAAAATTAACTTTTTTAAAATTATTCTCCTTTAAAAAAATTTCAAAATAATTTGACTCGTAATTTCTATTGCTATTTTTATTGCTTAATATCAACTTTTTTAAATAAATATTGCTGTTTTTCAAATAATATAAAAAAATTGTTTCAGCAGAGATTTCGAAAGAAAGTAATTTTTCGATTTTTAACTCTGACGATTTGTAGTACATTAGAACCACTGTAGTTTAGTGTAATATTGTTATACTTTTCGATGTTTGTAATTCGATAAGTACCAGTACCAAATGGATTCACTAAAAGAATTTGAGGACCTACTTATTTTAAATGTCAAAATGTTTGAAAACCTAACGCATAAATCGCCAATGTTAAGTTTTCAAAATATCTTTATTAGTATTGTAAAAAAAATCCAATAAATTACAGACGACCAAATTTTTTGCAAGACTTAAAATACAAACTCAAAAGGGATTAAAGTTTGTGACCAGTTTTAAGATTTTTTACCATTTTTCATTTCTTAAAATACAAAAATTAATTTTTTTTTTCATTTGTCCAGTTTTCCATTTCAGTCCGGAACAGAATATTAGATCGAATTGAACCAGTTTTTTAAAATTCATTAGATTTTGATTTACATTTTATAAACGGATTAAAAAGGATTAAAATTATATAATTTAAAATTATTTAATTTTTATAAAATGAATAAAATTTTAAAAATTGAATTTTCCACAATCCTTGATTTTTTTTTTAAATAAAAATTTTTTGCTAATATTTTTATAATTATATAATATTGTCTGAGTTTAATTAAGTCTCATAATTTTAATGCTATTTTTTTGTAAAAATAACAGAAATTATAATACCGGGTAACTAGGAAAATAATTTTCTTGTCAAATTATCTAATCTAAAGAATGATATAGCTTTGGGTAATCTTATCAATAGAATTTTTTATTTTTAAACTTTCGTAGTTTAATAAGATACAGGCTAACCAGGCTAAACACGGGGTCAGCCAAAATTTAGAAAAAAAATTAAAATATATAAAAACAGAATAAACGTAAAAAGAAAAATATAAAAGAAAATGTAAAAATTAACCCTACGATGACCTTTTGTGGTACCGTTTTGTTCATTTCGATTCTATAAAGCAATGATTTGTTCGTTTAGAGTTAAAACTAGCTTATTGGTTGGAATAATTTAAATGCCGGATGTGTTTTTATTCCAGTATATCGTAATCCCTCCATAGTAGGACCGGTACCCAGAACCATCCACTTTTTTGAAGCTTAAAAGTCTGTGAATTCATAATGGGTACAAATCCGAAATCTCAGATTTGTAGTAGGGTATGACTATCGAGGGATTACGGTTTATTTATTAGTATTAAGCTAAAATTTTGGATAAGTAATCTATTTAATGGATTTCTATATTATGAGTTTAGTATTTTATTTTTTCAATTATTCGCATGATTCGATTTTTTTCTCTTTCAATATTTTGTTTTCTACATTTTTTCTTTTCTATGTTTTATTAAAGATTCGACTAATTAAGGCCAAATTTGGAAAAATTTGATAATAGGTCCAAGAAAATTTTTTTTAAATAAGATTTTTACCATTAAATCTTTATATTTTAACAATTTTGACTGGTCAATGCAGCAACTCTTTTAAAAATCATACCTTACTTTCATCAGGATAAACTTGAAATGTAAAATTTTCTAAAATTTAACTCTTTTTTTACATTTTGTAAATATTACAAACTTTTTTTTATTTTTTGCTTAAAGAAGGGCGATAAACCTTCAAGCAGCTGACCTAACGGTTATTTTTTGTAAATAAATAAATAAATTCCTTACTTTAACTAATTACCTGAAACTTTACGTCTTAAAATTACAAATTATTTCAAATCAAAATATTAATTTTTTTTTTAAAAATTGATTTTTGTACTTTTATGATAAACACCTACACCCGAAACCAAAGATTCGAAACTGCGTTTTTTTTTCTTCTAAAATGTCTTAAGATCTTTCTTTCAAAAAACAAAACTAAAAAAAAATTTTGATTCTACTTTCCTGATAGAGTCTAATAAGGTTTATTTATAATTTATATGAAGAAAATCTCATTTCCCTTCGTATAGAAAAAAAAAGGAATTTCGGAGACGCTTTTAAGTTAGGTAGTAAGATCTATTTGACTTAAAAAATAGAATTTAATTGTATTAAACAATAATTTTTCTGAGAAATTTTAGTTAGAATAAAAAAAAAATTATTCAATTATCGAATCAAATATTTAACATTCGAATTCAAATTTCTGTTTAAAAAAATGTTCAAATATTTTTTCAGATATTAAATTTCTAAGACTCTTCTATTTTTTATTGATTTTAAAACGCTATTTACTTAAGCTTAAAATCAAATATAAATTTCTTAAATACTTAATATTTATAATTTGAAAATAAATCGTTTTTAACCTCTTTGTTGATAGTTCTCAATCAAAAAAACTTATTCCTAATTTTTTTTCGATTTAAGGAGACATAATTGAACTGATTATTTTTAATTAATCATACATCAAATTATGCTTTTAAATAATTTAAAATAAAAGAACATGTCAATACGAGGAGATAAGGTTATTTTCCATAAAAAAATGTCGCATATTTGGCATAGTAAATTTTGAGCTTATCTGCTCGTGCTAAAAAAATTATTTTCTTTTTAACTTTTGAATAGAATTAGATTTTTAAGTTCTGCAAAATGCTAAATTATGCAAAAAATAAACATGCTCCTAAAATGAGAATTAGATTATATTACCATCGATCACATATTTTACATAAAACTTAATTCATTGACCATTCTCATGAATACGTATTTCGATTTTTAATTCCTTCTTATAAAAATTATGAATAAATAAATGTGTTCAAAATTTCTTATCTTAGAAAAGATCAATACTTATCCATTCGATTAAATAATTTTTAAATTTTAGTTGATGATACCCATCGCAAGAGTTTACGGTAAATGTAAATGGATTAAAAAGTTTCGGTGAAAAATTTTTAAAAAATTCAAAATAAAAAATTTTCATTTAGAATTTTTTTTTGGAAAAAACTTTTTGACACTAAAACCAACATTATTCGAATTCCAAAAAATCTGTTGTCCAATTTTTACTTTACCATTTTCAATTCGATTTCATATTACAAATTTAAGTTTAACCGATCTTAATGTCAAATAATACGAAGAGTTTAATGAGTTTTAATAAGATATTTTCAAACAAACGCATCCCAATATTTTGGGTAATTAAATTTATAAAAAAAATTTATTTCACAAGATTTTAACCTACGTTAATTTTTTTCTAAGTCTTGAGTTTTCTAAGTTCTAAGTTTTCAAATTCGGACCGTGTCAAGTATATTTTTATTCTTAGTTTTAACTCTTAGTTAGAACTCAGAATTTTTTAGCTATTCGATTTTACTCGAAGAGTTTAAAAAACAATTAAGGCTACACTGTATTTTTTTTAGGCGAAGATACTTACGCTAAAATGCGACGATGAAGTTACGCATCCCTAATGCGTAGTTATTTTCGCTTTAGAGCGTAGAAATTGTCTTTTTTACGCTTTGAAGATTACAGTGTAAAAATAAAAAAAAAAGTGTAAAAATTTAAAAAATATTTGATAATTAATATTAAGAAAAAAATATTGAATTTATAGACTTCTATCTTGAATTAAATTAGCATCTAATTAATTTAAATAAATTATTGGACCCTTGAAAAAACAACACCCACCAATTTTTTTAAAAACAACACCTGGGGGTTTTTCATTGATCTTAATTATTTTTTCAAAAACTAACTATCATATAAGGTAGAGGAGGTCTAGAGCTACTAAACGGTATATTTGTTTCATACCTTGGAAGTCTTTTACATGGAGTTTTTTAATATTTTTGAAAATTCAATAAAGACACCCCCCACAACACCCCCTTATTTTCACTCAGACACCCACATAGAAAACCACTTTTTCTGATAGATTTCGACGAGTTCTCTTCAAAAATCATGTCAGTTTTTTCATGGCATTTACGGTTTTTGAGAAAAAAATAGACTAAAAATGAATGCGTACAATGGAGTCCTATTATCTTGGAAATTGAACAATTTTTTTTAAAGTAATTTTACGTAAAATTACCTAAAATCCAAGGATGAAATCGGCACTTTAATATCTTAATATCTTACTTTTTTAATATAATAAAGAAAAAATATTTTTCTAAAAAGACTGTTTGTTGGACTGACAAACATTACCAAATTAAAAGAACTAAAAATTTAATTTTTAGCGATAAAACACTTACTCCCCTTCGACCCAACAAAGAGAAATAAACACACACTTAATCAGCATTTTTTGTCTGTTTTTTTTCTATCAATTGAATTATTAATGGAACTATTTCGATAAACACTTAAAAGCATTTTTGAAAAATTGTCAAACTCCTTTGAGTGTTAAGGAAGATCTTTAGAAACAGATTTTAGTCTTTAAAATAGTAAGATGGTCTTCGCCAAAATCTTGCATTTTAGATTTCTGAAAATGTTGTTTGAAAAAATAAAAATTTACTTTAAGAAAAAAGAAATTCCTTTATAAAACTTAGAACCTTCTTTAGAAAGAAAATAAAAACTGTACACAAGTTTTTTATTCTTTAAAATTGCAATTTTGCTGTGCGGTATTGCATGCACCTAAACCTGATTTTCAAAGAATCAGATAGCCGGATACTCTTTGAAATCTAGGTTTAATCTAGGTTAAGTACATGAAACTCACAACAAGGATAATTTATGCAATTGGAACTTCAAAACTCAAGTTTAGGAAATGAACTCAAACTCAAAACTTTTGATTTTAAAGTTTGATTATTTCTTTCTTTACTAAAACTTTTTTGTATTGAAGATTTGATTTAGATATAGACTTGATGAATAAATACGATTGTTTTATATAGAATAAACTAAGAAAACAAGTTAGATTCTCTTCAAAATATTCAATTTAAAAACTTTGAAATTTTTATTATGGACACTCATGTTTATAAACTTATAAACAGACATAATATTACAAAAAAAAAATAAGTTATTATTTGAAAATTTGAACACTGTTTTGTTTCCTTTATTTATTGATCGTGCTAAGAATTATTGCCACTTTTTTTTTACTTAATAAAAAATAACACTTATTAAAGGAAATTTCATTTACGCTTTAAGAACTTTATTTGCTAGAAAAATTATTAAGAAATGTGAAATTCTAATGATAAATTAACTACATTTTATAGATAAATGTCAAGTTGAAATTTTTAAACGGCCTTGAGCCTAAGTCTATCTTTTTATTTGCTGTAAATTTATATAAGATATAAAATTCTTAAATTCTCGAAATATTTTACATGAATCCTTAAAGATAATTTATGTAAATTCAATTTCATTTGTTGAGTAAATTTTAATTGAACCTATCAATATTCGAAAACATATAATTCAATTCCTTTTTTTGATTTGTCACTTAATAAACACCAAGTCAATTCAAATTTAGCTAAACAAGACTATAAGTGCTTTCAATGCAACAAAAAAAAGTATCTCAAAAATAAAATTGATGATTTTTTTTTTAAAAAGGCGCTTTTATTTAGATTCATGCTCCGAAACCAGGAAAAAAAAACAACTAAAATTCATTTTTATTTTCATAAAGCTTTAGATTATTTCATTGTTAATAGAATGTAAAATTCGAAAATAAAAAGAAAAAAATTTAATTAAATTTTTTTTTTTAGTTAGAGGCAATAAAAAAAAGAGCAGAATTTTTTTTCATCAAAAAAAAAGAAAGAAAAAAACTATGAAATTCTAAAAGAAAAATTGTATTTTAAAATCAATACTCAGTCTATTTCTGGTATTGTCTTAACAATCATATTAAAATACACACACACACTGCCATTAAGATAAATATTTAAAAATCAATTTCGCTCAGTATTTTGGCAATTGGGAGACTTTAAAAATTAAAAAACAAAAAAAGAAATTTGCTTCGAACAATCAAGAGAGATTAAAGGATTTGACAAGCATTTTTGTTTTGTTTTGTTTTTTCTCTACCTCAAACATAAATCTGTAATAACTAAAGATTTGAAAAAAAAATTAGGAATAATATTTTCACTCGAAGCTTTTTTTTACCTTCTAAATTTAAATCAATATTTAAATTTTCTTTTTTTTTATGTTCAGCAATTATATTGAGTAATTACTTGGAAAAAAAAACAATACTCCAAAAAAATCACATTTTTAATTTTTTTAGCCCAATATAGGAATTTTACAAAACATAAATTCCATAAAAACTAGAAAAAATGATTAACTTTCTTTCTTTGGTATTTTCTTCTATCATTTTCTTTTTTCAGTAAGAACGTTGTTGCTAAATAAATAAAATATTTTTTTTATATAAAAAAAAAAAATGATTAATTTGACTATTAGCTAAAGATATTCCCTCTATTTTTACTTTGTAATAAGCTGAAAATTGAGCAATAACAACAAAAAAAAAACGCAAACTTTTTAGCACATCAGCAACTAAATAAAAATTCTCAAAAAAATAAGGTTTTAATTAAAAAAAAAACTAAAAAAGAAAATAAACTTGGTTCAATATTTTGAAATATTTTTAATAATTAGTTCTATCAGAATATATGGAACAAAAAAGAAAAAGAAATAAATATTTGTGCAACCAATTATAGAAAATTGATTACAAGTATATTAAGCAAATCTTTTTGAAAAATAAAAATTAATTGATATAAATTTGCAACCCTCTTAAGAGTAGCTTTTTATTATTTGTTTGGCAAAAAAATAAAAATTTACAAAATTTTTTTTTTATTTAAATTTGCTTAATAATTTCTTGACTATTAACTTCTTTTTTTTAATATAAAAAAATTTCTTTCTTGAACAATTCAAGCTAATATCCGTTTACAACTTTATTATAATGATTTTAGTTTTCGTTTGAACAAATTCGTTGCCAAAGCTTTTCAAATAAAATAATAATTTTGAATTTTTGAGTTTTTAAAAATTATCTTCATAGTTAAGCTCATAAATTAACTGTCTTTTCCGACATGAACAACAAAAAAAATATTTAAAAATAAATAACAGCATCATTTTTCATGCTTAAAAAGCAAAAAGATTTGTTTATAAACCATTAATCAAATAGTATAGGTACCTGGATTTAAAAACTTTAATCATAGATCATCTTCAATTTTTTTTTCATACGGAATTTTGGATTTATAAAAAAGGCTGTTATTGAAATTATTTATTAATTTTTATTTTATAAATAAATAGATGATTTAGAAAGTTTTTATGAAAAATTGAAATCTGAGAATACTTTCGATACCGTAAACCTTTGCGAGATAGTGCGTGCAATACATTTTTTTCAACCAATCAAAAAATTGGGTACAAACAGAAAATTCGGGTTTTAGTGGACGCATTATCTCGAAAGGGTTGGCGGTATTTTCGAATACTAAAATTTAGACTTCTTTGTTGATTTAGCCCAAAATTCTAGCCATTCACAACGGCCAAAAATGAAAATTCAGACTTTTTTGAGATTTAAAAGAATCCTGATCTTAAAATTCCAGCTTTATCAAAATCCTTATATTGTAACGTGTATTTAAGAATTTGAAATAAAGATTTGCTAATACAGTCTAACCTCGATATTACGGACCTCGATTATCCGGAAATTTCGGAAATCCGACAGAAAATCCAATTCCCTTAACCAAGCAAATCTTTCGTAAAGCAAAAAACCTCGCTTTTACGGAATTTCTTTGTCGAAAAAACTCAATATTACGACAGAAAATTTTCATTTTTGTAATAATTTTCATATTATTTTATATGATTATGCGGTCAAAAATTATTATTATCAATCAATTTTGACAAAATACACGGCAAATTATTTATTTTCAAAACTTAACCTTGTTATCGTTTATGTACATAATTTTAAAATGTTTTGTATTTAGAAAGAATCGAAATTCAACAGTCGTATAATTTTTAATTAATTTATTTACAAAATAAAAAGATTATGATTTTTTTATTTTCTTTTACAAAATTTTAACGCTTATTCACTAACAAACATTTTATATGATTTAGACTTATTTTAAAACTCCAGTGTCAGAAAATTGAAATTTATCATTTTTAAAGTCATCTGTCTTAAAGCTCATTATAATTTGTTTAAACGACAATTTTCAATTAATTTTGGATTCCGGATTATTAATTGTCCGGAATTTTTAATAATCCGACCTTTTTTCCTTCTCCCAAAATGGTCGGATTAGCGAGGTTAGACTGTATTTAGAAAAGTCTTCAACTTAATCAAAAAAATCAAAAAAAAAAAAGGACCACTATAATTATCATTTCTCATTAAAAAAAGTTACCAAAACCAAATTACAATCATAATTGGTTATCAAGTTGAAATTTATTCAATGATAGTTTAGTAAAAATAAATGCATTATTTTTTCTGAATAGTTTATTTGACACGTTTTGGAACACGAAATGCATCTAAACTTACGGAAGTTATAAGACAGGGTTGGACATTGAATGCAAATTGAAAAATTTTTATCCACTTAGTCACAAGAAATCTAAAGCTCTATTCACAAAAATAATTTGATCTAGCCCTAAAAATAAGAAACAAATTAAACGTTTGAAGTTTGGTTGATTCTTTCTTTTTTTATGCTCAGTTTTGACCTCCAATTTGCATTCAATGTACAACCCTGTTATAAGATAAAGCTTTTTTTTTTTTCTTTTTAGAAAGTAATGTACGTTCATGAATGGTCGTTGTGAATGACTAGAATTTTACCTAAAATTTTCGAAAAGACTTGAGATAAAGATTTAGATTTCAAAAAAGCAACACTTAAAGATGTACTTTATGAACGTCAAACTCCGATTTTTGGCACATATTCACGTGATTTTCTATCGTTTAAAGAAAAGAATAGTCAGAATAAGGTGGAAATTAATCAAAAGAGAAAATTAATTTTTTTTATCAAACACGGGAATATATAAATTTAAATATAAAAAGAATAGATTTAGGAACTTGCTTAAAATTGAAATTTTCGCCGTTTGTTCCTGTGATATGCATAAATGCTTTAATGGTAAATGTAAAAATTTTCATGACAAATGATTTTACATTAAAAAATTCTTCTAACTTAAAATAAAATCACGGCAATTCATTATTGTTGGATTACGCGTAACGACTTGATTTAATAAATTAAAATATTTATAATTGTTCCAAATTGTCGTGACTCTGTTTGTT
>NTPY01000672.1:4110150-4149954 GCA_002922825.1 Brachionus calyciflorus
TCATTATTGTTGGATTACGCGTAACGACTTTATTTGATAAATTAAAATATTTTGTCGCATTTATCTATGGTATATCTATGATAATAAACTAGTTTGATGTGCCTATAAATTATTTTTCAATTAATTGATTCAATTGAGTTCTTTTTTTACGTAAAATAATAATTATAATAATAAAGAATAGCTATGATGTGGGTTATCCACATGAAGTGAGGTTTAAAGCTCACTGTAATAGCTTTCTAAATTAAGTTTATCAATTTTGTTTTTAAAACTTTTAATATCTTTTGAATTTACAACATCTCTTGGTAAACGGTTCCAAAATGTTGACACTCTGTTTATAAAAAAGTTGTGACGTTGGTCGCAATTTTTAACCAGTTACCTTTCTACTACAAATTCATGTGATCTCAATTGTGTTGCTGTTGAATCTGACCCCATTTTTTTTATATAAAACATAATTAAACCAATTCACTTCATCAAAACCCTTGAACATTTTAAACGCCTGATAATCTTCTAGTTTCTAATGTTGTTAGGTTTAGCTTCTTTAATCTATCCGTGTATTCAAACCGATTAATACGTACCCAGACGATCGCATTTATATCTCTCTTCCAATGTGGTCCCAAAAAGACAACACCATACTCAAGATGAGGACGGACAAAGGCTTTATATAACTTACAAATAGAGCTTTCATTTGGAAATTTAAAAGTTCTTTTAATCAAGCCAAAAACTTGATTTGCTTTGCTTATTGCTGAATTTATTTGAACTGACTATTTTAAATCATTCGATATAAAAACACCTAAATCCTTCCCATTTATGTTATATTCGTTTGAAGGGTTCGTATCGCCAAAATGCAAAACTTTACATTTTCCTTCGTTCAAACAAATCAGCCAATAACATGCCCATTCGTAAATAATATTCAAATCATCTTTTAATATTTCAACTTTACTCATATTATCTAAAATATTTCCAATTTTCGAATCGTCTGCGAAAAGTTCATTGAAACATTTTATTTTTTCGGCTAAATCATTTATATAAATAATAAAAAGGATAGGTCCAAGAATCGATCCTTGAGGTATACCACTAGTGACATTTTTCCAGCTTGAAACATTTTTACCGATTACTACTCGTTGTTTTCGATTATTAAAGAAAGCTCAAATCCAATCGACTATTCCTTTATCACCATATTTTGCTAACTTTAATCGAAAGCTTTAGCAAAGTCAAGATAAATCATATCAAATGGAAATCGCTTATTTAAGGCTTCAGTTGCAAGATCCATCATTTCCTATAAGTTTGTAATACACGACTTTTTTTTCAAAAAACCGTGTTGTCAGATAGAAATTAACTTATTTTTAGTAAAAAATTGATCATTGGTTTTCTAAAAAGTTTTTCCATGAATTTCCATGGAATTGATGTTAATGAAACTGGCCTATAATTACTTACCTTTAGTTTACTCTTCTTCTTAAATTCAATAACTTTGAAAATTAATTATATAGTTTCTTTTCTTTTGCTATTTTTTTGTTTCACTTAAACTTCTTATTTAGCACTAAAAGCTAAAAAAAAATAGAATTTCTTAATTTTCCTAAGCAATTTTATTTTCAAGGTTGCACATTGAATGCAAATTATAGTTCAAAATTTAGTATAAAATGAGATAGAATAAACCAAACTTCAGATGGTTAAATTGTTTCTTATTTTTAGGGTTAGAACAATTTTTAATAGCGAAATGAATTTTCGATTTCTTGTCAATAAGTGGATAAAAAGTTTTTAATTTGCATTCAATGTCCAACCCTGATTATTTTAATTTCTAATTTGCATTTATTTTTCTTAATCTATAAAGATTCCTTAAAATATTAACGAAAAAATAGATGTCCAAAAAAAAAGAAAAAATTTAAAAAAATTCTTTTTTCTACGATAAAGGAAAAAAATTGGAAAAATTTTACTCAATAATCTGTAGACCTAATCTTTAACAAGTATTTCATTTATCATTAACTCAAAAAAATATTTATCAATAAATACAATATTAGTCATTCACAACTTCTTTCAGCCAGCTACATGGTGCTTATACATTACTTTATGAAGAAATCGAGTGTTCATAAAGTCAAGAATTTTGTGAATTGTTCATTAATTCTGTTTTTGTACGATTCAATTGGTGAATTTGTATGTGTGTGACCTGGATTTTTCAAATAGATTTGTCAATTATTAAAAAATGACGTGATTCATTTCTTATTGAAATAGTAATGGAACAATTTTAATCTTGCTTCTTTACCCAGTTGTTTCAAAATCTAAGTTGATACGATCAAGCGCACGTAGAATTATGCAAATTTTAAAAGTCGTTCATTCCTTCTTTAAATTTTTTAGCTAAATATTCTTGTAAAAACATACTGTAAATTCAAATCAACTTTTATTTAGAAAAAAAACGATTTTCAACATAATTATCGTGAACTTGCCACAATTTTCGCAAAATATGGTAAATTTATCGTATCATAGTAGTACTGTATAATTCAAAAACAATAGAATTATTCTGAGAAAAATCTTTAAAATGCGTTTTTCTCGAAAAAAAGGTCAAAATTAATTTTTTTAAACTTCAATTCCCCTCTTTTTACTTTCAAAAGAATCATTATTTTCTTAATTACTGTAGTTAATCTTAATAAATATTATTCTTACTTCGCCTAATAAGTGATACTAAAATTTAATAATTGTTTTGGGTCTACGATACTTTGAAATTTTGTATTTCTTAAAAATGACTGTATCACCTTGTTTTTTTTATTTCTTAGTAGAATTAACTTCCCTCCTTTCGGCTAAATCAGAAATTAGGATTTAAATTGTTATTCAAACATTAAAACAATTTTTTTATTTAATAACATTTTAAGCTATTTTTTAATCAAATAATAAATCATAAGAAAAAAAAAGAATTATATAGCTTCTATTCTTTACGAGTTAGCACAAGTTTACTTAGACTTTTATAAGAAAAAAAAACTACTTATAGATGCCGACCTAATCTAAAGACCTAATCTTCAACAAGTTTCATAAACCCAAAAAAAATATTTATTAATAAATACAATCTAAAGATCGTTATTTTGATCAATTGAAGTCTAAGTAATTTTTAGCTTAGTTTATTTGCATTATTATTTTAACTTGAAATAACTCTTTTTTTAATTACTTTCAAAATTAAGATTTTAGCTTGGTACAAAAAATTGATTGTCGTGTTTCATGACAGTATTTTAAAAATCTAATCTAATTCTATTTTTAATAAATTATACATAAATTCATGAAATTAATGAATTAGGAAAGCAAATATTTTTCCTATTTCACAAAGCCTTTGTCATTTATTATTTCAACGCTTTCTTTTCTTTTTTTTTTATAGAAAAAGAAAAAGATATTTCGCGTCTATATTTTAATGAATTTCTAAAATTAATGCGCGTATGCTTAAGGTGTTGTTTTGTTAAAATAATTTTTAAAGCTTAGAATCGACAAGAAATGATCTTTAAGCGATTAGAAAATGAAAACAAATTTTTTTCTTATAAATATCAGATCTTTATATAAGACTTAGTCAAACTTAAAAAAATACCACGGCAATAATGAATTCTGCTGTTAGCCTTTTCTAAGCTACTTAAGCTCTGATTGGTTGCCTTAAAAAAAATAAATCGATTTTTTATCTGGATTGCACTAAGCGATTTAGGAATTTAACAAGAATACACAAATAAAACTAGGGAGTCAAATAAATCGAAAAAAAAAATTTCAAATTTTAATAAACAGGAGATCTCCGAAATTAGTTGACAGTTTGTTTAGCACTCAAAGTACGGAGGAGTCATCTTCCAACGACTTCTCATGATATTTTTTCTCTAAATCGTTCTTAGACCCTTAATTTAAATTAAAGAATTATGGTTCTATTTTATGGAACTAATATCGAAGAAAAAGGTCATACTTTAACCCTTAACGTTGTATCATATATGATACTTATCAATTTTATCAATTTTTTGATATCTCGAAAAATGAACAAGTGGTACGTTAAGGGTTAAGGATTCTTGAAAAAAGCGCAACCAATTTTAAAATAAACAACGCATTTAAGTTTAAAAAAATTTTAAAAATAATTTTTTTGATAATTTAATACTTATTACAAAAGCGCACCCCCTTATAGTTTCTAACGCACTCGCAATTTTTTTCGATTTTTGATGCTCTATTTGAATATGGACTTCTTTCTCCTGAAAACCCTGTAAAAATTTATTCCTAATTTGACTAAAAAAGAGAATAAAATGGATTGATCTCGTTTAAAAAAATTCTAAAAATAGTTGAAATTTCAATTTTTTTGACGGTTTACCTATTTAAACTTAAATTTTAGCCATTTAATAAATTTTAATGATATTTAGAGTAAAAATTCAATTTTTTTTAATTAGTCGTCAAAATGTTAAATTAAAGTTAAAATTTGATGATTTACATTTTTAACGAAAAAAATCCATTTTATTCTTTTTTTATTACTTTTTTGTCAGCCTATTTTTAATTATGGTATAGAAATGTGTCATCTTAAAAAAGGAAAGCTTAAAAATTATGATAAACCACAAGCCTGTATTATTTATTTATAATCTATACTGCACCTCATAGGTGACTTAAAAAAGTTTTGATAAAATAAAAAAAGAATAAAATAAAAAAAAATAAAAGCTTAGTTTAAATTTTTTAAGTTGCTTTTTTATTCAGCACATTGTATAAAATCTCCTTATAGTATTTACAATTTACTTGATCTTTACAGAACAAGTCACAAAAATTTACAATTTTTCTATAGAGCTCAGCTTTGCCTGTTTGAGTAATTTTTGACAAATTAAAATTATCGAGTGCATCTGAACAAACTTAACCATCTTCAGTAAAGGGATCTAAATAAATAATTTTAGCAACATCTTTTATTTGTTTGATAAATGAGCCTTCAGGGCGATTGAACTTATTGTAGTAGCCTTTTAGATATGATAATAGATTCGTCTTCGTCCATGGGATTAAGCTTTTTTATTTGATAGTAAAATAGGATCTTAGACTTGTAATAAATTCTCCTTATTAATTTGACTATTAAAGCCTCCAATAGAGCAGTATTTTGAGTTAGAATTTTGACTATCCAATGTTACATAAAAGACTTTTAAAAAATTGATTTGTTATTAATTTTTCGGATAACTTGTATTGTATTAGAATCATCATAGTTAATGCGATGAGGGCTGTTGAAACTTTCATAATTGATGAATTTCTTGAGATTTTTAGCTTTCATATTTTCTTCTAAAAATTTAAAAAATATAATTATTACAGTGGTGCTGATTAATTCTTAACGTGACGTCATATGACGATATATAACGTTAACTGACGCCAAATAACGTTATTTATAGCTGTTTTTATATGACGGTTGATGTTAGATGACATCAAGCATTATTAAAAATTGTTAATTTCGGTGAAACTTCTAGCGAACTTTGGATAATTTTGGTGAAATCAAAAAGACCGTGAATTTTTATGAACGTTCTAAAATGGAAATCTTGAATATTCAAGACAATAACCAATACATCATATCATGCATTAAGTTAAGACATAATATTGGTTAAAATCAAATTTATTTAAAAATTTATAAATGTTTGAATTTAAAAAAAAATGTTAAGAAATAATTAAGAGACATACTTTAACTTGGTTTAAAAACAAAAAAAGCTACGAGTATTGATATAATCATAATTAAAACAGAAAATAAAAATAATGGCGAATATGTTCTTTTTGACGGCGGATTTGGTTTGGGTAGATCTTTAATCTTTTCGAATGATTTTTGAGTATCTTTAATTTTTGAAGCACATTTTTCATTACATTGTAAAAAATATCCTTTCTCATTTTTATCTATTGAATTATCATCTTTAATCTTACAACAAAGAACACTTTTTTTCAAAGTTTTACACTTGCATTTTGCAACAATCTTTTCTTGGCATTCTTTCTCTGAAGAACAGTTACCAGAATGACATAAAAGTGTACAATTGTGTCCACATTTTATCTAATAAAAAAAGTTAACAATTCATTAACAAAGATATTTATAATTAAATTAAATTACTGTTTTTGAACAGGGTACTCTACATGAGTTTAAAACCTCGAGTTCTTTTTTAGATGCACCATTCCATTTGTAGCACTCAACATGTACAAAATTTACTTTACAATGACATCTTATTTTAATATACTGTTTACAATCGGGACAATCACCAGCATGACAGGCTCCGATAGAACAGTCATGACTACATCCCTTAGGTCTGGCTATTTCACATGATCTCCCACACTCTTCGCATAAACTTGAAGTCTTAAATTATTTTAAAACAATGTAATAGTTTTCTAAAAATTGAATTATATAAATAACTTTTTAAGTACTTTTGATTTATCTTTTTTTTGATCTTCTGGAATTGAATGACAATCAAGTTCACAATGATGACGAGTGCATTTCAGAGGTCTACCACAATTTCTTCCACAATTAAAAGGTTTAGCAGTGTGGCAAGGTAAATCACTAATCTATAGAATAAAAAAAAATTTTATATTTTTTTTTGCTGGCGAGTTTTTTAAAAATAGGAGCATTTTAGAGTCAAAAAAAATTTAACTAACCTCATGTCCACCTAGACACTCAATAGGAATAGGATATACACAAGGCTTGCATTTTAAATTTAAGATTTCTTTTTTAATTTTTAATGGTACCCATGGTCCTTCTCGATCTTTCTAATTTAAATATTTTTTTTATATTAATGAAGAAAAATGCTTTTTATTTAATTTGAAAATTCATACATTCTCAATGATTTCTGTTAATACTGCTGAATGACAGACATCTTGACAGATATGGCCACAAGTTTGTTTTTTATTACATGTTAACTGACAAGGTGGACAGTCTCCATAATGGCATTTATGATTTTGTATTTTATCGTGATGACATTTGGGAGGTAGTCTTGAAGAAGGAAGAATAAAGTTTAAAAATATTTTTCATTAAAAAAATTTTTTTTAGTTTAGATTACTTGCAAATTTGTTTGCATGGAACTTTTAAATTGATTTTGCTTTTTATACATGGTACTTTGATTTTACTACTCCCACAAGGGCAAAATAACTCTTCTATGACCGGACACTTAAAAATTAAAAAAAAAAATAAATTCTATGAAATAGAATTTTTTCACATTTT
This sequence comes from Brachionus calyciflorus, assembly GCA_002922825.1. NCBI lineage: Eukaryota > Metazoa > Rotifera > Eurotatoria > Ploima > Brachionidae > Brachionus > Brachionus calyciflorus. The sequence goes on from NTPY01000672.1 coordinate 4,117,298, forward strand.
GATCAAGTTACTGGATAACAACTTCCTGAATGACATAAACTTAAATATTTAAAATTTTTAATCGAACTTGTGTTTTAAATTAATTGATATTTAATTTTACTTTTTGCATTTATGATTTTTACACGAGAGCAATTTATTACAAGCTTGCTCGCAAGGAGCGCAGTTTCCATCACAACATTTCTTGTTGCATTTATGTTTGCCACAATTTTTAAGACGATTACACTTCGTTTCGCAAGTGAATTCATTATGACATGGTAATGATTTATCTTTTGCACCACATCGGCATTTTTTTGTTACAACTTGTCGACACTTTTAAACAATTTTAAATACATAAAACAAACATAATGTTTGAAAAAAATAAGTTGAAACAGAGTTTTTAACTATTTAAAATCTCTGTTTAAAAACTCATCTAGCATTCCGTTAAAAATAATATTTTTTTTTATAAATTACCTGTTCACATGGACCATAATGACATCTATTTGCACATAAGTGAATGTTGCAATTTAATTTCCTATCACAGGTATCTCCACAAGTCGGAATGTCAATGTTACAAGGCTTTTTAGAAGCTTTAAAAATTAAATTAAATAAACATTTGACATATTGTTTTTTTTAATTAATTACATGTTTTTCCACAAGGACAAGTTCTAACCAAACTTTTTGGACACTCACCACATTCACCCGGATGACAAACGATTTCGCATTGATGATATCCACAAGCAAATGGTTTTAAACATTTCTATATAAAATATTTTAGTTTAAGTTTAAGTCAGACCAGGTAAAATAAGAATAATACCTGACCGCATTCCCATATTATTTCACTACACGACGTCTCTTTTCTTTTTTTCTTACATTTACAAAATTGAAGACTAGTTTTTGTACAAGAAGTACATTCTCCAGCATGACAAACTAGCTCACATAAATGTTGCTTGCATTTTAATAATTTATTACATTTTTTGTCGCATGACCAATTTTTATTAGAACACCTCTTTGAGACAGGATTTGATTTTGAACAATAACAACTATTCATCACGATTTTTGGACACGGTGGACAAGGTCCTTTTTAATATCTTTAGAATATCAAATTTTTTAAATTGACTTTTTTGTTTTAATACCTGGATGACAAAGCATAAGACATGAATGTCCACATTGTTTTAATTTATCACATCTTTGATTACATGAATGTGGAACGCTCCATGGATCAAATACTGGATCTCTAGTTTTTTTACAATAACAGTAATACACAGATGGATAACTTTCTTTAGTGTATTCTTTTCGACACTTAGGGCTAAGATATAAAAAAAAAATGATCAAAAAAAATTAAATAAAATTCCAAAAAAGAAAACTAACCAGTTCCAAGGTATTTCTTTAGGCTTCGATTCATTATTAAAATTTTGTGCTAGAGATAAATAAGATCCGTCTCGGATCCAATTTTGAATGCAAACAATATGATATTGAGCAAAGCATCCCTCACAGTTCCAAATCTTAAAATTTTAGAATTTTGAATTCAGTGTTTGAAATTAATTTTTTTGTCATATATTTCTTACAGGTTGTGTCTTTTCAATAGTTTCAATACAAATTAAACAAACGTTTGTTTCTGAATTAAAGACATCAATTAAATATTGCTCAGTATTTCCTAAGTCATTAGAACCTTACAAACAAATAAATATTTTTTACTCATAAAAATTTTTTTAAGAAATCTGAGGGAAAATGTACCATTTAATTCTTTGAATTTTTCTAGAATTTTGTTTAAGGATTTTTCTTCATTGTTTACGTCCTCTTCAATACTTAGTTGAGTTTTCATTCTTTTTTTAAAATTTCTCAAAAGAATTTCTATATCAAGGATATGTTAAAAATTATTAAAGTTAAATTAAACCAAAAATTTACTCATATGTTAAGTTGAAAATAAAATTAAACTCTGTATAATTTAAAGTATACCATCAAATTATTTCGAGTGTAGACACGTCTACACATCTTATTGCTTTCAAAAAAAAAAATTTCAAAATTAAGTATAAAATAAAAAAGAGAATAGCCCATTTTGAGTAAAGTTGTAAAACAAGATAAAACTAGGTTCGAAAAATGAGCAATCAAAAAAAATTAAATTTAAAAGAGAAAATAACTGATGATTGCTTAGATTTGAGTTTATGTGGTTTGGATAAAATTCCGATAAAAGAAATTGTAATTTTTTTTTAAATTTCAAGTTTTTGAATTTAAAACAAATTTTTTTTTATTTAGTTGGAATTTCCAAAAATTAAAAAGCTAAATTTATCTTACAATCAATTGACTTTCTTACCAGTAATTTATAAATAAAAAACGTTTTAAACTTCTGAATTTTTACTTAAAAGATTTAATTTTCTAAAGCAAGATTTTGCAAAATTACAACACATAAGAGAAATCGATTTGAGTAAAAATCGTCTTACCACTTTACCAAGCAATTTCGGTTCGTTGGTTAACTTAAAAACACTTGATTTATTGGGAAATGAATTAACTAAATTACCACCAAGTTTTTCTGAGTTAAAAAGTCTACAATGGTTGGATTTAAAAGGTAATCCATTAGAGCCAGAAATAAGAAAAGCTGCCGGTGAATGTAGTGACGAGATTCAATGCAAAAAATGCGCTCTTAATGTTATTAAATACATGAAACAAGTTGCTGCTGAAGTTGAACGAAAGAGACAAGCTGAATTGAGAAAACAAAAAGGTTCATTTGAAAGGTTATTTTTTTGTCCCTTAAAATTCTAAAACTTATGATTTTATATTAAAAGAGGAGCAAGCAAAAAGAGAAGCTCTCGAATTAGCTAAAGAAAAAGAATTAAAGGCACAGAAAAAAATAGAAAAAGAGCAAAAAAGAGTTTTAATGGAACAAAAGAAAAAAGAAACTGAACAGCTTAAATCAGACAATCATGAAAAAACTTCTAGTCCAGTCAAATCTCAAGTTTCTAATGAACTAAAAAAGAAAACAGGTATTTATTAATTAAAATAATGAATGATTTTTTTTAAAAAGATTAAACCGAGATTTCATTTCTAAGGAGTATGTCGAGGATTTTTTTCAGCTTTATCTTATGTGTTTTTCTTAACACTTATCTTAGCTGGTTTTTATGTTTTGCTAGTGAATTACTGTGAATCTGGTAATGCATTTAGAATCAAAGCTAAAAGTTTTGCAAATAATCCGTATGTTTCAGATGGAATGAAATTCTTGGATAACAAGGTTTGTCCAACTATCAATGTAAACAAAATACCATATGAAAATTTTTTGAAGTTGCTTCAACAAATTAACCTTTAGATCGATTAAGTATTAATTTTGTCGCTTTTATACTATAAATTCTAAATTGACTTTATTATAAATCTGGTTATTTAAATAAAATTTTTTAAAGTTTAATTTTTTTAATAAAATTAATTGCGATTTCGCCTACGCCAAAAAAGCAAACAAATTGGGTGCTTTGGGTGTAAAAAAATGGTGTAATCAATAATCAATAATATACCAAATTGTTACTCATAAATCTAGATGTATTAAAAGTCAAATTTTGGAAGTAGGTGTTGTCTACACCTTTAATTGGCAAGTTTTTTTTTTAATGAAACATTTTTTTTTCAAAGTTTGAATTAGATTAGCCAAAGAGCCTTCATTAAATAAGATTTAAAAAATTAAACCTAAATAGAGGTTAATATATAGTTAAGAACTAAATTTTAATTTGATAAACCCAGTGACCAGTTTAGAACCTTGAAATTGGGGAAATCTCTGTTAAGTTTGATTTGATATTTTTCCAAATATTTTTGTCTAAAATTTTTAATAAAAATAGATTAAAACTTTTTGAAAAGCACAACTTAAGTATCCTTATAAGCAATCAAAATTTACTATTTTTTTGAAAAAAAAATTTACAAATTTACTATTTTGAATTTGGACAGTAACACGACCATTTTGTTTTTATAAAATTCGATTTTAGCTTGAAGAATTAGATGCACTAAAAATCATTATATAAGGCTAATATATTTTTGTAATTTCTAATGTAATTTTTTTTGGGCTATTTTGATTTAAACTTAAAAAGAAAAAAGCTTTATTAAAAAAAAAAGTTGCCAATTATTGATGGGAAAGAATGGAGGATAGACCTTTTAGAATTCATTATGTCCTAAACTATGTAAACTTTGAATCCAATCAAGACTTAAAATATTTTAATTCTTCTTTGATTTAAAAAATTAACTTTTTAATTGAAAATTTGGTGACTTCAACAAAAAATTATGTGAATTGTTTAATTCTTGATTAAGTCATTCAGTGGATTAACGAAATTGTGTGATTGCAGAGTCACATAATCGACAAACCCTAAATAAATCTTTTTTTTGATATAATTAAAAAATAAAACCACCCCCAGAGGGGATCGAACCCTCGACCTATGGATTAGAAGTCCATCGCGCTATCCACTGCGCTATGGGGGCTTACTTTTTAATTATATAATTCTCACTTAATCTGTATTTTTATGGATATTTTACAACTTTAAAGACCAAAATATAAATTCACTAATAATCGATAGTTTTCTGATTCATCAAGATATATTTAGTTGGTGCAATTTGTAAGAAATAGAACCCAGTCAACTCAATTTTGAAGAGAAATCTAAGATCATCCGATAATCTTCGTTTTACCTTAATTAAAGGCAGGAAATATTCTATTTATATGGCTACGTTGAATCCTGAATGATTTTATAAAATTTGCATCGATAACTCATCAATTTTCTATATCCTGTGAACATATAAAAACGCATGCTCAATACACTTTGAGAAACTGTGAGAAGAAAAATTATAGAGCTATTCCATTTATCTCTTGTTTATAAGATTTTCAAATTTTAAATAGTTTATAGGATCAAGCCAAAAATAAAGTTTAATATTATTTTAATCATTTTTAAATTGGAAATTTTCTTTATTGTTTAGTCTATTTTAACACTAGAAGCACCAGCATTTTTTTAATCGAATTTTTGAACATAAAAATAACAAAATCCACCAATACAAGCCTAATAAACTAATGCTTAAATTAAGGTCTTAAACCTAATCAACAATTTTAGAAAAAATTTCTTATTAAAATAAAGGCCATCTTTGAGACATAAATAGTTGAAGCCTTTTAAAAAAAGTCAAAATGACTCGCTTGGTGCTTCTATTGTTAAATAGAAATAATTTGGTCAACTCAAAATTCAAAAAATAAAAACCAAAAAGAAGAAAAAGGTGAAGGAAAAATCTCGAAAAAAATTAAATTTTAGTTGAAAAATTGGTTAAATCAGCCGCCTTATTTTCAAACTAAATAGATTTCTTTACCAACTAATTCTCAAAACATTTTTGTGATCGTGTGTTTAACCATAGTTTAGAGAAAGGATTTTACAAATGAGGTCTCGAAAAATTGTAATAAGCAATTTTTTTAAACCACTTTTACAGCAGATTGTAAAAAATAAGATCGGAAATGAATTGCTTATTAAAATAATCGAAAATGCTTTCGTTAGTTGAATATTTTTAATTTTTGTATTAAATTTGTAAATCTGACTGTACAGTACGGGCGTACTGAAAATTTGGTTTTTTGAGAGGATTTAGCTCAAGAATAAATAAATAAAATAATCGAAAAGATAAATAGAATTATTTTTTATCTTCTAAAATGTTACGTAATCAACATTATTTAGTTAGATAGTTTTAGGTATTTTTAAATTCAGTATCTCCTCACATTGAATAGATAAAGAAAAAATTCATATGAAACAATAATCATTTTTTCTTTTGTACAGATACCAAAGACTTAAAAAATTTTAATAAAAATTTTTAGAAAATATATAAAGTCAAAATTAAATTTATCTGACAAGGTTTAAAATGTATTTTCGCATGTTAGTTTTTCTTGTGTTCTTTTTTAACTTTGCATCTTCGAAATCCGTAAATAATACAAAAAACCTCAAATTTACCCAATTGTCTTCATGCAAAGCCCAGCTTGACGATGGAAGTTTAATTGATTTGTCATCTCTTGACAATCCATCTAGCCCTAGGTAAATCAAAAAATTAATGAGTAATGCCTCACATGTATTTTACAGACTTTTACTTTATTCTCAAATCTGAGATTTGAGTTTTTTAATTGATCTTCTTTTAACGTGCTACTTAAAATCCATGCCAGATAGCAATTTTTCTTATACATGTAAATATGAAAGGAGTAAAGAATCTAAAGTTTTACATGATTAAAAGAACTGTTCGGGATGATGATTATGATTACAAATTCAATCCTTGCTCTCCAATCGTATGTAGATCAGGCGCTCGACCAACTTCAGCTGTTTTTTTACTATTTTATTTTGCTTACTTTTTTCTTCGTTTTTAAATTTTAATTTAAAATCAAGGCTTGTGAGATAAGTACAGATGGAAAAGTTCAATATAATTTAGGTGATCAGTCGACAGCTATTTTAACTTATTCATCTAATTTAGTAATGAAATTTACTTCAGGTGAAAAGTAAACAATTTATTTAATAAAATTTTTTAATATTAACATTTTAATCAAATCTAAAAAAGAACTGCCTCAATTCAATGTCTTTGTGATAATTCTGAGAAATTTAGTTTTGCCGAAGAACGACCAATTAACACTTATGTGAGTTCCTAAGCTTAGAAAAAAAACACAAATATTAATAGAATATTCTTTTTTAATATCAATTCAATTTTAGAAATTTACATTTAGTTCACCATGCTGCTGCCCGAACGGTTGTTCAGGTAATTTGAAACCAAATTTTATTTTTTTAAAATAATAATTTTTATACTGGGAAAATTTGAATTTATTTTGTTTTATAATTTAGTGATAAATTTAAATTTAAAAATTTTTTAATTCTTATGCATATTTCTAAGTATAAGAATTTTAAAGGAAAAGAATCCGGGAAAACCGAAATTAAGCCTTTTTTATGAGAAAATTTTTAAAATAGAAAAAATCCTTTGTGTACTTGCGCGTATTTTGGGAAAAATGGAAATTCAAAAAAAAATTTACTGGTAAAGGTCAATTTAATTGAAAAGAGCATCAGCCTACAACATAAAAAATATAAAATAAGCTTCTTTATTAACTCCTGAAAGCCTAAAACCGGCTCAAAAATGACCCTATTATTTTATGATTAATTTTTAAATTTTAAATGGAATTGCAAATTTTTTAATGCGTTTTATCATAAGAAAAATCATAGAATATTTTGCTCGTTTATCTTTCCACTTAACAAGCTTTTCCAATAATCAATTTCGTTAGTCTTTTCAGTTTTAAACAGTTCCAACCCAATAAAAAAGTTTTATTTTTACAACAAAATTTCACCAAAATTATGTACGGATTAACGAAAACTCGGATTACGAAGTATTTTTTCAATTGAAAAGTGCAGATTTTTTTCGAAAAAATTATTCGGATAATCGAGGATTTCCGGAATATCGAAGTTCGGATTAAAGAGGGTTGACTGTTCTAAATCAACAAAATAGAATTTCCTTCATTTTTTGTTTAAAAATAAAAAAATATTTGAAAAAATTTAATGGAATTCTTTAACGTAATGGTTATTATTTTTAAATTTTTATGAAGACAAAACTAGTGTTGATATTTTTTTATATTTGTATACTCAAAATTATATAATACTTGCTCAAAATTTTCTTATTCTAAAAATCATTTCGTTATGTTTAGTTCACCCAGTTCCTTTTTTTTTACAATCATTAGCTCTTTAAGTTTAACCAATAACATTAATTTAAAAAAAACTCTTGACACTCAGAGATATTTTGATTTGATAGATTCAAAGCAAAATTATCCTATTGTTATAAATACTTGGCCATTTGTTGAAGCGACTGAGAGAGCTTGGGAAGTTTTAGAAAAAACTGATGACCCTCTTTTATCAGTTGAATTGGGTTGTTCAGTTTGTGAAGATTTGAGATGTGATGGAACAGTTGGTTGGGGTGGATCGCCAGACGAGTCTGGAGAGACGACTTTGGATGCGTTGATTATGGATGGAAGAACACATGATGCTGGTTCAGTAGCTGGTTTAAGACGAGTCAAAAATGTTATATCAGTTGCTAGAGCAGTCATGGAACATACGAAGCATACTCTTTTAGTAGGAGATGCAGCAACTCAGTTTGCGGAAGAAATGGGATTTAGACAAGAAGATTTACATCATAAAGATTCAGTTGAAAGCTATTTGAAATGGTTAAATAATAAATGTCAACCAAATTTTAGACTAAATGTTGCACCAGACCCATTAAGCAATTGTGGACCCTATACAGCTATTAAGCCAGTTTCTAAAACTGATAAATCTAATTTAAATATAAACGAAAAATCTCATGACACTATTGGAATGATAGCTATTAATTCAAAAGGTGATATTTCGGTAGGCACTTCAACCAATGGAGCAGCTCATAAAATTCCAGGACGAGTTGGCGATTCCCCAATAATTGGCAGTGGCGGTTATGTTGACAATGATGTCGGAGCAGCGTGTGGAACAGGTGATGGTGATATATTAATGAAGTTTTTACCATCATATCAAGCAGTTGAATCAATGCGTAATGGAATGAGTCCATCCAAAGCATGTGAAAATGCACTTGAAAGAATAATTAAAAAATATCCAAAGTTTATGGGTGCTATAATAGCAATGGACAAAGATGGAAATCATGGGGCTGCATGTCATGGTATTGATGTTTTTAATTATAGTTATAGAAGCAATAAAGAAAATCGTGTACAGATTAATAGTGTTAAATGTATTTAATATATTTCTAAACTTAAGCTCTACTTTTTTTTTCATAAAAAACAAAATAGTTAATTAATTTTAGGTTAATTTTTTATATTTGAATTTATAATAAATTTTATTAATTTTGAATTGCTTTTTTTAAATAATCATTGTAAATTAGATATTCTCTGAAGCTCAGAAAAGATTGCCTAAGTTAATAAATTTAAACTTGATAGCAAATCGATTATAAAGTCAAATCAGCAACCCATTTGTTCACTAAAAAAGTGTTATAAAAGTGAATTGCGATTAAATTGAAAAATGCATTTTTAACATTATTTGCCAATTTTCTTCGGTATGTTTAAACTTTTTTAAAATTCTTCATGATCCTTTAATTAAAAAAACATACTGCATTTCTCGAGAATTAACGGTGCACCCGAACCGGACCAAAAAGAATTTTTTTTTCAATCATTTTTAATTTTTTTAAATAAAATTTTTTTTAATTTTTTTAAGAGGGCGATCGTACCCATAATAAAAAAAAAAATTGTTTAAAAAAATTTAAAACATTTAAAAAAAATTTTTTTTTTTACGGGTACGGAGACGGTACCGGTTCGGGTACACCGTTAATTCGCGAAAAATGCAGTATATATTTTTATTTTTCAAAACTATGAGCCTTGTAGACGTATACAAGGCTCATAGTACTTTACTTTTAACTCCAATTAAGTACATTAAAATTAACTACAATTTTAATTTTATAGTTAATTTTAACTAAACATTCTGGATAAGAATTTTTTCTTGATTTTAGAAACAAATACAATCAGAAAATCAAAATTTTTATTTAATGCTTAATTATCTTTCAATGATTTTTCGGAGAGTCCGTTAGTATTTGGACAATAAATAGTTTTGTCAATACAGCTTCATCAGCAGTTAAGTTCAAGAACTCAGTAATATTAAATAAATATTAAGGCATTAGTCGTAGTGAGTTTTGGGCGGGATTGCGAACCGGTTGCATTGTTACCAAGATATTGCGATTATTATAAAGGGTAATTTCAAAATTTTGAAAATTTTTTGGAATATTTTTGCATTTTGTAAGGAAATAAAGTTTTATTTGTGTCGTCTTATAAAATTTTTCAATTTTTTGTCACAGAACATTTTCATAGAGAAATTATTCAAATTTAAGTTAAAAATTTTGATGAAAAAATGAATGAAATATTTTTTTCCTGTTTAAAAATATTCAAATTTTCCTATTAATTATTTTGAATTGAAATGAACAAAATGTTAATATAACTTTTCGTGATTATAATCCAGCTCAACATAAAAAAAAACAAAATGCTAAGAATTTCATTAATTATCTCATCAAGCTAAACCCAGAATAGATCTTTTTTTTTCTTGAATAAGCCTAATCTCATAAAGCAACTAAAATTAAAAAAAAAACGTTGACACGAAAACTTTTTTTAAAAATAATTTTATAAAAATATTTCAAATGATAATAAAAAAAATTAGTCCAACATTATTAATGATAGTTTCTGTATATCTATGTTCTAAATTCTTTTTTTTCGTTCTTTTATAAATTATAATTAAATGATAGCGCCCCGAGGTAAATACTTCTAGTATTTGACAAAAAAAAATAAATAAAAAAAATTTCTTTCTTAATTTAATATTTTACGGGAAAAATTTAAATAATAACAAAAATAGCTGATAAGATACATTTAGACATATAGAGAAAAGAATTAGGCTAAAAATGACATGCATAGTGAACTCAATGAGTGGTTTGAACAAAAAAAATTGTCATACAGATAAATAGCCATAGAGTTATTTCGCTAAACAAAAATACAGAAATTTCTCATTGATTTAAATCTCTGATCCATTAGATATTTAAAAAAATAAATAAATTGATTCTAAATGGGACATCTCAATGAATAATGGATAAATGCTCAAATTTATCTATTCAACAAGCAACAATTTGAACAATTTTATACATACAGCTAACCTGTTTTTTTTATTTTTAATTTTAAATAAATTTTACTTTTATTAATTCGTTTTTAATTTAAATCTCTTTTATAAAAACGCAATGAAAAATATTTTATTTTGCTTTTAAACTTATCGGTAATCTAAAGAAATAGTAAAAAGAAAATACCCTCGAGTTTAATTAGCCATGAAAATTTGAACTGATTTATCTTATTGATAATTGAATATCTTACATTTAATAGCTGAAATTTGTCCTTCGGGCTATGTTCACTTTATTTCTTTATGTATCCATAAAATACATTTATAAATAATTATAGCTAACATTTCTCTTGTTTAATCAACAATTATTTAAATATTTTTATAAAAAAAATTTTTTCTTAAAATTTTCTAATTTTAAACAGTCATAAAAATAAAACATTTAATCTATTTTGCTACTCAAGCTCGAATAATTTTTTCAAGGAAAAATTGTATTGACAGTTTTTCTTGCAATCAAATATTTTTGATATCGTTTTCGTAAAAATCTAAATTTTGGTCAAAAACAAAGAAATTCATATAAATTTTTTTGTCATTTCTCGTATTGTATTTTAAGTTTATGGCTAATGTTTGAACCAAAGCCTTAAAGATATTTTGAATTTAGTAAAAATTAAGTGTTCGTTTAGATTAAAAATTTACTTAAACAATTTTTAAGTCTAGGAAACTTTTTAAAGTTATTTGACTAAAGAATATCTTAGATTTTATTAATTAAAAATTTTTGAATTTAAGTAATTTTCTAAAAAGCTTAAAATATCTGACTTTTTAATTATTAACCATTTGTATTCGAACTCAATATTACTTTTATTTTTAGTAAATTTAGTGTGTTTTTTAATGATATTATATAACGTTTTGTTTTGCTAGACTAAGTAATACCATAATTTAAAAAAAGCCTTTGACACAAGACTTAATCGCTATCTTGTTAGTGACTTTATTTAAAGATAAATTATTAAGGCCAATCAAATCATTAAAGTTTTGTTGAAATTCAGCGGTTTTGAGGCCTATGAACTAAAGACTTTCTGATAGAATTATTCCGAGAAAACTTTATAATATAGACTTAACATTTACTTTTTTTAAATTAAAGTTTAATAAAAAATTACATTTGATTGAAGTAGGACTAGTATAAGTAGTTTGTACTCAACAAAAATTACTTTGGAATACCAAAGGTACTTGGAAAACTAAATATTTGCAGCAATTCTTCCAATTTACTATAAAAAAGTAAATTCTTATTTTACTTTTTACTTGAAAAAGTAAATTTTTACTTTACTTAATTTACTTAAAAAGAAAATTCGGGAAAGTTTAATTTACCATTTACTAATAAAGTAAAGTCAATGTGCACCGCTATTCCTGAGTTAAAGTTAATGAATTTTATGGAAAAATGACTATAAAATGTTTTTACAGTAAAATACTTCAAAATAAAACCTTTTTCTAAATAAAATCTAACCCATGGTCTCTAGATTTTATTATTATATGTTAAAATTTCAGAAAATTTTCGTGATCCTTTTTCAATTGAGAAATAAAATAAAAGATAATAAAATCGATGATTTGATGCTCTATTAAAAATTAAGTTAAAAAAATGAATTTTATTTTTGAAATTTAAAACTCTTTTTTTGTTAATTCCTATTCGACCTTAATTTAAATGTATCTTCAAGTGATGGTACTGTTTTATTTGGCAAATGAATACGGTTGGCTATTTAATAAACTGACAAATAATAAAAATTTAATTGTTTTAACAAAAATAACCGAATTTAGACTAAATTTTCTCTTTGAAAAAATTTAATTTTTTGGCACACTTTTTAGAAAAATCAATGGAAATGTTGAACTTATGAATTTCCTATGAATTTCCGATTAGATTTAATATTAAAATTTAAAAATAAATTAGACAAGTCTTAGAGTTAGTGTTATTTTTTGTTGGTATGCTTAAGATCGAATTAAACTGTCAAAAAAGAAAGCATTATTTGGAAAAGATTTATGGAAAGAATTATGGGAGGTTTTTTGTAGTCTTTCAAATTCAATTGTGGCAAAATTTTTCAAGATTTCAAAAAATATTTTAATTGTTCTTATTTAGGATTTTTTTTTTTTCGGAGCAAAAATATACAAAACTTTTTTTATGAGCAAATTCAAGGGCTTATTTTTAAATTTCAATTTAAAAAAATTATCAAATTAAATTTTATTTAATTTTTTTTTCAGGTTATGAGTTTAAGCTCTGGAATTGTGTTCCACTAACACTCAATAATATAATATCATTATTATATGTACTAAATTTCTAGTTCTAAAATTTGCAAATTTCTAATTAAATATTTATAGATCAAGAAACTTTAAGCACTAGTTTACAAGTTTAAGCAATAAATATGATTATACAATTTTATTGAGATGATGCGAAATAAAGAAGAAAAGCTATCATAATTCAACTAAGACAAGAAATCTAATACAAAAAAAAATAAATTGCAATTTAAAAATCAACACGATGAACAACAAAAAGAAAAAAAATTTTTCTTTTTATTTTTATTAAAAATTTAATTTTTAATAATAATAATCAGGTCCTATGAAAATTTTTTTTTTTAAATGGATATAACTTGAAATTTCTAACTAATTCAAGTCATTACACTCTTCAAATCAACCAAGCGTATTATATTCTTTATCTTTTTTGCTAACATTTATTTTTTAAAGTTTGTCAAAAAAAAAATTATAAGCTAAAATTTTAAAATATATCAAAATTTTAAATTTTATAAAAAAAAATATTTCTTTTAGAATTATACCTAACAGGTAATAAAATAATTTACAGATGCGCAACGTCAAATATACTTTAAAATTACAATTTTTGAACGTAAAATAAGCTTTATAGTGTGGGATAGGTCATATTTTTTTTATTTATTCTTTAAAGGAAAGTTGACAATTATTTTTTTTATTTTAAATCCTTTAGATACGGCTCATTGGAGATTAATATCTTTTGGAATAATTCATCTAGAACGTATCATATAAGGAGATATTATTTTTATTTCAGTAAAATAAGACACCTTATTTTTTTTTACGTAATAGATAGATTTAAACGAGTGATAAAACAAACACTGTCAATAGTTAATTCTAAGGCCGCATTTAGAGGCAATAAAATAAAAAGTTATTAAAACACTTCGATCTTTATCTAATTTTATCCATCTTTTATAATAATAAATGTCCTATATATATTATATAGGAATTATCTATTTTCGATCAATTTTTTTTCTATTCGATTATATCTCCAAAAAAATTTCGCTAATGGTTTTCTTAGAATATATCTGTACATTCTCAACAAAAAAGTATTAATGTCATTTGTCACTAGGCAAAAATTTATTTAGGGCGTTTTTAAAAGCTAAAGAAACTAGCTTTAAATATAACATTATTTGATAAGATAATTTATAAATTTAAAATTAACAAAAAAAAGTAAGTCAAATTAATCATTTTTATTTTTCGAATTTTTCTCAAGCTAAATATTTAACTAATGATCAATTTTAAATTCATTTAAAATAGATAATTTAAGAATTAAATATATATTTTATAAATAGCTTAAAAGTTGCCTAGTGGTTAAATTTATTTTAAAAAAAAGTCATTAACGGTCCTATAGCTAAAAGGTATATTTACATTTATTTTCAAATTTGATTGGCATGTTGAGAGTTTACAAAAAAAAATAAGCTACATTTGACCTATCACTATAAATTTAGAGTCAACTTTTTTTTTTATATATTGTGCTCATTTTGGTTGTCCCTAAAAAGCGGAAAACGGAATGCGGAATCCGGAATTTCCGTGACCATTTTTCCGTCAATTTTTCTTAAAAAAATTCCGCAATCAAGATACTAAAGAGCGGAAAATCCGTTTTTTAGTGACTTTTGAAAAAATTACGGAAAAAAATAAAAAAACGGAAACTTTTGACGGAAATTTTTCTAATGATATTTTAGATTTAGTTATTTTTTGGACCCAAGACCCCGAAAAAAAAAAGGATTACTGTGATAAATTTAAATGGAAAAACAATGGAGGTAGAAAACCATTCCCAGTAGAAAATCCGTTTTTTTTTAAAACATACAATCATTTAATCGAAATTAATGGTACAGTTAATTTAAATGTAATTAAAGACGTATATGTTTTAGCTAACAAAGATTTGCCAGTTCTTATTCATTACTTGGACAAGACAAAAATTGGAAACTGTGAATTAGATTATCAAACTGGTCCTCATGGAAATGTAAAAAATAAAGAAAGTGCCCCAAGTTATCAAAGAACTTTGCCTTCTAAAGCCTTTGGATATGAATTTGTTGAAAATCTATTTCAACAAAAGTACTTGGAAGATAATCCAGTCTTTAGTTGATAGAAAAATTAAGCACAGTCATTGCCCAGTTTGTTCTCTAGTTTCATTGGAAAATTCAATCGAATGTAGCCTTTGTTTATATTGGTATCATTTCGACTGTGCTAAGGTTAACAATTTTTATCGAACAGGCAAAGGAAAAAATTGGTATTGTCATAGATACGGGCTAAATTGTGATGCAAACTGACTAATTATATTTAAAAATGGAATTTGAAACTTTATCTAATATGTTTAAAATTAACATTTTAATTCGTTTATTTATTTAAAAATAATTAAAAGAAAATTTTCCCGTCAAAAATTTCCGTTTTTTTATTTTTTTCCGTAATTTTTTCAAAAGTCACTAAAAAACGGATTTTCCGCTATTTAGTATCTTGATTGCGGAATTTTTTTTAGAAAAAGTGACGGAAAAATGGTCACGGAAATTCCGGATTCCGCATTCCGTTTTCCGCTTTTTAGGGACATCCCTCATTTTTATTTAATTTTGTTAAATTTTATGACAAGAAAAAAAAAAGTGGAATTAAAGATATGAAAAATATTTTAATTCAGGGTGATTTCAAATCGCAGTTAAAAATATTTTTACACAGTTTGATCAACAACAACAAAAATTAAATAATAAAAGTTTCAGCAATAAAATAATTAAAAGATTTTCCAAGCTTTTGTTTTCTCTTTCAGAATGTTTGTTAGATTTATGTTAAAAAAAGATAAGAAAATTTTGTGTTTAGGTAGCGTTACACTTGAGCGATCTTTCGAGGATGAAACATATAAAATAAAAGCAGCTTCTTAAATAATTTTATTGTTTAGAAATTACCTTTTTATTTTTTAATTTAACAGTAAGATAGATACAGAGTGATTTGAAAAAAAAAAAAATTATTTTTTTTTTCCAATAAAATTCCGTTCTTAACATAAAAAATAATTCAAAAATTTTCTATTGGTATTTTAAATAAAAAATTAAAACGTTTTTCTATTGGTTTAAAAAAAAATAGATTATTGAAAATAAGTTCTTTTATTTTATACTATTTTTTTTCTCTCGTTTAAAATAAAAAAAAATTGCTCTAAAAAAAATTTTTTTTGTTCAAATTCACTTTTTTCTTTTATTTTCTTCTCTTTTTGTTGTTGTTGTTTTTGTATCTATTTTTGATATTAACCCCTTAAATCGAAAATTTGGGAATTTTGAAATTAACCAAAAAAAAAAAATTAGGTGAATCTAAAATTGATTTTCTCAAAATCCTAAAGGACGTTATACCCTTATATACAACACAAACTATCTTGGCAAAAATAGTTTATTTTTGGCACATTGCTTTTTATAGATGCCTTTTGTTCGATAAGTGATATTTTCATGATTGATTTTCTTATTTAAAGAATTAAAATTATAAAAAAAGACAAGAAAAGTATTTTCAAATTTATAAACAAGAACTTTTATTTATTTATTTTTTATTACTATTATTTGGTTAAAGAAGAGAGTGAGAGAACCATGTATCTGTTAATTAGATTTTCTTGAAATATTTCAAGTGCAACTAAAACACAAAAATATTTGAACACAACAAAAAAATATTTCAACTATTTAACGTTTTTCTTTTTTAATTCTTCTTCATGATCTTTGTAATTTGAAATTTTGCCTGAAAAAAAAAAAATTTAAGTCTTAAGACCAAGTAGAACAATATAATAAAAAGGAGATAAAAAACAACTAGCTAAAATACACACACACAACAAATAATTTTCATAAATATTGCAAGAAAAAAAAATACTCAAGATTCATCCAACTGTATCTCTCTTTTTTTTTCTCTTGCAATTTTTTAATTTTAGCATTTTTTGAAATTTCTTTTTTATTTTTTTTTTTTGATATACACCATAGAAAAAAAGTAAAGAGATAGCAAATTCTTTTTTTTTTTTGGTGTTATAAAAGAAATTATAAAACGTTTATATAATTAACTTGGGAAATTTTAAAATTAAAAAAAAAAATTTTTGAAATTTTTTCTTCATCTTTTCAGTTAAAAATTTTGTTTTAAAAAGCATTTTTTATTTCTTATAGATAGAATAAAAAAAAATGAATGAAACTAAATTGCGAAACACTATGAGCCAATTGAATAAAAAATTATTCACTAATTTTCCTCAAAAAGATAAGTCTGGATTATTGTCAAAAGGCTCGACTAGCTCGGCGAGTGACGAGTCTACTGGTTCAATTTCTACAAACTCATCACCCTTGCCATCGCCAACAGATTTTGACAATTCCAGTTCATTTCATACAAATTGTCCTTTAGACTTAAGTCAAAAAAGCACGCGCTCGAAATCAATTGACAATTTTCAACCAATTAAAAGTGAGCAAGAAGAAATGGACTCTGAATCTGAAATGGACAAGCAAGACGAAGAAGCTGAATCTCCAATCTCGAATTTCAACAACTTTTCTTCAAATCAAATAAGTCCTGCTTTGATTGCTGCTGCAAGTGCAATGATTGAAAATTTACAATCGCAAAAAGCATCCAACTCAAACATTCCATTATTAAGTCAAGGTCTAAATCCAATAAATTGTTTTTCAACATTGTTTAAATTTATGTCACCCAATATGTATTTAAATTACTTAAGTAATTTGAATGATTCAGCTAATAAGTCAATGAATCCACCCAGCAGCCCATTATTTCCACAATTAAATTCAACTAATAATTTATCAGAAATGCTTTTGAAAACAATGAAAAATCAACAACAAATGACTAACAATAACAAAAAAAATGAAACACAAAAAATTAACAAAAAACATAATGAACAAAAAAATATACCATCACCATTGAATTTACCAAATAATTCACTAAGCTCATCGACTTCATCATCAACATCATCTTCATCAATTTCATCGCCATCTTTTCCACAATTAAATGACTTAAACATTAATTTACTTAGCTATTTTAAAAATAATTCATCTGATAAAGATTCAATAATTAATTCTTTAATTGGTAATCAAAGCTTTCCATCTACTTCTTCTCTATTTCTACCACCATCTTTAATTGGCTCAAATGCGCATAATTTTTCAAGCGATGCATATTCTGGAATTTTATCTAATTTACAAATTAATCCATCGAGTCAAATAAGTGTTAATACTAATGATTCGGCTAAGGCTCCTGTTATTAATCCTAGAGGTAGACAACCAAAGCAAAAACTAGATGAAACTAGTGAGACAGAAGTTTATGTTAGCTATAATGAAAATGATGAAAAAGAGATCAAACAAGTTAATAAAAGACCAAGAATTGAAAAAGATGTATCTCCATCTTTATCCAATTCTAACAGCGCTAATTCAATTAGTAACACATCGTTAAATGCAACCATACCTAAACCTAAAAAAGGCCCTAAAGCTAAAAATTTAGATGGAAAATCACCAATGGAAGTAGTTGGCAATCTTAGACCAGCTATTGATCCTATGTCTGTCAAGCCCGAATTGCTTATTCATGGAGGCTTTGGTGTTAAAAATCCTGAGTATGAAGCGCTTAACAATGATATCAATCTTTTTGAATGTGAGTATTCTTTTGATAAAAATATTTTTTTTTTTGATATTAAGATTTTAGTAGCAGTAAGTTTCAAAAGAAAACTTTTGTAATTTTTGCCTCTAAAATTTGTGATAAAAATAAAAATAATTTCGCGTTAAATAAATAAAATGTATGCGCTTATGAAAAAAAAATTAACAGAATTTTTTTTATTGGTTGAAAAATTTTTATGATAAAAAAAAAATGCTTTTTTTTTTAAATAGCTAAAATTTAATTTTTAATTTTTAAGCTGTGGAAATATTGGATGATCCAGAGAATAAATATAGATGTAAAATATGCTCAAAAACGTTTAAATTGCAACGCTTAATGAATCGTCACATGAAAAATCACAGCAATGTTAAGCGTTATTTATGTACTTTTTGCCAAAAAGGTTTTAATGACGCCTTTGATTTGAAACGTCACACACGCACACATACGGGTGTTCGACCATTTCAATGCTTTGAATGTGATCGTAAATTTACTCAACGTTGTAGTTTGGAGTCACATTTGAACAAGGTTCATCAAGTCGAGTTATCGTTTAGATACAAAGAAAGAAGAGCTAAATTGTATGTTTGTGAAGATTGTGGTCTGACTACCGAAGATCCAGAAGAACACTTGAATCATTTGCAAAAATTCCACCCGAATTCTCCGGCTTTAAAAAGAAGCTACGATAGGAGAATTATTAAAATTCCAAACAATAAGGATGGCACTCAAAATTCAAATAGTAATTCGAATAATGCTGATGTTAGATCATCTATGACCAATTCATCTACTAATCATTCAATTTCATCTTCGGTTCCATCACCATTTAACCAAAATGAAAGTCAAATTAATGAAAAAAGTAAGTTTTATTTTTAGTAAAAAAAAAGCTAAAGAAAAAAATTTAATTTTTTAAAAATAATTTTAGCTATTGATGAGTCTCAATGTTATGAAGATTATAGTAATTACGAAAATGGTGAACTTGATACAAGTGTCAATTACGAACAAGAAGCTAATTATGAACATGAGGAAAAATTTGAAGAAGAATCTAATACACCAGAAAAGAGCCAAAGACCAGAAGGTCGTAAAAAAAGCCGTAAATCCCCGAAGAGTTTGATCAAATACAAGCAAGCTGAGACGATTCAAGACGATGAGGAATTTATTGAAGATGAGCCTGAATTCAAAGATGACTTAGTAGATGAAGATGAGTCAGAGTTTAATGCCGAGAATCAATTTTAGTTTAAAAAGAAAATAAAAAATCCCATGTTTTAGCCTTAAGAAAAATTATCGAATCAGGATTCTGGGAACTAAGACTGAATGAAAAGTTACCCGTTTTTATTTAGTTTTTTTTTTAATTTATAACTTTTTTTAGATTAAGCAAAAAAAGTTTAGTTTTTTTTTGTTCAATTCAATTTTGGGTTGAACAATGATTATTTAATAATAGTTTTTATCTCTTTTTTAAATTTTTAAATTGTAAAAAAAATCTGAAAATTTGAAAGTTGGTAGTATTATTTATTTGAAAAGAAGATTTTTAAAATATTACAAAAAAAAAGGAATACAAATTACATGTAAATAATATCTTTTTTTTTATTGAATCTTCTTTCCTTTTTATTAACCTTTAAATTATTAAAAAATGTTTAATTAACAAAAAAATATTTTATAAAATTTGCTATTGGATTCAGAGCATCAGTATTCTTTTAATTTTTTTTTTTTATTGAAAAACACTTTATAAATGAGAATTTTTGATTTTTTATATTTGTTTTTTTTTTTTTTAATTTTTAATTGTTTATGTCGTTTTTTTTGTTCAAGTTTGATTCATTATAAATCCAAAAATAAAAATAAAAAAATTTAATCAAATAAATTTTTTTTATTAATAATTGGTTTTTGTCAGTTTTAGTTTTCTTAATGGTTTGAAAAGCATAAGATATGTTTAGTTTAAATCGTGATACTTGACAAGTTTAATTTTAAAGAATTTGAAAAAAAATATAAAATACTTTTAATTATTAAAAAACCCGATAATAGATTTGCATCCGAAAATTCCGTCGTCCACGTTTTTCTTGGTTGTTATCAATATAAAGCTTAACGATCTTATAGTCAAATTATAAGAAAAACTCGAAGGTTTAATAAGTTCGTTCCTCATTAATAAATCTTTGTTAGTTTGTTTAAGAAAACCTAATCGAAGTATGATCAGTAAAAAAATTTTATAATTAGAAGTTTTTTTTTCACTATTTAAAGGTTTAAAAATTTAAAATCTTAAATTTTTAACTTAAGAAAAACGAAACGTCAAAGAATCCTTAAGTTGGACTAAATTGTATGTATATATAGGAATATGAAAATAGACTCTTAAAAAGACTTCCCTTTAAAAGTGAACTTTATTGTATTAGTGTTTTCAGTCCTCTAGGAAATCATCAAGTCGACTAAAATCAGTGGGATAGCGCCCATACGGCAAACAAGAGCCTGAGTCCCCCCATCTGAAAAAATGGGAAGGCTCAAACTAGTCGAAAAAAAAAGTCTTCTTTTCCGAGTCGACTCAAAACACTAGTTTATATTTTAATTATTTTTTTAGTAAATTTATATTTAAGAGCAAATTTTGTTTTTTTTGAAAATCGTTTTATAAAGATGGAAGGTTTCAAGTCACCATTTTAGCCTGAAAAATAATTAATTCAATTACTAGCCTGTCTTTAAAAAATGTATCTTTGAATTTTCAATCAAATGAAGAACGATTAATGCATATTTTTTATGAAATCGTTTTTCCACTTTTAAAAAAGCTTTCAAATTTGGAATTTATAAAAAAAACATTGCTAAATTAAAATTGGATAAATAATTCCATCTCGTCAGGACTTTTTAAAAATGTCAGTATGAGTTATTTTTAATTCAGTTAAGTTAAAATAATGCTCTTTAATCTTTTAGCTATGTTTTTGATTGCTTAATTGAGAAAAGAAACAAACTCCTTGAATAAGATTGGTTGGAAGGTCGATTCACATTTCGCGGATTTTATCTTAAAACTCAAGCAACAGTTATTTCTAAGTATTTAAAAAAATATTTCATTTTTTTTTTAAAAGAGGTTGCCGCCGTGCTTTTCTTATTCCATTGGCTTTTCTATGAAGTCGATCTGTTAGATATGTGCCATATTAGTTTATTAGATTTGAGTAATTATCTGAAATTAATATTTTTACTCGCTTATCTTGGTAACAGAGCTTTTGAATTTTGAAACTTAAATGGAAAACTTACCATCGAATTAAACTTTCAGTATAAATATATTTTACTCTTAAGACCATTCAAGTTTGAAGTTCACTTTTTCCGAAAATCATTTGCAGTTGATTTTCATCATGAGCGAATAAAGTATTCGCTCAAATTCAAGCTCAAATTCATCAGAGATATCTAATTTATTAGTTTTATATGAGCCTTATACTATTTGTTTGCTAAAATCGCAATTAAAATAATTTTAGACTTAATTTCGAAAAAAAGTATAAAGATAAAATTTTTGATCAAATTAATAAAAATATATTTTTAATACGATTTATTAGAATAAGAATTTAAAACGAAGGCAAAAGATACAATATGATTCTTATAAAAAACTATTTTTTTTGTTTAAAAAGATACTAGGGATGTGCCAATCTCGATCAGATCGACTTGATCGATCGAAAATGTTCTAGATCGAGTTCGCTCGATCATAATTTTAACTTACTTTCTATTCTCTTAAAAATAAAAAAGAGAAGAAAACTGATTATTTTTTAAATACGCGCAAATTTTTTCTAAAATGATATTCGAATTATTTACTAAAATTTCCTATTTTTACTTAAACAATTTTCATTTTTCAAAAATTTTTTACGGCATTACACCGCTGTTTATCACTGATGCGTTTTTATTTGTTTGACCAGTAATAGCCCAAATTCTAAAGACTTTGGCCTCGATTTCATCCACTGTAATTGCATTCTGACACCTAAATATATCAGCTTCAGTTTCTCACTATTCTGTTTGAAATCTCTCGAAGTGGTTTATTGTTTATTAAAGATTGAACATAATCAAAACTGTTTGAATTATCGTTTTCTTCATTCTCACTGAAGCTCGTTTCTCTCATTCTAATTGCAAATGGGATAGTTCGATCAACTCTTACTCTTTTAGAAACAGTTTGTTCTTTTGCGTCATTTATCAGTATTTTTGCTCGATTAATCAAACTAGGAAGCTGACTATCTTGATTTATTTGCTCTTGGTCAAAAACTTTTAAAATTTATTGTTTCATCTTCTTCATTTAAATACTCATTTGAATTAGAAAAATCATGCCATAATTCATAAGGATACTGTATGAATTGACTCTAGCTTATCGAAAATTCGGTTAAATTTGTTGAAACTTTAAACTGATTTTTAATCATTTTCAATTTTAGATCTTTGTCTTCTTCTTTTTTAGACTTCACTCGAACTCCTTGACCTTGATTGATTCTCCCACATCTATAGTTACAGTAGAATGATAATCTTTTAGAAAATCAATAAAAGAATAAATGTTATGGTGAATCTTGTTAACAATTCGATTAAATGCCGAGTGAAAACTTTCAATATTATTGTTCGTTCTGATTTCTGAATCATTATGATTTCAGGTGAAATACCTAAAAAAATAAAGTTTTTTAATTATTTTTTAAAAATTTTTTATGAAAATATTTTTATTACCGTTAATCAACGTTTTTTCTAAATAATTATAAAGATCAACACATTTCTGATCATTCGGCATAAAAGTTTTAACAATATCAAAAGCTTCAGAGATTTCTCCAGTTTGGTATTACGGCTAAGGCTACTAGCATATTTAAAAATTTTCTATAGCTATATGATATTCTTTTTTTAAACCAATTTTTACAGCTCTACGATTGATTGCCTGTCTAAAGTTAAACCAACAACCTTTTACTTTAATGTTTGGAAAATGATAAGTAATTTCACTAATGGAAGCTGTCTCGAAATCTACCATAACTTAAATTTTTCATGAATACAATTGCATCATTGTTTTTGGAGCTGTTTTGAAAGTTCCACTGCTTTGAATCCGAGAGGATCTTCATATGTTTATCGTCGATAAAAATTATCATACAATTTAGCCCTGATTTTTTATCATAACGAAAAAATTCTTGATATTATAGGGTCAAATTGTAAGGATTAATTATTTCAAGATCCTTCAAGTTATTCGGTATTTTGGGTGGTTATTTCTTCTTCTTTTTTGAAGTGTACTTCTAATGTCTTTGAAAGCTCGAAAATAAAATGCAATAACTCCAAGACTGAGGCTTCAATTTCGGCATCTGTCTTACGATCATTGTAATGGACTCAACTTACTTCAAGGACTAAGTCATCTTTAAGCTTTACATTAATCGGTTCTACGCATTGAACAGTAATATTTACCATGTTTGAGTCTTTCCACCAGACAGGTAATTATCGTCTAGCAACAGGATGTAAATTTATTTTTTCGACGAAATTGGTAAGGATTAAAGTTACTTTATTTTCAGTCATTTTTAGATATTAATTTGAAAAAAATTGAAAGTTTATTTTTATAGCATATCAACTGGTTTATAATTAGAACATAAGAATATTTATAAGCCATATAAAAAATTTGTTTTAAAGTGTTTTTTTTCGTATCAAAGAGATATCGTATTTTTTTCTTAATAAAGAAAACCCGTATTCAAAGTACTATTTTACTTTTCGTACTTATGTCTCTCGTACTAGTTTATTTCGGATCATTTTCTTCGTTTTAAAACAATTTCGTAATAATTTCTACATAATCATATCCTGAAAATTAAAAAAAATTGTTAGAACATGGTATCGGAAGTTTTCCATATAGAGTTAACCCAAAATACAAACTTTTTTCTTTTTCAGATTTATGAAATAATTAAGTTTCATTTTTTTTTATAAGTGCTTATTTATTCATCGATTAAAATTCTTTAGTTTCACCTTTAAAAGTCTCAGCAAAATTACTCAGTATTTCATTTTTTTTTCCATACCGTAAAACCTTGCTTACAAGCGACTAAAAACGTACTAAAGAAAAATGAATTTGGTCTTTTGATTTGACCTATCCGATACACTTTAGTGTGGTCTATTTATACAAAAAAAAATAAATTTTTTCTGCTTTCCCTTCCTCTAAAAAAAGGGGTAAAGTAGGCGCTTATAAACAAGTAATACTTTTATACGCATCTGGTTATTGGTACAGTCAAACCTCGGTTAAATCACTATGCACTTATATCAAGCCTCATTTAAATCAACTAATCGTTGCAGAACCAACGGCATCTAATACTTTTTAATGTTAAATTAAATCAGTTAAATCATGTTCATTTAAATCAAGTTTCATTTTAATCATGCTACTTGTCAAGACAAATAGCATTCCTTACTAGCAAAAAAGTATTCACATATATCATGTTTTTCATTTTCTTAATTTTTCTTTAGAACAAAAATTCACACTTAACATTTTATTAAAAAAAATGAATAATAAACAAAGCAATTATCAAATTAAAAATAATTTAACACCTAATCGTAAAAGAAAAAAAGCTTTAACTTTACAAGATAAAAAAGAAATAATTGAATTAAAGCAAAAACTAGTGATTACTAATGAAGAATTGTCTAGAAGATATGATTGTGACCCATCAACTATTTCTAAAATTTTGAATCTTTAGGAATTAAAATTGAGAGAGAGAGAATCTTAAAACTTAATCAAACGAAAATTAGTGATTTTTTTTCTAAAAAAAAATAGGACTTTTTAATGTAAATATTAAAATGTAAAATATTGAACTTTATTCATTTTTTTAATTAATTTTCAAAATAAATTTTTTTCAAATTTTTCAATTAAATCAAGCCTCATTTATATCACGTTAGACCCTTTCGGACAAACAGCATGATATAAGCGAGGTATGACTGTACATTCCTCGCTATAATAAAAATAAAGCTTACGAGTTTTCTTGTGGTTAATTAATACGGGAGGATTAGAAATCGAAAAGAAAAAAAATTGGTAGAGAATTTAGGAAAAACAGGTGACCATCATTAATTTTTATTCATTATTTGAATATTTGTGAAATTATTTTCTCATTTAACTTTTGATTAAAAAGCTCAGTGAATGATGGATTTTTGAAGGGAAATTGCGCCGCTTTTTATCTTTAGCAGAATAGGTATTCACAAAAACAATTTCTTAATTATTAAAAATTAGTAACCATTTTTATGACATGTCACAAATATAGGAAACAAAGTAAAAATGGATATTAAATTGGGCAGTAAAAATAATAATGAAAAAATAGAAAAATTAAGGAGCATAATATAAATATTAAATTGGGCAGCGAAAAAAGATAAGAAAATTACTTACCTTAATTTTCCGAAAAAATTTTCTAATATAAATAAAAAAATTAATTGGTGTGAGATGAAATTTTTAAATGGTTACAAATTTTTTGAAAAAAGGCCTTTTTCGGGTTTTATGACATGTCTTAGATCGATTTTTTCAACCAATGTTCGATACATAATGACATGTCATAGATATAGGGTATCCTATAATAATGACATGTCTTAAAAATCGAGCATTTACGTTAAATTTCTTTTTACGCATTTCATTTTGTCATTTTTATAGAACATTATATGATTAATGTTCAATGTAAACCCCTTATCAGATTAGGTAAAGGAGTTTCTTTTTTTTGAGTGTTCTGAAATCAGTAAATTTTCAGCTGAAATAACTACAAATTTTCAAATCATTTTTTTTCTAACTATCAGCGTTCAAGTAAAAAAGTATGTCTTATTCATTAAAATTTTATCGAAATTTCGTGCTAAAATTTATTGATTTTAACTTTCATTAAATCTACTGTTCAAATAACATATTGACTCTATTTTAAGAACATGTCACTATAATTATAAGAAAAAAAGTATTCTTAATCACTTAATGTCTCGATCCATTTTAAACTTCTTAAGGTAGCAAAATGACCCAGAAAAAATTAACTGATTGTATTTTATATTTGAACTTGGGTTTATAGTAATTTTTAAAAAAGTGAAAAATATATTTAAATAAGATTATCTTTTTATTAATTTAAATTATCAAATGATATTTGATATCATTCAAAAAAAAGAATCATAGTAAAATAAAGAAAAATTCAATAAATAAATAGACAATATAATTATTCTGAATTACGGAACTCGATTCTAATGTTTTAAACTTTTTGAAAATTACTTTTTTTAACCCTCACCATAAACAAAAAAAATATTTCGAGATCTAATGGTTAAACAAAAAACAAATAATAAAAAACTAATTTAAAAAAGATTTCGTAATATTATTGCTTTTCTAAAAATGATTGGAATTTATACGAACCATCATCTGGATTAGCTGATAAATTTGATTCATCTATTTGTTTCATTGATGATTTTAACCCTTGATAATTTCCCACAAAGTAAGAATTTATTGCATTCTGAAATAAAACAAGTTGTTTTTTCATAACTTTAACTCGATTTTCGTTCAAAAACTTAATTTTTATTGCTACGTCTTTTTTTAGAGATTCATATTTTTCTCTAAAATTAATAACTTCTTGTTCTAAGTTAGATATTTCATGTAGTTTTTGTTCATTTTGAGGAGCACTCTTCATAGCTTCTAAATCAAATCTGTAAGCATCGTATTCTAATCTGGAAGCCTCATAATTTCGAATTGTAAGTAATGTATCCTCCATTGTTTTGTGACAAAGTGTTTTCAAACTGGAAGTAAAATGGTTTAAACCATTTATTAATAATTCACCTTGACGAACTAACTGACGCTGTGTCTCGCTATTTATTGAAAATTCATCTATTAATTCTGACGATTTTTGAGCCATTTCAGCAAACGTTTCTCCTAAAAGCTTTTGGGTATTAATGGTATTTTGAAAATTGGTTGCTAGAGTTGTTGCTAATGACAAAACATATTCATATTTTCGTTTTACTTCTCTTAAATTCTGATAAAAATAATTAAATTTTTTTCCGCGAGAATTTTTTTTATCTTTATTTCATAAAGAATGTAAAGTTTCCTAAATCATAAGAAAAATTTATTTTTAAATTATTGTATATAAGCTCTCTTTGAGAATTAATAAGAACTAAAGCCTATGATATATTTTTAATTTTCCTATATCCACCTGCCAAATAGTTATTTAAATAGCTTATTAGTGTGGTGTAGTGGATAGCATGTTCGACTTCTGCGCTATAGGTCTGAGGTTCGATCCTGAATGGTGACAGCTCATAGCTCCTGGCAAATACGAGTATAAATAACCCAAATCAAAATAGCTTCTAATCTAATTTAATTTCTATTAAAATAGTGTCGTACCGAATCGAAACGTACATTAATTAATTTTTGATTAAATTAAAATTAAATAAAAGAAAAAAAAATGATAGAATAGTTCAAAAATTAATATTAAACAATTTCTTAAAAAATTTTAGGAATCTAAAATTTTGCATGAAAAAATAATTATTTAAAATTTTCGAGAAAATTCAAATTTTTCTATTAATAAATAACGTAAATGCTCGATTTTATTGACATGTCATTATTAACCCTTTAACTACCACACCCTCTAGACCTCTTCAGAAAAATTTCAAATTTTCACCATATTTTTGTTTTAATCTGAAACTTTGTTTAAGAAAAAAAAAGTAAAAAAAAATTTTTTTTTTCAATGAAAAAAAAAATGTTCCAAAATTGCAACATTGGTTTAAAGCTCACTCAAGAAATTTGTAAATTTTCAGGATTTTTTTATTAAAAAGAAACGTAATTTCTTTATAATAGTTTCAGATTTAAAATTTTTTTTTTAATTTATTCAAAATACTTAAAATAACTTTTTTTTATATTATTAGAATAATTATAATCAAGTTTTATTAAGAAATGTTATCAATTTTTGCTTCTTTAAGGTGTAATATTTTTTACTTCGTCTTTCTTTTCTATATAAAGCATGGAGCATATCACATTAATCAACCTTACTCATGAATTTATTATAATCTCTAACTATGGAAGGAAAATCGACTTTTATACTTTCTTTGGACGATTTACACAACCTCAAATCATGACCAATAGGTTTGAACTATAAATTTTGAATCATCTTGAGTTTTATATGGTGAACCCATTGCTCTGTAATTTATTTTTCATTGTTTTTTTTGTGATTTTAGTTAAACTGTTTTCATTAATATTTTTTATTTTCAAAAATTTAAAAAAAGAATCATTAATAAAAAACCAATGTTGCATTTTTGAAACATCATTTAATATTAAAAAAAAATGACAATTCTAAAAACAAAAAACATTTTGCTCTGGTTTTTATTATTAAACACACTCACTTATGCTTGAAATAATTTATTTTAAATATCTACATAAAATTGTTCATGAATCGGCTTAACTTAAAGTATTCGAAAATGTAAAAATTAATTTTTGACTTATTTTTCAAATTCGAAGTAACTTAGCTAAAAAATTTTTTTTTTTAATTTAAAAAAAATAATTAAATATGGTTCTGTTGAGATTAACGAATAAAAAAATTAAAAAAAAATAATGTTTTTTAATCATACAGATTTAAATACATGTGTTTTTTCTTGTGTTGCAATTTTGAAACATTGGTAGTTAAAGGGTTAAAAATAGTGACATGTCACTGTATAATCTTTTTAATGTTATAACACCCTGTCATAAAAACCGAATACCCTCCTTTTATGACGTGTCATAAAAATCGAGCAATTACGTTATTTAAATTTTTATTTTATCTAAAATTTTAGATTCTTAAGATTCTTTTAAGCAATTATTTAAAATTAATTTTTGAACTATTCTAACCTTTTTTTTCCCTTTCATTAAATTTTAATCAAAATGGTTCGATACGGCTACAACACAATTTTAATAGAAGTGCGACAGTCGAACCTTTGTATAACGAAAGGGTCGGACGATATTTCATATAACGGGAGGTTTTTTGAGTTTCGTAATAACGACTTTTTCGCTATATCAGGTTTCGTTAAAGCAAGGTTCGACTGTGATTGTTTAGATGTAAAATATTTCTCGTTAACTATCATATATATAGCGTTAATTATAATATCATGACTGTATCATATATATAGCAGTATTTACTTATCACAAGAGGTTTAATATTCTTAAAACAGTAAACCTAAAAGATAACATAACTCCAGACCAAACAATTGTTAATAGGACCATTTTTAGAATAATGTTTTTTTTCTAAAAAAACATCCTTTTTACGTATTCGAAGCAAAGAAACTATTTATTTTTTCCCGCTTTTAGTAAGTGATTTTCATCTCAGAAAATACTTTTGTTATTAAAAAAGTAGCTTAGAGAAATGCTTTTAATTATCAGTTAGAAATCGAATAACTTATTTTAAAAAAAAATACCTCAATTTGTGCTTCAAGTTCTGGATCAACCGTTCGACTAGATTTTCCTAATTTTTCTGATACAATTTGCCGAGTACATTTATAAGCACTTTTACTCCATTGTTTAAGAGTTTCGAATGTGGTAGCAGTTTTCATAGCAAATTTAGACGATGCTTCACTTGCTGAAGACATCATTGACGTATTGGCTAAATTATGTGGTAATATCGAAGACAAATTAATATTAATATTTGAATACCCGTTGTTTATTTGACTTTTTTGGTTAGTAGACATATTTCTTTGAGGAGAGCTAGGACTTGAAATATCAGGACTCATATCACGATTAGCTAAAGTACTATTATTATTAATTATTGTATTAGGAATTCCAAAACTAGTATAACCTAAATCAGATTCGTTTTGAGATAGATTTGCATCAATATTTTGATTTAAATCAATAGTAGAAAAACCAGTTTGAATTTCTTCATTTGATATTGTTTCGTCTAATGATGACGTTACATCTTTAATCGCCACCTCACCAAATTGTGTTTCGAATTGTGACATATTTATTTTTAAATTCGTTCTATCTGCTTTTTTTTAAAATTGAAATTTAATTCAATTTTTTTTAATACTCGAAAAAAAAAAAGACTTTTAGGACAATATATTTACAAATTTTTCTTATCATTAATCATTTAAAATTTGTTAATTATCTTGAACAACAACAACAAAAAATTTTTTTTGAAGTGTTTGCATTCAATAAGGGAGTATATATAGCTGAAGTAACTGCTTATGCGAATGCAAATTTATGAAGAAAAAAAAGATTTAGTAAAACAGAAAAAAATAAAACTTAAAGAAAAATTGCTATTGAATTGTGAACATAAATCTAAATCTAAAGAACATAAAAATAATAATGATGATATTAAAAAATTTTAGTTTTTGTTTAGTTGAAATCATCTTCATTGAAAAAAAGTCTGCATATCTCAGTGCTTACTTCGTTTTGCCCTCTCGTTTAAACGGTATTTTATATTTTATTGATTTTAGAGTTTTTCTTTTTCATTTGAGGCATATTTAGCCAAATCTAATCTCAATGATTCTATTGAGTTTTCATCTATACATTGAAATCATTCATTTTCTGAGAGAAAGATAAATTATTTATGTTTATCATAATTTGAAATATTTTACTTTCAAATGAAATTTTCAATTCTGTTTGACTTAAATGAGTCTATTTAGTCTTTTTGATTTTATTTACATTAAAATTATCCAGTTTTGACTGAAAATCACCCAGTTTATTTTGGAACTGATAAATCCAAAATACTTTGATTTGAGCATTTTTTAATTATTTTTAATTAAGAAAATATAATTTGATTGAGCAGAAATAGATAAAGCACATAAATATTAAATATCGAAATTTTTTTTAAAGGATACGGGGCAAATCGAATTAAGATAAAAAAAAATTTTTTGAAGAGCTGATTTAAAATCAGTCAGAGTTTTTGAAATCTAATTATTCTTTCAACCCTATTCTCTTTTAAAGTTTGAGGTGCTATTTACTTCAATTCAGCATAACTTTGTAATTTCTTAAACCAAATTTTCTCAAATTATTATCAAAATGCTCGAAATTAAATGAAAAATTCAAAAATTTTATTTACTTGATTAGGCTGTGTTTAAAAACTAAAAAATTTTTCTAAAAACGAAAAACTACCATTTTCGACCCTAAGCATCCATTTGGTCACCGAACGGTTAACCGGGAAAAACAATTTTTTTAAGCATTATTTATTGTCTTAAACATATAAAAAAAATTGAGATGTAGTAATCCTTGCTTCAAAAATAGTTTACATCTTTTTAATTTTTTTGATTATTTTAATTATTACAATTCCGACTGATTTTAAATCAGCTCTTCATAAAGTTTTAGAAAAAGTAGAAAAAAGTATTTTTTTATCTTTTATTCGAATCGCCCCGTATCCTTTAATTTATGAATTTTTAACTTCAAATATTGGATTGGTATTCAAATTTTAAGTTTGAGAAAATGACTCATTACAAAAAATTAGAAGGAAATATATACTGTAAACTCGCGTAAACAACCCCAGGGGTAAAAAGCGAAATTTCGCTTTTTTTCATGTATCTATCCTGTGTTTTGAATTTTTTTACTAAATACTTTTGATGAGGTGTTAAAACCGAGTTTTTAGTTTTAATACCGCATTTAAAACGCAAAAAACAATATTTTGAATAAAAAAATTAAATTCCAAAGTTTAAATGCATGGTCTAAATGTAAAAATTAAGTTTGAAGTGGATTTTTTTTCCAATTTTCAAGTCAAATGATGATCTGGGATCATTAAGGAAGTTTCAGCCAGACCCCAAGCGGAACCCATTTTACATGCATTTAGATTGCAAAAATTGAAAAAGAAGGAAGTCCATCTAGGGAAAACTTCTAAAGTTCCATAGGAAATTATCTGAAACAAATTCTAAATTTGTTAAACCTTAATAAAAAACTTTAAAGCTAAATTTTATTTAGACTATATTTTTGTTTAAAAAAATAAAATTTTTTAGCTTTTTTAAAAATAAAATCAAACTTAAAAAAAGTAAAAAGTACCATTATTAATCAGTAACAGATTCCGAAAAGGATAATTCTTTAAAACTTTATTATGTCTTACCGTAATCACTCGATAGTATAGTGTCCCAAATCATAAACTGTAGTCCTACTTATAAATTTCGAGTCTAACTACGTCCCTTTTTGACTAAGTTTAAATTAGTTTTTATAATTTATGCAAAATTAAAATAATTCAAAAAAATTTTGTTCTTTTTTTGGCAAAAGTTCTGGCTTAAAAAAAAATAAAATTCAGTTAAAAATTTAAAGAAAAATTTTGTTCTTTTTTTGGCAAAAGTTCT